>JAKSZT010016005.1:108207-120958 GCA_026826555.1 Tolypeutes matacus | reverse complement strand
CCCACACAAACATCTCCCACAAGTGTGGCCCATCACCCTCAATGGACCTACACATCCTGGGGCCTTGCCATCAACCATAGACCACAGTTCACATCGTAGACCACACTTTCTCCCACACAGTTCTGAATGGTGTGTGCTGATTTAAAATGGCCTACATCCGTCGCCACAACAGCACTCAGGACAACCTCCAAGTCCCGAAAAAGCCCCTGTATTTCAACTGCATGTCCCCTCCCTGCCCCGAAAGTGTCCAGTGACCACCGGCTCCACGTCATTGTTATAATTTCTTCCATTGCTAGAATCACCATATGTGTACAACCGAATACCATTAAGTCCACTCTAGTCTATAGTTCTTCCCCCAATCCTGAGGGGACTGGGATGGTGATGTCCACTCCACCTCCAAGTGAGAGAGGGCTTATATCCCATGGATATGGTGGGTGGGATGATCCTTCCTGCAGATGCAGGCCCTTTCCATTCCCTGGGATGGCCGTTGCCCATCGTTGTCTCCTCACCAGGTGACTTGGAGGAGTCCATTGAGCTGTAGGGTAGGAGTTGCAGCTCCAATGAGATTCCAGGCACAGCTGGCACGTAGGTAGGCCAGAGGCTCCAGTCTCTGGAAGTATACTTAAAAACTCCAGCATCACATATAGGTTTGAATAGAAGGGACTGATGAACCATGTGCAGGGAGGACTTATTTGAGTCCAATTCTGTCACTCTCAGGAGCACAGATTCCAAAATAGAGCCCACTGATAAGGCATCAGTCTCTGGGGCTATCCCCCCCTATATAGGATCTATATATTGTTTTGTTTTGTTTTGTTTTGTTTTGTTGTTTTTTGTTGTTGTTGTTGTTTTTTCCTGAGTTTCCTTATGTTTGTCTCTTGTATTTAAGCTTATCATTGTTGTTTCTTTTTCCTATTAAGTGTATTTGATTATTATATGGGTTACATGTTCATGGAAGATTTAGATCACAGAAGGATTACAATGGGTGCTGCAGGGGATTATTGGTGGGGGTTGTCTGGGAGGGGAGATTCATGGGAGTAAGTTCATCTGAATATACATGAAAGATATACAAAATTCTTCAAATGATCAAAGGATGGGGCATGGTCACAGTGGGTGGACAATCACTCAATAAATGAGGGAATCTGAATTCCTAGCCTGGAGAACTCTGCCACATTCTCCAAGGGAGCAGCAACAGTCTTCTGAGTGCAGGGACAGTGTCTGTCAAAAGAGGATGGCCCACTGATGAGTTCTTGTTATTGATGACTACCCTTATAAGTCTTTGCTCTTGTAACTGAAACTTAGCTTACTGTTATGGGGTGCCTAAGGGTTGCCACCTGAGAGCCTCCTTGTTGCTCAAATGTGGCCTCTCTCTAAGCCAAACACAGCATATGAATGCATTACCTTTCCCCCAACGTGGGACATGACTCCCGGGGATGAGCCTCCCTGGCAATGAGGGATTAATACCAAGTGCCAACTGGCAACACATCTGGAAAAAGACCTTGAATAAAAGGGGGGAAAGGTAAAGACAAATGAGTTCAAGTGGCTAGGAGACTTCAAAGAGAGTTGGGAGGTCATCCCAGAGGTAACACTTACGCACACCTCAGTAGGATCTCATAGAACATCAAAGTGCATATCACCCCACACAGAAGGGATCCTGAGGGCTCTGGAAACTTGTGTTTTAACATTGTTTGTAAGTCAGAATAAGTGCACAGAAGTGAATGAAGCATGCATTTTACTCAGATTGCAAAACTAAGCAACATAATGCATTCACAGCTCACTAGACGAAACTTGTGTTTTAACATGCTTTGTAAATAAAGATAAGTGCATAAAATAAAAGCAGCATGTATTTTACACAATTTCAGAAACTAAGCAACATACCAGAGTTCAAGGGATGAAACTTCTGTTTTATGATAGTTTGTAAGCCAAGATATGTGCATAGAAGTGAATGGAGCATTTATTTTAATCAGTTCCAAAACTAAACAACACACTAGAATCATAGCTCACTAGATGAAACTTGTGTTTTAACATTGTATGCCAAGATAAGTGCATAGAAATGAATGAAGTATGTATTTTACTCAGTTCACAAAAGTAAGCAATATACCAGATTCACAACTCACTAAATGAACTTGCGTTCAAATATTGTTTGAAAGTGAAGATAAGTGCATAAACTGAATGAAGCATGTATATTATTCAATTTGTGAAACTAAGCAACATACCAGATGCACAGCTCACAAGGTTAAACTTGGGTTTTTAATGTAGTTTGTAAGTCCAGATAAGTGTATAGAAGTGAATGAAGCATGCATGTTACTCAGATTGTGAAACTAAGCCATACACTGGATTCACAACTCTCTAGATGAAACTTGTGTTTTAATATAGCTTGTAAGTGAAGATAAGTGCAAAGAAGTGAATGAAGCATGTACTGTAATCAGCTCATGAAACTAAGCAACATACTGGATGCACAGCTCACTAGATGATACTTGTGTTTTAACCTTGTTTGTAAGTCGAGATAAGTGTATAGAAGTGAATAAATTATGTATTTAACTCAGCACAGGAAACTAAGAATCATACCAGATTACAGCTCTCAAGAAGAAATGTCTGATATAAAATTGTCTGTATGTCAAAATAAGTGCATAAAAGTGAATGAAGCATGTATTATACTCAATTCATGAAAGTTAACAACATTCTAGATTCAAAGCCCACTAGATGAAAATTGTATTTCAACATGGTTTGTAAGTCAAGATAAGTGCATAGAAGTGAATGGAGCATATATATTGCTCTGTTTGTAAAACTAACCAACATATCAGACTCAGTGACCACTTGGTGAAACTCGTTTTTAACATTGTATTTCAAAATAAGTGCATAAAATGAAGCATGTATTTTACTCTGTTTGTGACTAAGCAACATATCAGATTAATAGCAACCTAGATGAATCTTGTGTTTTAACATTGTGTGTATGTTGAGCAAGATAAGTGCAAAGAAGTCAAGGAAGCATATATATTAGACATTTTGTGAAAACTTCCAACATATCAGATTCACGGCTCACTAGATGAGACTTCTGGGAAGATGGCAGATAACAGAGACACAGGACTCACATCTCTTCCAGAAAAAATAGCTAGAACACAGGCAGAAATTGCCTGAAAACTAGTGTTCTAGGGTTTTGGACACCACCAAGAAGAGAGAGGGCCACAGGAAAAGAATCTCAACAGGAAGACTGTGAGTGGAAGCTGAAGCAGCAACTGCTGGCACCTATTCCCCACACTCAAAGCTGACAGATTTGAATTCTCTGGCCTCTGGCTGTCAGCTATGGACAGAGGGACCACAGGGATCTACCTCCACAGAAAACAGGAGACAGAGGGGCACAGACTAAGGCTGATTCAGCTTTTCGCCAACAAATTTGGTCTGCTGTGTCCCACGAGTACTTCCAGGCTGGGTGGCACCACACCATTGTTTTCCCTGGGAGCTGGCAGGGGACAAAAGAGATCCAATCCTGTAAAACACCCTCACTACTGACCAGGACCGGTTGTTGAGGACACAGAGGAGAGTGGAATTATTTCCCAAATGGGAAGAGGGAGGGGGCTGATGGCAAAGTTTGGAGAAGTTCCTCTGAGAAAGTTTGGATTACAAGGCTCTTAGCCTCCAGGCAGGATCCTCTATCACACTGATACAGTCCATGTTGTAAAAAACACACTCTGACCAAGCTTTTAATTGAGAGAACTGCCAAAGAGCACTGTCTGCTGGTGGAAAAAAGGAAGTACATGTGACAAAATTAAGTAAATGAGAGGCTTTTTCCGTCGTTTACAGCCTCACTCCCCAAAGCCCTTGAAAGCAGGCCTGCAACCCATTACTGGGTCCATGGCCCAGATTTGAGCAACTCAAAGGGACAATTCTAAGGACCTAGAACAAGTTCAACCAAGAATCAAAGAATAGCAATAACATGCAGCCTCTGCCACTAAATCCCTATGCAAGAGAGGGAAACTGAGCATCAGAGTAAACTCACCCTCATAATCAGATGCATAGGCATTGGGAAAAATTATAAACCATACTAAGAAAATGGAAGAAATGATCTGAGAAAAGGAATATATCAAAGCCCCAGGTGAGACACAGGATTTGAGACAACTAATCAATGAGGTTTATACAAATCTCCTAAGTCAAATCAATCAGTTAAAAGACAATATGGTGAAAGAGGAAAAGGATATAAAGAATGGGTGATCACAAAGAAGAATTTGAAAACCTGAATGGGAAAATAACAAAGCTTATGGGAATGAAATACACAACAGGTGAGATAAAAAACACATTAGAGGCTTACAACAGCAGACTCAAAAAGATAGAAAAAAAGAATAAGTGATGCATAAGACAAAACAGCTGAAATTTAGGAGAGAAGAATAGAGATAATGGAAAAATTGAGCAGGGGCTCAGGGAATTTAATCTACCATGAAGTACAACAACATATGTGTCATGGGAGTCCCAGAAGAAGAGAAAGGAAAAGAGGCAGAAAGAGTATTTAAGGAAATAAGGCTAAAAATTTCCCAACTCTCATGAAAGAAATGAGTTTACATGTCCAGGAAGCACTGGTACCCAAATCAGAATAAATCAAAATAGACCTACTCCAAGACACATATTACTCAGAATGTCAAACATCAAAGATAAAGAGAAAATTCTGAGAGCAGCAAGGTAGAAGCAAACCATCACATACAAGGAATAGCCAGTAAGACTTAGCACAGATTTCTCATTAGAAACCATGGAGGCAAGAAGAGAGTAGCATGATATAATTAGGATACTGAAAGAGAAAAATTGCCAGCCAAGAATTCTTTATCTGGCAGAAATATCCTTCAAATATGAAGATGAGTTTAAAATATTCACAAATAAACAGAAACTAGGAGTATTGGTAAAAAAAGAATCTGCCATTGCAAGAAGCAGTAAAGGGATTCTTACAGCCTAAAAGAAAAAGACGGAGAGGGAGGCTTGGAGGAGAGTGTAGAAGGGAAGACTACCAGAAAGGATAACCAAAAAATTAAAAATACAGATGAAAATAAAATATGACTTATGAAAGCCAAAAAATAAAATAGTGGAAGTAAATAATGCATTTACAGTAATATCATAGAATATGAATGGATTAAACCCCCCAATCAAAAGATAAGCTGACAGAAGGCATAAAAAACATGAGCCATCCATATGCTGTGTACAAAAGACTCACCTTATAGCCAGGGGTAAAAATCTGCTGAAAGTGAAAGGTTGGAAAAAGATACTCCATGCAAAAATAACCAAAAAAGAGCAAGGGTAGCTATACTAATATTGAACAAAACAGTCTTTAAATGCAGAAAAGTTATAAAAGATACAGAAAGCTATTATGTTAATAAGAGACAATCTACCAGGAAGAAATAACAGTCATAAGTATCTATTTCCCTATTACTAACAACTTATATTAGTATGGTACATTGTTACAATTGATGAACTAGTATTGAAGCATTGCTACTAACCAAGGTCTATAGTTTACATAATGGTTTACACTTTGGGCTGTACAGTTTTATAGGCTTTGACAAATATATGATGTCATGTATCCATCATTGCAGTGTCATAGAAAAAAATTCCAATGCCTTAAAAATGCTCTGTGTTTCACCTGTTCATTCCTCCCCCTTTCCTAGGAAACACTAGTAACCACTGTCTTTATGTCAATGTTACAAGTTCTTCTGTATTTCCACACGATTATAACTACAATAACAATAAATCTACTTTGGTTCATGGTTACACTCTCCCTTTATGTTTGTTCACTCCTCAATCTTGAGGAATTTGGGATGATTTCTGCTCTGCTTCAGACTGAGAGGGGGCTTAGATCTTATGGGCCAGATGGAAGGAACTGCTTTGTTTGCACTTGTAGATACTCCTTATCTTTTGGGATGAGGCTTCACCCTCATCATCATTTTGTTATTTGTCCAGGGCAAGCCTGAAGAACTGGACAGTAGGAGTTCATTGAAACTATGCTGGGACTCAGGTGTTCACTGAACATATGAACAATACAAGGATTTGAGTCTCTCAGAAATATATTTAATGGGTAGAGTGATAATTATAGATTCAAATAAAAGAAGTGGAAGAATCTTGAGTGGGAAAATTGTAAATAAGTATAATTATGTTATATTAGGGAAATAGATGATCATATAGTCCCAAATAGGGCCCACCAAGGGGGTGTTAATATGAGGTCGTGTACCTTGCCTAGTGTCCAGGCATCCCTAGAGCCCTCAGGAGCACTTTTGTTTGATGCTTTGTTTACTGTGGCAGTTAGTGAAGTCTGCCTGAGACCTGCATAAGTGTAACCTCCAGAATGACCTCCGGACTCACTTTGAAATCACTTAGCTGTAAAAACTCTTTTGTATTTAATGTTTCCCCCTTTTGTTCAAGGTTGTTTTCCATATGCATCACTTGATGCTTAGCAATAATCCCTTGGTGTCAGGGAGGCTTATCCCCAGGAGTCATGTCCCATGTCAGGGGAAATAGTGAGTTTATTTGCTGAGTTTGGCTTATAGAGAGACCATATTTCAGTAACAAGGAGGTTTTCAGGATGTACTCTTAGGCATTAATTATAATTAGGCTGTTTCATTTTTACAGTAATAAGGTTCATAAGTACAAACATTAAGATCAAGGGCTTGGCATATTGGCCTATTTTCAGTTATTAGGCACTGCCTTTATATTCCTGAGTTTTTTGCCATTTTATTTGAGAAAATAGCAGGACTCACCAGGATGGGAATTTAATACATTTCTGGTTACTGTGTGGGCCTCTGTCTGTCAAGAAAATATACCTATGACAACACAAATACATTCACATCCCATAGAAATAGACTTTAGGTGTATTTCCCCCCATATATCACCCCACTGTCGATACCCTGTACTAGTGATGTACCTTAGTTCTAGATCCTGATAGAACATTCTTATAATTGTATTCTCAACCACAATCCTTGCCCACCCCAGAGGTCACTGAGTTGTACAGTTGCCTGTTTGATCCTCTTGCTTTCCTTCTAATATCATGGATGGCCCAAATCTTCCCCTTTCACTATATTCACACTCACACTTCAGCAATGTTAATTAAACTCAAATCACTGCGCCACCATCACCACCATCCATTACCAAACTGTTACAATGAACCTTACTATAAATTCTTCCAGATTAAGCATAGGCTTATCAATCTCTGCCCCCTTCTATCTCCTGGTAACCTATCTTCCAGACTCTCTACCCATGAGTCTGTTCAATACCCTTGGTTCATATCAGTGGGATCATGTAGTATTTGTCCTTTAGTGACAGGCTTACTTCACTCAAAATAAGGTTCTCCAGCTTCATCCATGTTGTTGCATGTGTCAATACGTCATTCTTTAGAGCTGAATAATATTCCATCATTTATATATACCACATTTTATTTATCCATTTATCTGCCCATGGACACTTGGGTTGCTTCCATCATTTGGCAATTGTGAATAATGCCACTATGGACATTGGGTTTGGATAAATTTGTTCATGTCCTACTCTCAATTCTTCTGTATATATACCTAGTAGTGGGATTGTTGGATCGTATGGCAATTCTATACTTAGAGAGTTTAGTGCAGAAACACTGAACTGTCCTCCACAGTGGCTGCACCATTCCACATTACCTCTGGCAGTGAATGAGTGTTCCTACCTCTCCACATCCTTTCCAACACTTGTTGTTTTCTGTTCTTTTATTTTATTTTTTTTATTTTTTTTTATTATGAGTAAAAATCAAAATTCATACAAACATTTGCAAAATGATATATAAATATATATGCATATATGTGTATTTGCTTACAAAAATGTTATTTATATATATATATATACATATATTTTAAGAGGTGCTTAGATTACCTAAAATATTACACGGAACCCACTGGGATTCCCATGTTGCCCACCTCCCACACCTCCCACCACATCCCACACAAACATCTCCCACAGTGTGGCCCACCAACCTCAATGAACTTACACATCCTGGAGCCTTGCCACCAACCATAGACCACAGTACACACTGTAGACCACACTCTCTCCCACTCAGTTCTGAGTGGTGTGTGCTGATTTAAAATGGCCTACATCCATTGCCACAACAGTACTCAGGACAACCTCCAACTCCCAAAGAAGCCCCTGTATTTCAACTGCTCATCCCCTCCCTACCTCTGTATGGTGCAAGATGATATCTCATTGTAGTTTTGATCTGCACTTCCCTAATAGCTAGTGATGTTGAACATTTTTTCATTGTCTTTTGGCCATTTGTATACCCACTTTAGAAAAATATTCAATTATTTTGCCCAGTTTTTAATTGGGTTGCTTGCCATTTTGTCATTAAGTTGTGTGATCTCTTTATATAACATGGGGATCATCATCAGTTATATGGTTTCCAAAGATTTTTTTCCCATTGAGTAGGCTGTCTTTTTACTTTACTGACAAAGTCTTTGAAAGAACAAAATTGTGTAATTTTGAGGCAGTTACTTTTATCTATTCTTCTTTTGTTGCTCATGCTTTGTGTTTAAGGTCCAAGAAATCACCACCAACCACAAGATCTTGAAGATTTTCCCCTACATTTTCTTCAAGAAGTTTTATGGTTCTATTTTTAAAAATTTTATTGTGGCAATCTATATACAACACAAAATTTCCCATTTTAACCACTGTCATGTACAATTCAGTAATATTAATTACATGCACAACACTGTTACCATCACAACTGTCCATTACCACTTTTTAAAATCACATTAAACAGAAACTTTGTACTCTTTAGGCAATAACTCACCACCACAGCCCTAGTTTGACAACTCAGAATCTTCATGAAAGACTGACTGTGGTCTACTTGAGTGCATTTTGGTTAAGTAAATAAACACTGGGCTAAATTTGCTCTAAATCTAAATCAACAATTAACATGTTTAAGTTTAAAAATACAGATGAACTGTTTAAGTTATTTTACACATTAAGTGGTCAGTTTTATGTTAGAAAAATATATCAATAAATTATTTGAACTCATTTCATTCTTTGAAATTTTATTTAAAATTTTTTCATATTTTCCACTATAATTATCTTCAGTATAGTCATCATTAAATCAATGCAGTCATTCACTGTTGGCTTGTGAATTTTTTTGTCTTATTTGGAAATTTATGTGGTTCTTGAAATACCCTTTTTAGTTAAAATTATCTTCTATATTTGGATCTAGTAGATCTTCCCCATATGATGAAAGATTCACATTGTTTAAAATTAGGTTTTCAAACGTGTCTTCTATATCAGTTCCACCAATTAAGACAGCCCCCATCATTTGCCCATTTTGCATGATGACTTTAAAGTATTCTTGTCCTTTGGTACATCTCAACAGTGGTTCAAGATCTGAACCTAAGCCCTGTGCATTGTATTTTCCCAGCAATAGAACCTTTTAGTTAAAAAACTTTGTTACATGAGCAAAAAGTTCAAAGCTTAAATCCATGTCAACAGTGTCTCCTAAATTACCCACAGCCATGCAATTCAACAATCCCATCTGTCTAACCTGCATCCACAATCTCATCTGCTGCCAGACTGGGCTAGGTTGCCATGATGCAGTGCAGATGTCACCTGCTGCATAGATAAAGGAAGTGATTCCTATGTATGATCATCTATTTTCAGGCTACCATCTTGTACTAGATCAAAATTGTTGCCATGGAGGAAAGTTCCTATATATGGTGTACATCCTGTAGCCCTGACAATGAAATCACAGCCATATATTTTCATTAGCCAATTCCACACATACAGGCCACATCTCTTTATCAATTGTTTTCACTGACTTATCATGGTCTTTTGGAAAAGTCAAGGACTTTTTCTTCAAAATTCTAAATTCTTCTTGAGGGTAGATTTTCTTTACTTCACACATGGTTTCTACATAAATCTTATGAGAAAACTCTATTGTTCCTTTAAGATTCAAGCTTTCATGTCAGCCAGGTCCCATGGTACTACCTACATTATTAGCCTTAGCTTTGGTTCTTTCTTCCTTTTTCCTTCCTTCAGTTGTGTATTTGGTTCTTTTACGTGCAACTTTAGTTTCTGGTTTTTCAGCAATGAGCTTTGAAGTCAAAAATTCAGGTGGTACTGTATCAAAGAAAGTATTCCCAATAGCTTTATCTTTAATGGCCCAAATTACTCCACAGACTTTTTTCATACACTAGCTCATATACCATTCCCTAAGATCATTATTCTTTTAGCACTAGTGAGCTCTTTCTGAATTTCTTGAGTACTATCTGTATCATGGGTTCCTAATACATAAGGATTTCCTTCACATAGCAACTTCGGTTTAGCTCCAGCACACAGAATTTCTTACACACATGCTGATTGCCATCATCTGTTAAAATGCAGTGTTATTCACTCTTAAGTTGCTTTACTCCTGATTCTATAAGCTTAATGTTGGGAAAGTGGTTTTCTTATATGATACTTGGTTGTCCTGCAGCATCAAATTCTTCCAATATTTTAGAAGCCTACTTGAAACTTATAATCACTTTAATGATGGGAGATGCTGTTACTAGGAGAATATCTTCTTATGGCCAACTCCTCCACATAGGTGATATCCACCATGTCACAACCAAACACCACAAACTTCACCGCTGTGACACCCATACCGTCAGAATTCTAGAGGTTTATGGAATTGATGGTACTATTTTTTTATATTTGGGTCCTTGGTCCATTTTGAATTAATTTTTTTTAGGTGTGAGATAAGGGGTCCTCTTTCTTTCTTTTAAATATGTATATCTAGTTTTCCCAGCTATTTGTTGAATAAGCTATTCTGAGCCAGCTGAGTCGGTTTGACAGCCTTGTCAAAAACCACCTGACCTTAGGTGTGAGGGTTTGTTTCTGAACTCTTGATTCTATTACATCGGTCATTCTGTCTATCTTTATGCCAGTTCCATGCTGTTTTTACCTTTGTTGCTAGATAATATACTTTAAATTCTGGAAGTGAGAGTCTTCCGATTTCAATCTTTTTTTTTAAGATATTTTTGGCTATTTGAGGGCGCTTATCATTCCAGATAAATTTAGTAATTGACTTTTCCAATTCTACAAAGAAAGATATTGGAATTTTTATTGGGATTGCATTAAACATACAGATTAGTTTGGGTAGAATTGACATTTTAATGACATTTAGTCTTCCAACCAATGAACATGGAATATCCTTCCATTTATTTAGACCATCATTGTTTTTTGTTTTGTTTTGTTTTGTTTTGTTTTTTTGATTTTCTAAGTATAGGATCATATCATCAGTGAATAATGAAAGATTTACTTCTTCCTTTCCTATTTCAGTGCCTTTTATTTCTTTTTCTTTCCTACTTGCTCTAGCTAGAACTTCTAGCACAATATTGAATAACATTGAGGAGAGTGGGCATCCTTATATTGTTCCCAATCTCAGTCATAGAGCTTTCAGTCTTTCTCCATTAAGTAAATTATTGGTTGTGGGTTTTTTTATACATGCAGTTTATCATATTGAGAAAGTTTCCTTCTATCCTATCTTTCAGAGTGTTTTTTATCAGGAAAGGATGTTGTATTTTGTCAAATGCCTTTTGTGCATCTATTGAGATGATCATGTGATTTTTCTTCAATTTATTAATGTGGTATATTACACATTGATTTTCTTATGCTAAACCACCCTTACATGCCTGGTATAAAGCCCACTTGATTGTGGCATATAATTTTTGTGTGTGTTTTTGGATACAGTTAAGTATTTTGTTGAGGATTTTTGCATCAATATTCATTAAAGAAATTGGTCTGTAATTTTCTCTTTTTGTAATATCTTTATTTGGTTTTGGTATTAGGGTGATGTTAGCTTCATTGAGTTTGGAAGTGTTTCTTCCTGTTCAATTTTTTGGAAGAAAAAAGAAGATTGGTATTAGATCTTCTTTAAATAATTGGTAGAGTTCACCTGTGAAGCCCTCTGGTCCTGGACTTTACATTTTGTGGAAGTTTTTTTTAAGTTTATATTTTTTAGGCGGTACTGGGGATTGAAACTCAGTGGTTGGGGATTCAACCACTGAGCTACACCTGCTTCGCTTTGTGGAGGTTTTTGATGACTGTTTCAATTTCTTTATTTGTGATTGGTTTGTTGAGGTCCTCTATTTCTCCTAGGGTCAGTTGTGTTTGTTTGTGTGTTTCCAGAAATTTGTCCATTTCATCAATGTTGTCTAGTTTGTTGGCATACAGTTGCTCATAGTATCCTCATATGATCACTTTCATTTCTGCTGGTTCATGGGTGATGTCACCCTTCACATTTCTGATTTTATTTACTTGCATCTTCTCTCTTTTTTCTTTGTTAATCTAGCTAAGGGATTATCGATTTTGTTGATCTTCTCAAAGAACCAACTTTTAGTTCTGTTGATTTTCTCTATTATTTTTTATTCACTTTTGATTTATTTCTGCTCTAATACTTATTATTTCTTTCCTTCTGCTTGCTTTGTGATTGGTTTGCTGTGCTTTTCGTAATTCCTCCAGGTATGCAGGTAGGTCTTTGATTTTACCTCTTCTTTTTTAATATAAGCGTTGAGGACTATAAATTTCTCTCTCAGCACTACCATTGCTGTATCCCATAAGTTTTGGTATGTTGTGTTCTTATTTTCATTTGTCTTTCTCTTGCAATTTCTTCTTTAACCCACTGATTATTTAAGAGTGTAGTTTTTCATTTGGCATTATGGCCTACCCCCATGGAGAAACAACATGTATGGTATTGCAAACCTGGAAATTAGATCTACTAACTGCAGCTCAAAGACCAACTTGT
>JAKSZT010016005.1:77447-89186 GCA_026826555.1 Tolypeutes matacus | reverse complement strand
CCATTGATTTAAAAGGTCTCTGCCCCATAAATTTAATCCCACATCAGCAACAAAATGTTGTAAGGTGGCCTTTTGCCCTTCTGGACCTACAATATCAAAAATTTTCATACTTTGATAAACATCAGTCATGGTTCCAATACCTGTGAAAACCGTAGGAGCCTTTGGTAATGTCCAAGCTTGAGGCCAATGGCGTTTAGCTATAATGGTGGCATCAGCTCCGGTATCTACCAATCCTAAAAAAACTTTCCCATTAATAGTAACAGTTACTTCAGGTCTTTCATCTCCCACAAATGTTTGCCAAAAGACCCTATGGCCTGTTGACCCAAAGCCACCAGTTCTTTTGAGAGGAAGTGCAGAAGTTTGTTATAAGGAAGAAAAAGCAATTGAGTAAGACAGTCCCCACTAACTATTTGTACTTGCCTCAGGGACTGTACCATAACTTTAATTTCTCCCTGATAATCCTCATCTACAAGTCCCATTTGAACCAAGAGTCCTTTTTGAGTCAAACTGCTTCTCCCAACTATCATCCTAATGAATTTTTTGGAATTGGGCCTTTAACTCCTGTAGATATTGTCTGGATGCCCATTGATTGTGTTATTAATTTGGTTTCTGCACTTGGCAGATCTACAGCAGCACTTCCCTTCGCTGCCGCTTTTAATTTGGTAACGAGAGTGAGTGATTCCTCCCGTTGCTGACAGGATATTTCAGTGGGAGGCTCATATTGTTTGTCTACAGGCCCTGAGCTAGGCCCGCATAAATGTTTCCCGAACGGGTGATTAACTTTCCGTCTCCATAAAATCGGGATTTACATTCCCTAGCCCAATGGAACCCTTTCTGGCATTTTGGACATCTTATTGATGGACGTGGACATGACTCATTTCTCTTTTGTGGTCCTGAAGCAGGAAGCATTCTGCACTCTTTCTGAAAATGTCCTGTCTTCCCACATTGATAACACTCCTTTTTTTCCTCGACCCTTGCCCAGGTATGCTTGAGCCACAGCAGTGGCCACAGCGGCCATCTGATGGGTAGAAGACCCAATATCCTGACAAGCTTTAACATAATCATGTATTGACCCACCAGCTGCTTTTATAGGTCTTATAGCTTTTTTGTATTCACTATTGGCATTATCAAAAGCAAGAGTTAAAAGAATAAAATCTCGGGCCTCAGGAATTTGCACAGTTTTTAAAACAACATCAGAGAGCCTAGCACTAAATTCCACATATGGCTCATTAACCCCTTGAATTATTTTTGAAAATGACTGTGTAGCTTGGTCAGGAGGTGCGATTTTCACCCATGCAGCTAAACAAGCCATCCTAACCTGAACAGTAGCTACATCGTTATATTGTAACTGCGGGGGGATACCCATCCAATCACCAGTACCCAAAAGCTGATCAAGAGTTATTGGAACAGGAGGGTTTTGAGCTGCATTGTGCCTGGCCGTTTGTGTAGCTTCATCTGTCCACCACGTTTTAAATTGTAAAAATTCAGCAGAATTTAAAACTGCACGAGCTAGCATTTCCCAGTCCCATGGGATTAGTCTATCTGTTTGAGACAGCCCTTTGAGAAGACCAAGAGTATAAGGGGAGCTAACCCCATATTGGGCACAGGCTTGTTTTTAATCTTCCAGTAGTTTAAAAGGGAGTGGTTCGTGGTGGAATTTTAAACCTCCCTGAGGATTAGCTAGATCAGGGGGTAGTTGGGTTATAGTTACAGGAAACTGTGCCGACATTTGAAGGGCTTCAGCATCACCAGCACGTCGGCCCTGTGCAGTGCATCTCATGAGAGGCGATGAAGCATGGGTGTTAGGGACCTTTACACGATTTGTACACGGATTATTATCAGGACCATCAGGAAATATAATAATAGGGTTAGTGGGAGGCGGAAGAGTAGAAGGAGGAGCAGGGTTCCAGGAATCTTTAACAGGAGTTTTCTTAAATATACCCGAGTCCACAGGATTAGTTCCCTGTTCCTTAGGTAAGGTAGGATACAAAGGCTGGACAGAGAAGGTGGCCGGCTGATTTAAAAAAGTAGTGCTAGTTCCCTTAGTACGGCAGAAAACAGAATCCTCCTGATCAGAAGTGCAACCTCCTGGAACTTCAAAACTCCCTTCCTTTAAAACAGACTGTTGATGGCTATCATCAACATCTTTTGTATAAATAACATTTTCATCATCCTCTTCTTCAGATTGTAGAGGATCTAAGACAGCGGCTATTTGATGACAGAGACCCCATACTTGAAGAGGAACTGTTTCCCCTTTTTGATAAGCTCGCTGCAATGATTTCATTACTAGTTTCCATTGTTTCAAATTTAACACATTCCGTCCTTGCCGCTGAAACCAATAACAATGTTTCTGTACAAGAGAAAAGAGTTCTAGTAACTCGGGGGTCGTTACAGATACCCCTGTATTCTTTAACAGGGTTTTCAAAACTTGGGAATATTCCTCTAACCGAGTCAACTGATTACCCATTACCCTGACGATCAAGATTAATCGACTCACCAACAGAATGCAAGGACCGTCTGACCCAGCAGTCCTTGTTTCCACGGCACTGATCCAGAGAAAAGACTAGTCGTGCCACACGTTGGGCGCCATCTGTTGTAATTCATCGTGGAGGTAGACGATGCCGGGAATGATCCAAAGAAAGATTGGGATCAGGGGACCTCACTCCATGTGGAATGCAGGCAAGTTTATTTAGGCTGAAGCTGCTTTTTATACTACAAAGCTGATAACAAAAGTAGAGTGTCCTTCGCTAGTTCCTCTGCTTGGCACGTAAGAGCACTGCCTGTTTCTGTGTTCCCAGACCGTCTATCTTAGGAATTCAGACAATAACATCTTAGTGGTGGGTTCATTCCGCTCTGCCTCCTCCTACTGATGTCCTTGGAGACATTTACTAATGTTTCTCTGCCAGCAAGCATGCTTTTAAAATGCTTAACCCTTTATGCTCTGGCTCTCAGCATCTTTTCCAACAGTTTTCTCTCTTTTTTGTTTGTCAGTATAGCTAAAAGTTTGACAATTTTATTGACGTTTTCATAAAACCAATTTTTGGTTTTGTTAATTTTGTCTATTGTGCCTGGATATGTTACATCTCAGATCAATGATCAGAGCACCCCATCCCATTATCACTCCTGAAATGCATATATTGGTGCACTTGATGATGCCCCATAGCTGTGTTAAACTAGTTTTGCTTTTATTATTTCTTTTTTCTTTCTGCTCCTCAACCTAACTCAATTCAACTCTTGTCTTCTTCACGTTCACTCGTTCTTTCTTCTGCAAGCTCCTATCTGCTCTTGAAACCCTCCTGATCATTTTTCATTTCAGTTATTGCAGCCTTCAACTCCAGTATTTCTGTTTCTTTTAAAATTTCTATCTCTTTACTTAGACACTCATATTGCTTACTCATTGTTTTCCTGATATCCTTTAGTTGTTTCCTCTGTACTTTCCTTCATCTCCTTCATTTTTTGAAGGCTTTCTTCAGCATGTCTGCATTCTCACCTTCTTGTTGATGTTTTCTATCTTTTATCCTCTTCCTTTGGATGGTCTATCATTTCCTGTAAGTTTGTCTTGTGCTCTTTTGTTGCACACTGTACATTTTAATATTTTAAAATGTTAACTCTGGGGTTTATTCCCTGAGATGTCTGTTCAGTTATTTTGCCCATTTTTAAATGGGATTGCTTGTTATTTTGTCATTAAGTTGTGTGATCTCTTTATATAACATGGAGATCAATTCCTTATCAGATATATGGTTTCTGAAGATTTTTTTCCACATTGAGGAGGCTGCCTTTCTACTTTCTTGACAAAGTTTTTTGAAGACCAGAAGGATTTAAATTTGAGGCAGTCCCATTTGTCTATTTTTTCTTTTATTGCTTGTGCTTTGGTATAAGGTCCAAGAAAACACCAAGCACAAGATCTTGAAAATGTTTCCTTATAGTTTTTTCTAAGTTTTTTGGTTCTATTTTTTATATTTAGGTACTTGATCCATTTTGAATTAATTTTTGCATAAGGTGTGAGATAAGGGTCTTCTTTCTTTCTTTTAGGTATGGATATCCCATTTTTCCCACCATGATCTGTTAAGTAGGCTATTCTGACACAGCTGAGTGGGTTTGATGGCCTTGTCAAAAATGATTAGACTGTAGATGTGAGAGCCTATTTCTGAACACACGATTCAGTTCCATTGGTCAATCTGCCTGTCTTTATGCCAGTACCATGCTGTTTTTACCGTTGTATCTAGAAAATATGCTTTAAATTCTGGAAGTGAGAGTCCTCCAACTTTGTTCTTCATTTTAAAAGATATGTTTAGCTATTCAGGGGGCCCTATCCTCTCAAATAAATTTGAAAATAAGCTTTTCCAATTTTACAAAGAAGGATATTGAAATTTTTATCAGGATTTAATTAAACATGCAGATCGGTTTGGGTAGAATTGGTATCTTAATGATATTTAGTCTTCCAATCCAGGAACATGGAATAGTGTTCCATTTATTTAGATTATCATTGGTTACTTTTAACAATGTTTTATCATTTTCTGAATACAGGTCTTTTGTATCCTTGGTTAGATTTAATCCTAGATATTTTATTCATTTAGTCACTATTGTAAGTGAATTTTTTTTTTCTGACTTCCTCCTCTGATTGCTCATTAGTAGTGAATAGAAATACTATTGATTTTTGCATATTAATCTTGTATGCTGCCACTTTGTTGAACTCATCTATAAGTATAATAGTTTGTTGTGGATTTTTCTGGAGAAGAGTTTGAGTATGATTGGTATTTGATCTTCTTAAGTGATTGGTAGAACTCACTTGTGAAGCCATCTGGTCTTGGACTCTTCATTTTGGGGAGGTTTTTGATTTGCTGTCCTTTTCCTAGTTCTTTTTTTATTCCAGCTCTTTCTAGTATAAGCATTGAGGGCCATACATTTCCTTCTCAGCACTGCCTTTGCTAGATGCCAGAAGTTTTTAAATGTTATGTTCTCATTTTCATTTCTTTTGATCTATTTACTGATTTCTCTTGCAATTTCTTCTCTGAACCTCTGATTATTTAAGAGTGCATTATTTAATCTCCATGTATTTGTGCATTTTCCCTCTTTCTGCCTCTTATTAATTTCCAACTATATTCCCTTATGATCAGAGAAAATGTTTTGAATAATTACAATGTTTTAAAATTTATTGAGCTCTGACTTATATCCCAGCATATGGTCTATCCTGGATAAAAATCCATGAGAACTTGGGAAGAATGTATATCCTGCTGTTTTGGGGTGTAATGCTGTATAAATGTCCAGTAAATCTAGTTCATTTATCATATTATTTAAGCTCCCAGTTTACTTATTTATATTCTGTCCAGATGTTCTATCTAATGCTGAAAGTTGAGTACTGAAGTCTCCAACTATTATTGTAGAGGCGTCTATTTCTCCCTTCAGTTTTGCTAGTATGTGTCTCACATATTTTGGGACAACTATGTTAGATGTATAAATATTTATTTTTGTTATATCTTCTTGGTGAATTCTCCCTTTTATTAATATATAGTAACCTACTTTATCTCTTATAACAGTTTTGAATTTAAAATCTATTTTATCCAATACTCGTTTTGCTACTCCCACTTCTTTGTTGTTGTTGTTATTTGCATGGAATATCTTTTTCCAGCCTTTCAGTTTCAGCTTGATTGTGTCCTTGAATCTAACTTGAGTCTCTTGTAGACAACAAATAGATGGCTCATGTTTTTTATCCACTCTATCAATATGTATCTTTTAATTGGGGAGTTCAATGCATTGACATTCAGTGTTGCTACTGTAAAAGCATTGCTTACTTCATCCATTTTGTCCCTTCTCTTTCTATTGTCATGTCTTACTGTTGCCTGTCTACCCGTTTCTCTTACCTGTGTTCTTCATTTCCATACTCTTCTCCAGGGCTCTCACCCTTGTCTTTCCTTTTCAGGCTGTAACACACCCTTTAATATATTTTGTATATCCAGGCTCTTGGTAACATACTCATTCAGTTTTTGGTTGTCTGTAAATACTTTAAAACTCATTCTCATTTCTGAAGGATAGTTTTCACAGATAAAGAATTCTTGGCTGGCAGTTTTTCTCCTTCAGTACCTTAAATGTATGGTGCCACTGCTTTCTCAACTCCATGGTTTTTAATGAGAGATCGCCACTTATCCTTATTGAAGCTCTGTTGTAAATAATATATTGCTCTTCACTTGCTGCTCTCAAAATCCTCTCTTTATCCTTGGCCTTTGGTATTCTGAATAGTAGATGTCTTTGAGTAGGTCTCTGGATTTATTCTGTTTGGGGTTTGGTAGCAGCTTGATATCGGTTATGAATTCCAAAAATAGATATTGCATTATGTTTTTAAACTGGTTTGTTCCTCTGGGCATACAGGGTTATATTGGATTCAGAGGTTTCACTTTCATTTGATTAAATAATGGTTAGGGCTTTGGTTGGGCATGTCAGTAGGATGTTGAGTCCCTGCCCCCTAGTTTGGCAGGGACGCACAGAAAATGACAAGGCACAGGAGTTAGCTGGAGTTTTGAGCTGGAGCCTGGGAAGTAAACACACAGGAGAAGAACACAGAGGAATAGAAACAGCTCCATAGACACAGCAGAGGCCCGGGAAGAGAGATGAGCCATTTGCCTGATGGTTCACAGCTAGCCTTGTGGAACGAACAGAGCAGCTGAGCCCAGAGAGAATTGAGCCCTAGGGAGAGAGACAAAGTCTAGAGACCCTGATAGTCTACAGCTGACCTTGTGGAGAGAACAAAGCAGCTGAACCCGGAGAGAAACAAGCCCTGGGAGAGAGATGATACTTATCCCAGCCTACTGCTGATATTGGAAGATGGGACCAAGGAGACTTAAGAAGAAGAGGAAGGCTGAACATTGACGATCATCTTGCTTCAACATGTGACAGCAGACTTTGGTGAGGGAAGTAACTTATGCTTTATGGCCTGGTAACTGTGAGCTTCTACCCCAAAGAAATACCCTTTATAAAAGCCAATGGATTTCTGGTTTTTTGCATCAGCACCCCTTTGGCTGACTAATACAGGTACATTGTCCTTCTTGAATATTGATATTTATGTCTTTCATAAGGGTTGGAAATTTTTCAGTCAGTCTGTCCTCAAATAGTCTATCTACCCCTTTTCCATTCTCTTCTCCTTCTGGGACACCTATAATGTGTATGTTTGTGTTTCATGTTGTCATTCAGCTCCCTGAGATCCTGTTCAATTTTTTGCATGCTTTTCTCTGTGTGTTCAAGTTCAAATGTTTTGTCTTCAAATTGACACATCCATTCTTCTAACATTTCAAATCTGCTGTTGTATGCCTTAAATATATTTTAATCAATTTTATTGATGCATATTCATAAAACATACAATATCATCTAAAGTGTACAATCAATGGTATTTAGTATAATCATAGAGTTTTGCATTCATCATTTCAATAAATATTAAGGTACTTCATTACTCCAATGAAAATAATAATAATGATAATAAACAAGAAACAAAAAAAGAAAACAAAGCAAAAACTCTACCCATTAATAATTACTTCTCAATCTCTATATATTTTCCCTGCCATACATAGCTGTTATTATGTTTCCATCACCCTAATTTATTTGTATTTATATTTTGTATAGATGGAGTCAAACAATATGTAGTACCTTTTGTCTACTTTCTTTCACTTGGTATATTTCCTCTTTTACCCTTACTGGAAGATTATTAATATATAACTATACATTACTGTCTATAGTTTTCTTTGGTTGTATTTTTGCCTGATATTAATATCTTATAACATTAACATATATTTGTTCTATTTCAAGAAAAGCATTCTTGTATATGTAACATTACCCATACTCATATTTCACATGAGGTTTTGCTATGGTATACAGTTCAATTTTACATTTTTTAGATTTCCTTCTAGGTATTTGAGTCTTTTTGTTGCTATTGTAAATGGATTTTTTTCCTGATTTCCTCCTCAGATTGTTCAATACTAGTATATAGAATAGTACTGATTTTTGTGTGTTGATCTTGTATCCTGTCACTTTGCTGAACTGATTTATTAGCTCCAGTAGCTTTGTTGTAGACATTTTGGAATTTTCTAAATATAGGATCATGTCATCTGTGAAGAGTGAGAGTTTTACTTCCTGTTTTCCTATTTGGATGCCTTTTTTTCCCTTGTCTAATTGCTCTAGCTAGAAGTGGTGACAGTGGGCATCCTTGTCTTGTTCACAATCATAGAGGGAAAGCTTTCAACCATTCCCTATTCAGTACAATGTTGGCTGTGGGTTTTTCATATATGCCCTTTATTATATTTAGGAATTTTCCTTCTATCACTACCTTTCAAAGTGTTTTATCAAGAAAGGATTCTGGATTTTCTCAGATGCCTTTTCTGCATCGATTGAGATGATCATGTGCTTCTTTCCCTTCAATTTGTAATGTGGAGTTTAAACAGGATTTTTTAAACTTCTCAAAATGCTTGGTAGAAGCATTGGTAGAATTCACCTGTGAAGCCATCTGGTCCTGGGAGGTTTTTGATGACTGATTCAATCTCTTTAAATGTGATTGGTTTGTTGAGTACCTGTATTTCTTCTAGAATCAGTGTAGTTTTTTGTGCATTTCTAGGAATTTGTTATCTTTATCTAGGTTGTCTAATTTGTTGGCATACATTTTCTCATAATATCTCTTATGATCCTTTTTATCTCTGTGGGGTCAGTCCCAGCACCCCCTTTCATTTCTGGTTTTATTTATTTGCATCTTCTCTCTTTTTCTTTGTTAGTCTAGCTAAGGGTTTGTCAATTTTATTGATCTTAAAGAACCAGCACTGGTTTTGTTGGTTTTCTCTATTATTTTTTACTCTCAATTTCATTTATTTCTGCTCTAATCTTTATTATTTCTTTCTGTCTGCTTGCTTTGGGATTGGATTGCTGTTCTTTTTCTAATTTCTCCAGTTGTTCAGTTAGATCTTTGATTTTATCACTTTCTTATTTTTTAATATAGACATTTAGGGCTATAAATTTCTCTCTCAGCACTGCCTTCACCGCATCACATAAGTTTTTATAAATTCTGCTCTCATTTTTATTCATCTCAATATATTTACTAATTTACAAATTCTTCTTTGACCCACTGATTATTTAGGAGTATGTTGTTTAGCCTCCACATATTTCCAAATTTCCCCCTTTCCCATCTATTATCTATTTCCAGTGTCATTTCATTATGATCTGAAAAGGTGCTTTGTATAATTTTAATCTTTTTATATTTATTGATACCAGCTTTGTTACCCAACATGTTGTCTATCCTGGAGAAAGATCCATGAGCACTTGAGAAGAATGTATAACCTGGTGATTTGAGATGCAACATTCTTTATATATCTGTTAGGTCTAGATCACTTTTCATATTGTTCAAGTTCTCTGTTTCCTTGTTGATTGTCTGTCTAGTTGCTGTATCTTTTAAGGCCTTCAACTGATTGAATAAGACGTCACTCATTGCTGTTGGCAATCTCCTTGGTTGATTGTAGAAGTAACCAGCCATCTATTCAATAAACTCACTGATGATTAAAGTCCATGAAATGTCCTTGTATTAAAATTAGCCCAGTTCTTGCTTTACCACACAGCTGGGCATCATAACTTGGCCAAGTTTACACATTAGCCTAACCATCACAGTCCACCCCTTGTCAGCTTGGTGGCCATACACATCACCTTAAACTAAACTATATCCCTAACAATATTCAACTGTTCTGTGCACAACCAGAAATGCACTAATTCCCTCCATAATAGGGTGCACATCTGTGGGTAATATTCACTCTTAAACTTGACATCCTTAAATATTGCAACATGAAACTAATACAACTATTGTCATATGATAAGGGAAGAAAACAAATATATTCATTTTATGTACATATATCATCATACTCATAACAAAACAGTGAACACATACTCATGACCATTGCAGTTGTCGTTTCTGTAACTGCTCTTGTCGTCGAAGTTCGTAGGTATCACTACCTTCTTCCACTACCCATTCCATGTTCCCTTTACCCTCTGCAAGTACCTCAGCTGGCCATGGTTCCTTGCCTAGTGGAGTGATCCAAACTTTCATTCCTAAAGATTCTGAGCCATTGTTAGTCCTTCTTGGATTGTGTTGTTGCAATTTTCCATTGGTTTTAATCACAGGGCAGGGCAGTACTAAGTGACACCCTAGAGGATCTCCTGTATTCCTGGAAAACTCTTCTTTACCCCCAGTATGTAGATGCAGGCCTATTTCCCCTTGATAGTTAGGATCAATCACCCCAGCCAGGACAGTAATTCCTTTCTTTGCCTGTTAATTCAGAGGTAAGGGGAGCCCAAAGTGGCCAGGTGGCAGTCTTAACTTTCAGTTCAGTGGAATCATTGTTGTGTTCCCTGGTGGCAGCACTCCTCCTTTTGGAACTAAGACCAGCAGAGCAGGAGACAGGAAACAAAAATTTTCCTAGTGGATCACTAGGGGTAATAGTGGGTGGTGCCCCTCCCATTTCCACCCCTTGATTCCTGGACCCATGAATCCTGGTTATGGGAGAAATAGCACCATAGAGAGGACGCTGATTCAGAGCACACACAGCCTCCTGGAGAACATTGCCCCAGCCCTGCAAGGTTTTGCCACCTAGTTGGCACTGTAATTGGGTCTTCAAAAGCCATTCCACCATTCTATCAATCCAACTGCTTCAGGATGATGGGGAATATGGTAAGACCAGTGAATTCCATGAGTGTGTGCCCATTCCCACACATTGTTTTTGGTAAAATGGGTTCCTTGATCAGAAGCAATGTTGTGTGGAATGCCATGGCAGTGAATGACATTCAGTAAGTCCACAGATGGCAGTTTTGGAAGAAGCATTGTGTACAGGGAATGCAAACCCATATCCAGGGTATGTGTCTATTCCAGTTAAAACAAATTGCTGCCCCTTCCATAGTGGAAGTAGTCCAATGTAATCAACCTGCCACCAGGTAGCAGGCTGGTCACCTCGAGGAATTGTGCCATATCAGGGGCTGAGTGTGGGTCTCTGCTGCTTGGAGATTGAGTACTCAGCAGTGGCTGTAGCCAAGTTAGCCTTGGTGAAAGGAAGTCCATGTTGCTGAGCCCATGTATTACCTCCATCCCTACCTCTATGTCTACTTTGTTCATGATCCCATTGGGCAATGACAGGAGTGGCTGGGGAAAGAGGCTGAGCGTTAGCCAGAGTGGGTCATCTTATCCACTTGATTATTAAAATCATCCTCTGCTGAAGTCACCCTCTGGTGAGCATTCACATGTGACACAAATATTTTCATGCTTTTTGCCCAGTCAGAAAGGTCTATCCACATACTGCTTCCCCAGACCTCTTTGTCACCGATTTTTCAATCATGTTCCTTCCATGTCCCTGACCATCCAGCCAAACCATTGGCAACAGCCCATGAATCAGTGTACAAATGCGTCTCTGGCCATTTCTTCTTCCAAGAAAAATGAACAACCAGATGCACTGCTCAAAGTTCTGTCCACTGGAAGGATTTGCCCTCACCAAAGTTCTTCAGGGACATCCCAGAAAGGGGCTGCAATGCTTCAGCTGTCCACTTTTGGGTGGTGCCTGCATACCTAGTTTACAAACTAGGCCCAAGTTTTCTCTTCCTCAGTCAACTGATTGTAAAGCCTGGGAAAGAGAAGGTAATATGGCAGTGGTAGTGACCATGGGCATTTGGGCCACTTCCTCATGTAACTTACTTGTGCCTTCAGGACCTGCTCGAGCCCTATCTCGTATATAC
>JAKSZT010016005.1:50052-65360 GCA_026826555.1 Tolypeutes matacus | reverse complement strand
GGTGAGGGTTAGGAGGAGGAAGAGCTGGAGCGTTAGGTTTCAGATTCGAGAGAGCCGGGGCCATGGGAGTGAGGCTGGAGATGAGGCTTGGCTCAAGTCTCTCAAGTGGCCCCGAGGAGGAAACCCCCAGGTCGTGAGCTGAGCGCTCGGTCTGAGCCATCGGAGGTCTTGCCGGGAGGTGCCTCCGGACAATCGCCTCAGGTGCCTGTCAACAGGTGTCAAATCGCCTCAGGTGCCGATCCATCAACAGGTGCAGCGCCAGAAGCGCCAGTGCCCAGCCCCGGACCCAGCGGGGAGGGAGGGGGCCCGTCGGCAGGAGGGAGTGGGATGAAGACAGGAGGTGTGGCCGGCCACCCCGCGCGCTCCTGGGCTGTCAGAGGAACCCGGCCGCACCTGCCCGCTTCCGCTCCCCCGGGTTTCCCGCGAAAAGCCCAGTGTTGGCGGCCTGGGTGAAGCTTTGCGCTGGACCCAGCCTGCCTGGACCCCTCCCTGCAGGAGGACGGACCCCTGTCCAGCGCCCTGGCCCAGCCGGGTGGGCTGGCGGGCTCTCCACATGGCGTCCCTGTACCTCCCCGTGTGCCTCGCTGCCCCCCATCTGTTGATGAGCCTTCACAATATTGTCCCCATGGACCCTCACCCCCAAACCCCTAGCCCTGGGGCAAACAGTGGCTGCCAGGACTAATCCCTGGCCCATACGCATGTCGACCCATGCTTCTCACCCCTTGACCTGTCTGAGACTCTGGGAGGTCACCTAAGCCCAGGTGCTGGAAAAACAAAAGGAACCTCTGGGCTGGCGTGGTCCCAAGAGGTTCAGACACCTGTCCCGTGGACAGCATTCGTGGAGAGACATGATGACCTGGGGTCAACACACAAAACATTCTCTGTCCCCCTCGGCAGCAGGTCGCTGGACCTCTGCTACCCTCAGAGCTCTGGAGGCCCTGCAGGACTCCACGGGCTAAGAAACCCGCCGTCCACCCACCTCTCCTGTCCTTGGAAGGTGAGGGGCAACCCCAGCCTGATGGCACCTGCATTCTGGCACCACCTCGTGGCTGCCTGGTAGATCGTCCTGGAAGGCCGGCCAGAAGTGCTACCTGAGGGATGTCCATAGGGGCAGGGGTCACACAGGTCGACCTCCTGAGGCAGGCTAGTTTAGAGAAAGAGAAAACAAATCTGGGACTAGCAGAGAAGCCCAGCCTGAAACACATAGCCATGGAATCCCACATGGAAATCCTCTGAGCCTAAGACCCCATGACCACCACCACCAGAAAGCTCAGCCCTCCAGGCATGTCGACCTGGGAGGACGCCCTTGGCTAAAAGCAGCCGTCCTCCCAGATGAGCCTCCAGAAATGCTCAGTCACACTCTAAGGCTTTACCTGCCAGGCAGGTGGACTTTCCTGGGATGCCGTATCCCAAAGCCCTTTTCGGTGCCATTTTGTGAAGTGAGGGTTTTTCCGACATTTCATGTTGACTGGTGGAAACGGCTGAGACCCACTTGGAGGCCCATGAATGGCACCGCAGGTCTGGTCTGTGCACTGGTTGCTGCTCCTTGGTTGTATGCACATCCGGAGAAATTTTCAAGGCCCCTCAGGGTGTCTTGCACATGCCAGTGCACCTGGGAGGCCTGGGGAAGGTGTCCAGGGTCACTCGATGGGAATCCCAGGGATCACTGGTGGACGAGCCTCTGGAAAGCTTTTAAAGTTCACTCCAGTGACCTGGACAAGACACAGCTTAGGCGAGAGGCCCATGGAGGTCTTTTCTGGCACAAAACACTGAAAGATTGTCCAATTTCCCTTAGGGAACTGGCATAAGCACTCATCAGGCAGGGAGGCCTTTGCTGGGCGTGTCTCCTGGTCGGTAGCTCTTCCTGCCAGAATCTTAGTGCACTTTCTGGAAAACTGTGTAGAGTCTCCCTTCAGCCCCAGGAGTCTCAATGAACCTGCTCTGAGTGGGGAAGGCCCGGCAGGACCTGATCTGAGAAGGTATGAGGGTTGTCAGGGTGGAGATTGTGCTCTCAGGCGCCTTCCTTGGCCTCTAGGCTGTAGCAGCCCCATCAGCACCTGGAGGGGAGGGCCGAGCCACCGTGGCTGCCCAGGTGGGAACACCCCCCTCCAAGCCCACAGGCACCTGCAGGGTGAAGCACAGAGCAGCTGTCCTGCACCGCCTTGGCGAGACCCTCCTGTTAAATGGGCACCACCTGGGGGCAGCACCTCCTCTGAGCCCACTTCTCACTCCTGCCCCCCCCCCCAGCCTCACTTCCTTCAGGGACAAGCACCCCCTGCCCACCTCCCAGGGCTAAGCGTCTATGGGTGGGGACCGCAGCCTTGGGGTCCAGGCAGCCCACTGGAGGGCTGGGGCATGGGCATCGAGGAGAAGCAGGAGCAGGGTGCCTCAGGCCTGCTGGGAGCAGGAGTCAGAGTGTCTATTGTGGGCTGGGGGGTGGGGGGCGGCGGCTGCCAGAGCCAATGTGAGCTCCCGGAGAGCCGAGGGGGCTGCCGGGTACTTGGGGCCCGCGGGGAGTGACGGGAAGCCGGCGCAATGCTGTCCTTTCACCCTGACTGCGCAATGGGCTGAGCGGAAGGGATGGAGCTGCCGCTGCTTCTCTGCAATTCCTGCCCCACCTCCCCAGGGCAGCGCTTCTGCCCACCGGCCCCCCAGGCAGGAGAGACAGACCAGCAGGCACAGGGGCACCAGCTGCCAGGATCTGAGGCAGTTTAGGCAGGACGGGCAGTGGCGCCCTGAGGCCCTGGTGGCTGCTGGGAAGGTGGCACCGCAGCGCCTGCCGGGAAGCCGCCGCCATGCTGCTCTTCCACTTGGGCTGAGGTCACGGGCTGAGGCGTTGGAGCTCCCTCGGCTTCAGCAGCAATTCTTGCCCCAACGTGCAGGACATCAGCCGCAAGGTGGGTCCCGCGGCCTCCCTGCCTCGCTAACCGCAGCTCCTTCGCCAACACCCCAGTGGGCCCCTCTGAGCTCTTCCTCTGACCCCCTACTGTCCTGTCTTTAAATACACGCAGAATCCAGACGCTTCTCGCCCCAGTGCCAAGCCTCAGCCGCGGCAGTGACCGTCTGACGGGGCTCCCACTTCCACCGCACCCCCTTCCCGCAGAGCTGTCCTGTCCAAGCCTGAGTGCGAGCTTCTCTGGCCAAGCTCAGAAACCGCCAGCGGGTCCCCCAGCTCACTCCCCAGAGCACCTCCTGGCCGGCCCTGCTCCTCACCTTGTCTCACGGATTTTACTGCTCATGCTCTGTGCCTGCTCACTTTGCCCCAACAATACTGGCCTCCTGTGGCATCTCCCACCACACACAGGACGCTGTACCGCAGGGCCTTTGCACATAGTAGACTCTGGTTCCCTCTTGCCCGAGACATTTACGTGGCTTATTGGTCCTGCCTTTATTTAAATGTTAAGGTATTTTATATTTCAGCCCCTTCCCCTTCTGTCCTGCTTTCCTGTGTGAATGATGCACTCTATTATAACTCAGTATTTTCCCTTGGTAATGTATTTAGACACTTTTACTTTTTAAAATATACTTTATAATACATATTTATATTTTAATATTTTTATTAATTTTTTGTTAGAGAAGTAGGTTTATATAAATGTCATGCATAAAATAGATAAAACACAGAATTTCCACATACTACCCTATTATTAACACCCTTTATTAGTGAGGTAAATTTGTTATAATTCCTGAAAGGACATTTTTATAATTGTACTATAAACCATAGTCCATCCTCTACAATAAGGCTTACTGTATTGTACAGTCCTATATTTTTTTCTTTTAATTTTAATTTTATTAACATCCATAGGGTTTTAAATTCCCCCTTTTAACCATGCTCACATATATCATTCAGTGCTTTTAATTGTATTTTATTTCTGTTGAGCTGTTATAGGTTAGCAGATCACTTGTGCAGACAGTACATAGATGGTGCAGAGTAATCAAATTTCCTCAATTTTTGACAATTAAATTTTAATTTGTTAAAGTATGTGCTGCATAAAATTAAAACTAAGAAACACAAGTTTTTATTGACAAAACCTAAAGCATAATAATATAACTGAGTACAGTGTTTTGTAAATCAGGTCTCATAATGAGCAGAATGGATACCACCATTTTGCTTAACTGAGCTTCTGAGTGTTTCCTATCTTCAGAATAGATGCAGATATACATCTGTTCATGCTGGTGTGTGCAGGAGAGCAAATGGAAGTCCACGTGACCCTGTCATTCTTGAACACATGAGAGGGTCAGATAGTTCTCACAAATAGCTGCTGATAAATAACACAATAAAAAGCCATCGGCTGTAAGTGCCTCACCTTTTCACCTGCTGTGTGAATTTGCACAGATAAGCCTTTTTCTCCTCCACATATATTTTCACCGCTATCAGTGGTAACCCCTGTTAGCGGAGTCCACTTCAGGGAACACTGGGTTAGTGATGTATCCATATTTTTGAAAATATTCTCACCTGTACTTAAATAATTCCACACAGACTATGCACAGAGGCCAATTTTTCAGTCACTTCCAACTTGGCACTGAGGCGCCGACTCTTTCAGTAAATAGCCACAACCAGGCTGTCTCAGGAGCTCCCGTGGACTCACTAAGAGCCTGGGAAAACCGCCTCGAATCATGGGCCTCCTCCTTTTTCTCCCACTTTAACCATTTGTTAGTGTGCAGTTCTGTGGTCTCGTTTGCATTCACAGTGTTGTGCTCTCATCACCTCCCTCCACGGCCAAAGCAAACTCTTCACTCAACTATCGATGACTCCCCATCACCCTCCCTGGGCCCCTGGTCACCTGTAATCTGCTGTCTGGCTCTGGGTTGAATTTCCTCATTCTACATTCTTCATATCAGTGCAGCTAGGCAATATTTTTGTGTCTTGCTCATTTCAGTTTCATCCATGTTGCAGCTTGTATCAGAACCCCCTTTATTTTTTTTAAAAAATAGATTTATTTATTTCTCCCCACCCCCTTGTTGTTTGCACTTGCCGTGCCTGCCTGTCTTCTCTAGGAGGCACCAGGAACCTCTGCTCCCTGCTTTGTCATGTCTCTCATCATGGCTTTTTTCCTTATTGGAGAAGTTGTGGGTTAACAGAGCAATCATCCAAAAAATACAGGATTCCCATATACCACACTATTATCATCACCTTGCATTGGTGTAGAACATTTGTTACAATTGATGACAGCACATTGTTATAATTGTACTATTAACCATAGTTTAACTTTGGTCTCACTGTTTGTCTAGTGTAGATCCATGGACTTTGTTTCATTTTGTCTTTAAGTCAGAAACTCAATTTTTGGACAGTTGGTTCTCTAGTAGTGGTATAGCTACCTGAGTTCTCATTTGCTTATGAATTGCATGGAATATTTTTTCCATCCTTTCACTACATCCTTCACTAGAGTAAATTTTATTACTGTACTTTGCAGCTCTAATTTTTTTCTTTTTATAATTCTTTTCTCATTTTTGAACATTTTTAAGACAGGTGAATTAAGTCTTTAATAGTTCCTATATGAGCTTCTTCAGGGATGTTTTCTTGCAAACTTTTCTGTGAAAAGTGGTTGGGGAGATGGTTGGGGGTGGTGTTAGGTGTCAGGGAATTAGGGGATTAGAGAGTTAGAGGGATTAGGGTTTAATGGTTGGGGTTTAAGGGTTGGAGTAGGTGTTAGGAGATTGGGGTTAAGGGACGTTTGAGTGCTGTTTTTTCCCTTACTGGCTGTGCAGTCTTTGACCCAGTGTTTTTTTATTTGTAACAACAATATGTGTCCCAGTAGATGGGGACCTGCATTTTAGAGGCTTGTCTGAATTAAATTTTCAGGCTTTTCTAATTGTTAGTTGTAAGGCCATGAGTTTGTGTTGTGTAATTTCTGTTTTCTTGGAGATAAAGTCTTTATAATGTTGTCTTTGAGTTTGAAATTCATATAAGATCATGTTTTCTTTGAATAGTGATAATTTTACTTATTGCTTCCAATATGGATGCCTTTTATTTATTTTTCTTCCCTAATGGCTCTGGCTAGAACTTCTAGTACGATGTTGAAGAGGAGGGTGAAAGCATGCACTCTTGTTTTGTTCCTGATGATAGAGGATAATCCTTCATTCTTTCACAGTTGAATCTAATTTTAGCTGTGGGTTTTTAATAAATTTCCTTTATCTTGTGAGGAAGTTCCCTTCCATACCTAGCTTTGTGAATTGTATTTTTTTTTTTGTTTAATCACAAAAGCATGTTGTATTTTCAAATGCCTTTTCTGTTTCCATTGAGGTGATTACCTCTTTTTTTTCCCACTACATTCTCTTAATGTGTTTAATGTTAATTTATTTTTGTAGTCATTCCTTTCCCTTGACTGGTGTCATGTACTGAGTAGTTAACCAGTTTGTTTGCATCATGTAGAAATTTTAGAGTCAGCGAGTCTTTCATGTTGTCCCTCCTCCGTGTATTTCTGTCCCCTGAGGCCGTGCCCAGATTGTCTAAGTCCAGTGCCCTGGGCAGAACCAAGCCCAGTTGTCCAGGGAGCTCCCAGGTAGGCCTGTGCTCTGACCAGCCGCTGCCATTGGTGGCAGCCCGAAAATATTTTCCCAGGCCCCCTTCAGTGGTCATGAGGTGGCCCTGCTGAGCCCTGCAGGTGGTGCGCCCTGGAAGGACGTCCACATGTGAAAACTGCCGTCTCTCTCTGCCCTGGCCAAGAAAAGTGACCTCATAGGTCACGTGTCCTTCCGGCAGTTCGGGCCTGTTTTCGGGTTCCACCTGGCAGGTTGTATATTGCCTTGGAAGTCAACAGGATGCTCTAGGTGATGGCTTTCCACGTCTGGACGACAGCAGTTGAGCTGTTACCTTGTCGAGGTCGGGGACTACACGGCAGGTTCCAGTGCACACCTGTAGAGTTAGGGTGAGGTTTAAGTTCATGGTTACGGAGGTGAGGACAGGGTTGGTTAGGGTGGTGGTTAGAAACAGTTTTCCTCCAGATCTCTTCTGGAGGGACCTGGCCGTGTGTGAGCCTGTCTCTTGAATTGTTCCTGTGGCACTGGAAACAGGTCTGTTGACGTTGGGGAAGGTCTGGACGACTGATATTGCTTCACCTGGCGATCTGCAGATGAGCCTCCGGGAGTTTTCAGTCATGCTTCTAATGCCATTACCTTCCAGGCAGGTGGAAATTCCTGTGAGAGGGTGACCCAAACCCCTTTTCAGTGCCATTCTGTGACCTGAGGGCATATGATGCCTCATAACAATTTCTAATGTTTGCGTTGGCTGATGGAAACTGCTGAACTCAGACTTCTTGGCCCAGAGATGGCACCGCAGATCTGGTCTGGATACTGGCTGTTGCTCCTTGGTTTGTGAACATCCTGAAAAAAGTTTAAGTCCCTTCAGCATGTCATGCTCATGCCAGCACACCCAGGAGGCTTTGGGAAGGCATCAAGTTTGTTTGTGGGGAATCCCAGGGATTACTAGCTGGATTAGCCTTTTGAAAGCTTTTAAGTCCCAATCCAGGCACCTGGGCAAGACACAGGTAACAGGAGAGGCTGGTGGAGGCCTTTTCCGGCACCAGCCTCTGTTAGATTTCAAAGTCCCCTTAGAGAACTGGTACCAGCCCTTGCCAGGCAGGGAGAGCTTTGCTGGGAGGGTCTCCTGATCGGTAGCTGTTCCTGACAGAAGTTGGTGGTCTTAGTGTCATTCTTAAAAAATGTGCAAAGCCTCCCTTCAGCTCTTGGGGTCTCGATGACCCTGCTCTTAGACTGTGCTGGGTGCCCCTAAACTCTGCGTGTAGAGGGTTGTCAGGTGGAGAAGGTGCTCCAAGGTGCCTTCCTCAGGCCTCTGGGCTGCAGCAGGTTCTTCGACACCTGGTGGGGACGCCCTGCCCCTGCCCCGGCTGTCCAGTCTGGGAACACCCCCCTCCACAGACGCACATACCTGGATGGTTAAATCCAGAGCAGGGGGTCCTGCACCACCTTGCAAAGAACCCTCTTGGAATACGTCCACCACCTGGGAGGCATTGCCCCTTCTTCACCCTCTTCTCACTACTTCCCCTCCGTCTGCCCAGGCCTCCCTTGCTCTAGGGCTGCTGGAATCCAGGGCAAAGCCAGTCAGCTGAAGATAAGTGGAGTGTATAGGGGTGGGGACACAGGCCATTGCAGGGTCTGGGGCTTGGGGTGGAGGTGCTGACCAATGAGGAGCTTGGGTCATCCTGCTATGGGCCTGCTTGGAGCTGTAAGCACAGTGTCCATTGGTGGGCCGAGGGCCGGGGCGGCTGCTGAGCCAATGTGAGGGGGAGGCAGGGCGAGCTTTACTGCCCAGCGGCCGCAGGCGCTGCCGGGAAGTGGCCGCCATGCTGCCCCTCTGCCCTGACTGGGAAAGGGCTGAGGAGGACGGAGCTGCACCCACTTCTCCTGCAGTACCTGCCCGAGGCACACATAAGCCCCAGGTAGGTCCCCAGGCATCCCCTTCACAGAGGGATCCTCCTCACCTCCTCTTGTCCTCCTGTGCCCCAGGCTGCTCCCTGGCCTCCCCCTCCTCAGGGCTGTGCTTCCCCCGCAGGCCCCTCAGGCAAGGCCTGTCTGAGGGAGGGAGGTTGGGGTTTGTGTGCTGGGGCGGCAGCTGCCAGGAACGATGGGAGTTCTAGGTGGGGTGAGCAGTGGCGCCAAGCAGCCTTGGTGGCTGGAGGGAAGGTGGGGCCGCAGCGCCTGCCAGAAAGCCGCTGCCATGTTGCTCTTCCACCATGGCTGAGAGAACAGGCTGATGAGGAGACAGAGCTGCCCTTGGTTCACCTGCAATTCCTGCCATGCCATGAATAATTTCAGGCAAGGTGGGTCCTACAGGCCTCCTGCTTCATCAACCGCAGCTCCATCCCCAGAGTCAGCCCCCCTGTGTTCTTTCTCTGACAACCACTTTCCTACCTTCGAATACACTCAGAATCCAGAGAAGTCTAACTGGCTTCAAGCTCAGCTTTTTCAGGTTATCAGATCACTTGTGCAGACGGTACATAGTGCAGAATATTCAAATCTCCTCATTTAAAAAAAAAATTGTATTTAGTTAGAATATGTACTACGTAAAATTAAAACTAAGAAACACAAGTTGTTTTTTTGTTTTTTTGTTTTTTTTTTTCCACAAAATCCAAAACATAATAATAATAACTGAGTACAATGTTTTGCAATACAGGTCTTATAATGAGAAGAATGGATACCACCATGTCGCGTCACTGAGCTTCTAAGTAAGTGTTCTCTGTCTTCAGATTGCTTTAACAGTGTGTGTCCTAATGCTGGCTGTGTGCATGAGAGCAAATGAAAGTTCATGTGACCCTATCATTCTTTAAGGCATGAGTGGTTCAAATATTTCCTTCAAATACTGACTGATAAATAGTAACAATAAAAAAGCTCTCGGCATTAAATGCCATATATTTCCACCAGCTGCATGACTTTGTCTAAATAAGCCTTTCCTGCACCACACACATTTTTACCACCATCAGTGGTAATCCATGTTAGGAGATTCTAGTTCAGGGTATACCAAGTTAGTATTTCATCCATATCTTTAAAAATATTCTTACCTGTATTTAAGTAATTCTATGCAGTCTCTGCATTAGAGGGTGATTTTCTACCACTTCCAACTCAGCACTGAGGTGCTGACTCCTTGTTTTATAACAACTGAGCAGTCTGGACTCAACAGGAGCAAACCACTTACAGTCCTTTGCCTTGTCTCCATTTTCCTCCATTATAACCATTTGTAAGTGTACAATTCCATGACATTGCTTCCATTCACAATGGTGTGCTATTATCAGCTCCCACCACTACCAAAGGTTTTCCATCACACAAAAGAAACTCTTTACTCCCCATCTCCCACCCCAAGCCCATGCTAACTGGGGAGCTACTTTTTGTCTATGTGAAGTTCCTTATTCTACAGAGTTTATGTAAGTGCAATTCTGTAATATTGTTGCTTCTTGCTTATTTCACTCAGCATAATGTTTTTATGGTTCATGCATGTTTTAACTCTTATCAAAATGCCATTCCTTTTAATAGCTGTATAGAGTTCTGTTGTGTGTATATACTATTTAGTTTATTCATTAGTTGATGGACATTTGAGTTGCTTCCACCTTTCGCTATTGCAAATAATGATACTAAAAGCATTCCTGGATAAGATTTTATTTGAATACATATTTTTAAGCTTCAGCATATAAGTAGGAGTGTAATTGATAAATCATATGGAAATTCTATATTTAACTAATTGAGGTCTCACCAAACTGGATTCCACAGTGACTTCACCATTTTAAATTTCTACCAGTAATGCATGAGGGCTTTGATTACTCAACATCTGCTAAATACTTATTTTCCATTTTCAAAGAGTGATCAATCTCCTTTTTCATTTGTATATATCTAATGGCTAATGATATTTAACAACTTTTCATGTGCTTATTTCTCATTGGTATATCTCATTTGGAAAATGTCCTTTCAGTCATCTGCCCGTTTTTTTCCGGGAGGTCCCGGGATCGAACCCGGGTCCCTCCATATGGGAGACGGATGCTCAACCATTTGAGCCACATCCGTCCCCCATGCCTGTTTTTTAATTGTGATATTTGTCCTTTTGTTGTTGACTTTTAGTAGTACTTTACATGTTTGGGATGTTAAACTCTCATCATATATATGATTTATAAGTATATTTTCCTATTTTTCTAGGTTTTCTTTTTACATCCTTGATAATGTACTTTTTTGAGCAAATATGGTATTTTAAAAATTTTTTTTAATTTAAGATTTTTTTTATTTTAAAGATTCTTACATTACATAAATGTTACATAACAAGTATAGGGGATTCCCATATGCCCCACTCCCTACCCTTCTCACACTTTCCCACATTAACAACATCCTTCATTAGTGTGGTACCTTTGTTACAATTGATGAATACATATTGGGGCATTGCCACTCAGTGTGGATTATCGTTTACATTATAGTTTAAACTTTCTCCCACACATTTTTGTAAGTTATGGCAAGATATATAATGGCCTGTATCTGTCGTTGCACTGTCATTGAGGATGATTCCGAAGTCCTGAAAATGCCCCCACGTTACACCTGTGTTTCCCTCTCCCTACCCCAGTACCTTCAGTGGCCACTGCCTCCATCAATGATATAGTTTCTTCTATTGCTAGAATCACAATAAGTCTATAGTAGAATACCAGTAAGTCTACATTAGTCCATAGTTCATTCCCTAATCCTGAGAATTCTGGGATGGTGATGTCCGCTCCACCTCTAATTGAGAGGGGACTTCAATCCCATAGGGCAGATGGATGGAACTCTCTTGCTTGCAGTTGTAAACTCTCTTGGTTTCTTGGTGTGGTAGTTGTCCATCATCCCTGATAATGTACTTTCATGCACAAAAGTTTTTAATTTTGATTAAGCCTTGTTCTTTTGATTTTAGGGAAAAATCTTTCAGTCTTTAGCATTTAGTTTAATCTTAGCTGTGGATTTTTCATCCATTCTCTTTATCATATTGGGGAAGTTCCCTTCTATTCCTAGTTTGTGAAAGTTTTTTATCATGAATAGGTGTTGGAATTTTTCAAAAGCGTTTTCTGAGTCAATTGAGGGGATTATGTCTTTTTTATCTATCATTCTATTAATGTGGTTATTACCTTGCTTGATTTTTTCTTTCAATTGTGGGAAAATATGCATAACATAAAAATCATTTTAACCTTTATCAGTTGGCAATACTGTGACATTAAGTACATTGACAATATTTTATAATGTTGACCACCATTTCCATACTCTTCATCATCCCAGCCAGAACTCATGGCCTTTAGCAAAAACTCTCTATTCCTCCCCTCCCCAACCCCCTGGTAACCATTGCTCTGCTTCGTGTCTCTGGATTGCTTTCATGTGATAGCAATCATACAATATTTGTCCTATTGTATATGTCTTATTTCATTCAATTCAATGTCATCAAGGCTCACCCATGTTTTAGCATGTACTAGCACTTCATTCCTTTTTGTTATCGAATAATACTCCATTTGTAGGTATACCTTATTTATCCTTTCATGTGTTGATGGATTGTTGGAGTATTTCCACCTTTAGGCTATTCTGAATAATGCTATTTTGAATATTGGTGAACAAATACCTGGTTGAGACCCTGCTTTCAATTCTTTGGGGTATATACCAGGAGTAGAATTGCTAGCTCATATGGTAATCCTGTGTTTAACATTCTGGTTGCAACATTTAAAAATCTCACCAACAATGTACAAGGGTTCCCTCTTTCAACATTCTCAAAAACACTTTTTACCTTTTTGTTTTAAACAGCCATCTAGGGTGTGTGTAGTGGCATCTCATTTGTATTTTTGGTATGTTATTTGCATTTCTCTAATGGCTAATGATGTTGAGCATCTCTTTATGTGCTTATTGATTATTTGTATATATTTTTGGGAGAGATGTCTATTCAAGCCCTTTTTCCCATTTTTAAATTGAGATGTTTGTCTTTTGTTGAGTTTTAGTAATTCCTTACATATTCTGGGTATTATACTATTATCAGAAATATGGTTTGCAAATATTTTTTTCCTTTTGTTAGGTTGTCTTTTTGCTTATCCTACACCCCTTATAGTGCTATATGAATTTGATGAACAACTTTACAATTTTTGCAAATGCTACTTGAATTTTTATAGGGATTGCCTTGAACTTGTAGGTCACTTTAGGCAGTATTGATGACCTTTTTAAAAAAGATTTTATTTATTTATTTATTTGTTCCCCACCACCACCATTGTTTGTGATCGCTGTCTGCTCTCTGTGTCTGTTTGTTGTGTGCTCTCTGACTCTGCTAGTCATCCTTTTTTTATTTTAGGAGGCACCAGGAACCGAATCCGGGAAATCTCATGTGGGAAGGAGGAACCTAATCGCTTGAGCCATCTCCACTCCCTAGTTGTGTCTCACATTGTGTTTCTTCATTGCGTTATCTTGTTGCGTCACCTTGTTGTATCAGCTGGCCATGCCAGCCCATCATGTCTTCTCGCTGTCTTGCTCATATTTTTTAGGAGGCACTGGGAACCGAACCTGGGACCTTCGATGTGGTAGGCGGGCGCCCAACTCCTTGAGTCACATCCACTTCCCAGTTTTGCTATCTTAATAATGTCAGTCTTTCAGTTCATGAACACTGGATGTATTAGTATCTGGGGAGCTGGTACCAAGGCCATAGTTAAGGGTTTGGGCTAGGGGGTTTGGTTTAGGGTGTTAGGGGGTTGGGGAGGGTGGAAGGAGTCTTGCTGTATAAAACCTGGTTTCTAGTGAAATCCATGTTTCTTGGGTGAAAGAGGCCACATTGTAATCACAGTCAGTAACTCCTGAGGTGTAGCCCAGAGTCATTACAGAAGGGAGATCTATCTTGGCATCTGAGGTTTCCTGTCAGGGTCAGTCCACAAGTGTGAAGGGGACGGTTACTAGAGGAATACCCGTTTGGGGAGTAAGTGGGGAACAAACAGAGTGAGCAGTTACTGGGATTGGCTTCATTTGCTATATGGTCTGCTAGGAGGCTGAAGGAATTGTGCTTATGGCAGGAGTAAATAGGCCAGAATAGGTAAAGAGGAAACAAGAGAAAATCATGGTGGAGGAAGGGTGTTGTTGAGGATGGAGAGTCAACATGTTGTGGGTAGAAGATGAGTAACAAAATGCTTAGATAGATGGAGAGAAGAAAGACAGGGCAGCAGGTAAGAATATCTGGTCTTGTTCTGTTCCCTTGGGTGAAAACTGACCCCAGCGTCACATCATCCACTTCTTCCAAAAGTCTTGGTCAAAATTGTCTACTTTAGCTGTCATCTATCTACCTCTGCAAGCTCCTGGTGAAGCTTCAGTTTGAGGTTTCTTGTTGGAGTGCTTTACTAGTCTGAATAGTTCTGAATTATTTAAACTGTGAAACAAGGATCCAAGGTTGAACACGCTATAATGTAACAGTAGTTTTAAATGAGTAAAGCAGTAGAAGGTCTTCACCACCTGGGTTCATGGTTAGTTTTTCATTGATGATGTTCAAAACACCAGATTTTCTACCTGTGGGTCATGCAGCCCGTTTGGCCACTGAGTGCAAATGGGAAGGCTGCCCTAACTTGTTGGTTATAGGATGGGGTGTACTTGATTAGTCTCTGGCAGTGCTTGAGGATGTCTGCTGGAGTAAACATTTAGTCTTCTGCTAGTAGGGACTCATAGGGCCTTCTCATAGGTCTTCCTGTGATAGTTTCAAAGGGGAATAGACCATGTGGGTGAAGGCCTATAAAGTCCAAAGGTCAATAGCATTGCTGACCAAGGTGAGTCCAGTTCTTCAGATAATTTAGCTAACTTAGATTTTAGGATTTCATCAGCCCTCTCAATAGCACCTGATAACTGTGGAAGATAAAGGTAATGAAACCTTTAGCTGATGTACATGAACATTTTGTTTCTTGTATGAATTTACCTGTGAAATGAGACCTCTTGCAATTTGAAATAGTAGAAGAGATTTCCAAGGTAGGAAGAAGCCACTCAAGACACACTTTAGCAACTGAATTGCCATAGTTCTTTTACAAGCGGAGGCTTTAATGAATTTGGAAAACATAGAAAATCAACTACATACACATTGGTAGATTTGTAGTTTTGGCAGGTGGATAAACTCTATTTGTCATATAATTTAAGGCCCTGGTGGGGCTGACTCCTTCCCTTGCCCTGCTCCTACAGTTTTTCCAGGATTAGATTTTTGACAGATGAGGCAAGTGGTACCTGTCAGATTCAGATAAAAGCTGAAAGGTCCTAACCATAGTTTTTCTAAATTATCCCACATTTGATCTTTCCTATGATTTGTCAGATTGTGTAGGCCACTCACAATTTGTCAGGCAAGGGAGCCAGGAATCCCCAAGCACCCATATGGGTGTCTTCAGTGCCTAATGGGATGACTCTAAAGTCAGACTTTCCTCATTCCATCTTTATTTTCCCCGAGGCTGTCTTTTGTCCAGACAGATCTCATATATGATATCTTTTGGAGGCAGATTAAAGGAATTGGCATGGGTGTCATGTAGTGAGGTATAAAAATCTCACCATGAGTTTGGGGCTATACAGGGGAGAACAGGAATGGGAGTATAGTCCCGTGGTTAGATTTCACCTGAATTTTATCTTGAGAATCTGTGGAAGAGGCTGTGAGTGTAACATATTTTTCAGCCAGTTAATTCCTTCTATTTTCATCTGAATCTCTATTGCTATGACCTTCAGCCTCAATGACAGTGACCCTGCGTGGTCATCAGAGGTCCTCCAGGAGCCCTGCTATTTCCTGTTCATGTGTAATTGGAGACCAGGCTGCCATCATGAAACCTCTTTGTGTCCATAACATCCCCAAGTCAGACCCAAGTTTAGAAGCA
>JAKSZT010016005.1:29351-40266 GCA_026826555.1 Tolypeutes matacus | reverse complement strand
TGAAATGTTTGTTTCTCATCTGGATTTATTCTTTGGCAACTCTTCATTGAACCTGTCTATTTTTATATTGGGTTGTTTGGAATTTATCTTTTCAATTAGTAAGAGATTTGTGTATGTTATAGATCTGAATCATTGATTAGCTCCTTACCATTTTTTTTTTTTCAAATTGATTATCTATTACAACTAAGTTTCTTTTGCTATCTTGGCTAGAGTTTTTATTCTGATTTTGTAAAAATGAATTGGAGAATTTTAAAAAATCTTTTTCTGTGGCTTGGTGTAGTTTAGATAATAACTTATCTGTCCTTTAAAAGTGAGATAAAAGTGAACCCATCTGATCCAAAAAGGAAGTTGGACCAATTTTGTAATTTATACTTTGCTAGGAAATCATCACTTTTCTCTAGGTTTTCACACTTTTTTCCATGGAACTGTATATAGCATTATTTTATCATTATTTTCATCAGTCCTACATCCATTTATTTGTTCATTCATTCATTCAACAAATATTAAGTGCCCACCATATGCCAGTAACTGTTCAAGTCATTGGGGATACAGGATTGAACAAAACAACAAACCAATTCATCTCTTGGAGTTTCTATTCTATTGGGGACATCAGACAATAAATAAAATAGTAAATAACATACACAGTGTATCAGATAGCATTGTGTGTGAAGGAGAAGAAATGAAATTGGGAAGAGAGGGGTTTGGTTTGTTTGGGCTGTTGTGATTTTAAACTGGAGGCCTCAGGGAAAAGATCACCTTTGGGTAAAGAGCTGAAGGAAGTGAAGATGTAACTCCAAGGATGGGAAAGGACATTTCAGATGAGTGTGCAGCTCCTGTGGCAGGAATGTGCTTAGCCTCTGTGGAGAACACAAGGCAGTGTGGCCAGGTGGAGTAGTGTGGCTAGAGGAGTCATGATTGGAGACCAGAGGGCAATGAGGACAGGCCACTGCATGTGCTGGGCAGCCAGGGTGGATTTGTGGAGGAGAGGCATCAGCTGGTGAGGCAATTTGAGATTATTTTATGAATTCCAAGATGAGAAAGATTGTGTTTGTGAACTAATCCATTCCTGTGGGTGTGAGACCCTTTCAACTGGACTACGTCAGTGAGTTGTGACTCGGGTTGAGTCTCTGCCCTCTTGCTTGGCCTGATACAAATGAAGACACGGAGAGACACAGGAATAGGAAGCCGCCATATTTGATCCTGTCATGTGAGAGAAAGGACTCTAGTTTCGCCCACAGCTGAGCTGCAAGGACAGACACACTTTTTTTTTTTTTTTTTAACATAAATGTTATTTCTTTTCATATATATTTTAAAAGATGCTTAGATTACATAAATGTTACACAAAAATTACAGGGATTCCCATGTTCCCCACCTCCCATACCTCCCATAACATCCCACATAAACATCTTTCATTAGTGTGGCACATCACCTGCAATGGATATACGCATCCTGGGGCTTTGCCACTAAGTATAGACCACAGTTCACATTGTAGACCACACTCTCTCCCACACAGTACTGCATGGTATATGCTGATGTAAAATGGCCTATATTCCTTGTCACAATGTCACTCAGGACAAACCCCAAGTCCTGAAAAAGCCCCTGTATTACAACTGCCCTTCTCCTCCCTACCCTGAAAGCGTCTAGTGGCCACTGGTTCCACCTCACTGTTATAATTTCTTCCATTGTTTGAATCACAATATGTCTACTCAGAATACAGTAAGTCCACTCTAGTCCATAGCTCTTCCCCCAGTCTTGAGGGGACTGGAATGGTGATGTCCACTCTACCTCCAAGTGAGAGTGGGCTTATATCCCATGGATATGTTGGATGGGATTATCCTGCCTTCAGCTGCAGGCTCTCTCCATTCCCTGGGATGGCCATTGTCCATCATCGTCTCCTCACCAGGTGACTTAGGTGAGTCCATTGAGCTGTAGAGTAGGAGCTGCAGCTCCACCGAGATTCCAGGCACAGCTGGTGCATAGGCAGGCCAGAGGCTCCAGTCTCTAGAAGTACACCTACAAACTCCAGCATCACATATAGGTTTGAATAGAAGGGACTGATGAACCATATGCAGAGCAGACTTATTTGAGTCCAACTCTGTCACTCTCAGGAGCACAGATTCCAAAGTAGAGCCCACTGATAAGGCATCAATCTCTGGGGCTATCCCCCCTTATATAGGATCTGGGTGTCTCCAGAGCCCCAAGGAGCCCCTCTGTGTGGGGTGATATCCACTTTGGTGTTCTATGAGATCCTACTGAGGTGTGTGTAAGCGTTACCTCTGGGATGACCTCCCGACTCTTTTTGAAATCTCTTAGCCACATGAACTCATTTGTCTTTACCTTTCCCCCTTTTATTCAAGGTTTTTTTCCAGTCGTGTTTCCAGTTGGCAGTTGGTATTAATCCCTCGTTGCCAGGGAGGCTCATCCCCGGGAGTCATGTCCCACGTTGGGGGGAAGGTAAGGCATTCATATGCTGAGTTTGGCTTAGAGAGAGGCCACATTTGAGCAACAAGGAGGCTCTCAGATGGCAACCCTTAGGCACCCCATAACAGTAGGCCAAATTTCAATTACAAGAGCAAAGACTCATAAGACTGGTCATCAATAACAAGAACCCATTAGTGCGCCATCCTCTTTTGCCAGATACTGCCCCTGCACTCGGGGGACTGTTGCTGCTCCCTTGAAGAATGTGGCAGAGCTCTCCAGGCTGGGAATTCAGTATTCCCTCATTTATTTAGTGATTGTCTACCCCATGACCATGCCCCATCCCTCGATCATTTGAACAATTTTATATATCTTTCATGTATATTCAGAAGAACTTACTCCCATGAATCCCCCATCCCAGACACCCCCCACCAATGATCCTCTGCAGCCCCCATTGTAACCCTTCTGTGATCTAAACCTTCCTTGAAGATGAAGCCCATATAATAACCAAATAAAATTAATAGGAAAATGAAATAATAATAATAAGTTTAAATGCAAGAGATAAGATGCAAGGAAACTCAGAAAAAAAACTAAAAATAAAATATAATTAATGGATTAGGACTTTTAAAAAAATGGGGAAAAAAATTTTTTTAATGATTTTTTATTTTTTATTTTTTTTTCCTTTTATCACTGCATTACCAGATGTCCAGTGCATACCATGACACCTTCCCCCTCTCATTCCCCAGTGTCTCCCAAATTTTCATTTAATTTTCAAAGAAGTTTTAGGTCACAGCAAAGTAACACACAGAATACTAGAGATTCCCATATACCCAACCTCCCTCCCCCTTCCCCACACATATTAAAACCTTTTTTTTTGTGTGTGGATGGTAGCATTGTTATAACTGTAATACAGACAGTGAAACATAGCTACTAAACATTGTCAATGGTTTACAGTATAGTTTACAATTTAGATGGTACAGTTTAATAATTTTTGATGATGTTTACCATGTCCTGTGTCCATTACTGTAAGGTAATGAAAAACATTTCCCATCACCACTAAATACCCCATTTGATCTTTTCTGTTCCTTCCTCCCCATCCCCCTGGGGCATATGACACTCCGGTCTTGACTAATGGGATGACAAGATTCATAGTTGCATGCCCTGGGTATTCTAACCTGCCCTTCCTAATCTACCCACCTGTTAACCCTGCACCACCAAACCCAGTAATATCACTACCCACCTGTCCTATTCTTCAATATGCAGCTATACTCTTATCCCTTTAGCATAGATTATGTCCATATGAGTGATGGCTCACAACCTACTCTTCTCTCTCTCTCTCCCTTGTTAACCTATCTTTCAGACAGTGGTTCTCAGAGACTGCTCACTTTCCTCAATTCAAAACAGTGAGGTCATATACTGTTCATCCTTCAATGCCTGGCTTCCTTCACTCAACATAAGGTCTTCAAGATTTATCCATGTTATTCCATGTGTTAGCACTTTATTCCTTCTAACAGCTGAGTAATATTCCATTGTATGTATGTACCACATTTTGCTTATCCATTCATCTGTTGATGGACACCGGGGCTGATTCCAACTTTTGGCAATTGTGAACAATGCTGCTATGAACGTTGGTGTGCATATATCTGTTCGTGTCTTTGCTTTCAGTTCTTCTGGGTATATACCCAGCAGTGGAATTGCTGGATCATATGGAAGATCTTTTGTTAGTTTTCTGAGGAATCCCCAAACTGTCCTCCACAGTGGCTGGACAATTCCACAATCCCACCAGCAGTGGATGAGGGTTCCTATTCCTCCACATCCTCTCCAACACTTATATTCTGCTGTTTTTTTAATAGCTGCCATTCTGATGGGTGTAAGATGGTATCTCATTGTGGTTTTGATTTGCATTTCCCTAATAGCTAGCGATGTCGAGCATTTTTTCACGTGCTTTTTAGCCATTTGTATTTCTTCCTTGGAGAAGTGTCTTTTCAGGTCACTTGCCCATTTTTTAAATGGGTTGTTTGCCTTTTTATTTTCGAGGATTTCTTTATATATGCAGGATATCAGGCTCCTATCAGATATATGGTTGCCAAATATTTTCTCCCATTTGGTAGGCTGCCTTTTTATTTACTTAATAACATCTTTTGAGGTGCAGAAGTTTTTAATGTTGATGAGATCCCATTTATCTATTTTTTCTCTTGCTGCTCATGCTTTGGCTGTGAAGTTCACGAAACCATTTCCTATTACAAGGTCCTGTAGATGCTTCCCTACATTCTCTTCCAAGGTCTTTATGGCTTTGGCTCTTATATTTAGATCTTTGATCCATCTTGAGTTGATTTTTTTATAAGGTGTGAGATGGTATCCTTCTCTCATTCTTTTGGATATGGATATCCAGTTCTCCAAGCACCACTTGTTAAAGAGGCCATTCTCTCCCAAATGAGTGGACTTGGTGGCCTTGTCAAATATCAGATGACTGTATATGCGAGGATCTATATCAGAACTCTCAATTCGGTTCCATTGGTCAATAGGTCTATCCTTGTGCCAATACCACGCAGTTTTGATCACTGTAGCTTTGTAGTATGTTTTAAAGTCAGGTAATGTGATACCTCCAACTTCATTTTTCTTTTTCAATGTGTCTTTGGCAGTTCGGGGCCTCTTACCTGTCCAAATATATTTTGTAGTTAGTTCTTCCAGTTCCTTAAAAAATACAGTGTTGATTTCTATTGGGATTGCATTAAATCTGTAGATTAGTTTGGGTAGGATAGACATCTTGATGATGTTTAGTCTTCCTATCCATGAACAGGAAATATTTTTCCATGTATTTAAGTCTTCTTTGATTTCTATTAACAGTGTTGTGTAGTTTTCTGTATATAAGTCCTTTACATCTTTAGTTAAATTTATTCCTAAGTATTTGATTCTTTTAATTACTATTGTAAATGGTATTTTTTTCTTGATTTCCTCCTCAGATTGCTCATTATTGGTGTACAGAAATTCTACTGATTTTTGAGCATTGATCTTATAGCCTACAACATTACTGAACTCCTTTATAAGTTCGAGAAGCTTTGTTGTAGATTTCTCACAGCTTTCTATGTATAGGATCATGTCGTCTGCAAATAATGAAATTTTTACTTGTTCTTTTTTTCCAATCTGGATGCCTTTTATATCCTTTTCTTGCCTCAGTGCTCAAGCAAGTACTTCTAAGACAGTGTTAAATAGGAGTGGTGATAGTGGGCATCCTTGTCTTGTTCCCGATCTCAGAGAGAAGGCTTTTAGGATTTCACCGGTGAAGATGATATTAGCTTTGGGTTTTTCATATATACCCTTTATCATATTCAGAAAGGTTCCTTCTATTCCTATCTTTTGCAATGTTTTTATGAGGAAAGAGTGCTGTATTTTGTCGAATGCTTTTTCTGTACCTATAGAGATGATCATGTGGTTTTTTTCCTTTCAATCTGTTTATGTGGTATATTACATTGATTGATTTTCTTATATTGAACCATCCTTGAATACCCGGGATGAAACCCACTTGGTCATGATGTATAATCCTTTGAGATGTTGTTGAATGCAACTAGCAAGTATTTTGTTGAGGATTTTAGCATCTAGGTTCATTAGAGAAATTGGTCTGTAATTTTCCTTTCTTATGCTATCTTTGTTTGGTTTTGGTATTGGGATAATGTTGGCATCATAAAATGAGTTAGGCAATATTCCTTCTACTTTTATTTTTTGGAAGAGCTTAAGCAGAATTGGTGTTAGCTCTTTCTGGAATGTTTGGTAGAATTCAGCTGTGAAGCCATCTGGTCCTGGGCTCTTCTTAGTTGGGAGGTTTTGATGACTGAGTCTGTCTCTTTACTTGTAATTGGACTGTCGAGTTCATTAATTTCTTCTTTCATCAATGTAGGCTGTTTATGGGTTTCTAGAAACTTGTCTATTTCCTCTAAATTATCATTCTTGTTGGCATATAATTTTTCAAAGTATCCTCTTATGATACTCTTTTATTTCTGTGGGGTCAGTCATGATATCCCCTTGCTCATTCCTTATTTTGTGTATTTGCATCTGCTCTCTCTTTTTCTTTGTTCGTCTGGCTAAGGGTTTGTCGTTTTTATTGATATTCTCGAAGAACCAGCTTTTGGTTTTATCGTTTCTAGTGCTTTTTCTCTATTTCATTTAGTTCTGCTCTAATCTTTGTTATTTCCTTCTCTCTACTTCCTTTTGGTTTAGTTTGTTGTTGTTTTTCCAATTCCTCCAAGTGTGCAGTTAGGTCTTCAATTTTAGCTCTTCATTTTTAATATATGTATTTATGGTTATGAACTTCCCTCTCAGGACAGCTTTGGCTGCATCCCATAGGTTTTGATATGTTGTGTTGTCGTTTTCATTAGTTTCAAGGTAGTTACTGATTTCTTTTGAGATTTCCTCCTTGACCCACTGTTTGTCTAAGAGTGTGTTGTTTAGCTTCCATATCTTTGTGCCTAACCTGTTTCTCTGGCCCTTAGTGATTTCCAATTTCATTCCATTGTGTCAGAGAAATTACTTTGTATAATTGCAATCTTTGTGAATTCATTTGAGTGTTGTTCTGTGGCCTAGCATGTGTTCTATCTTGGAGTATGATCCATGTGCACTCGAGACGAATGTAAATCCTGCTGTATTGGGGTGTAGTGTTCTGTATATGTCTATTAAGTCCAGGTCCTCTAATGTACTGTTGAGAGCCTTTGTTTCTTTATTGATTCTCTGCCTAGATGTTCTGTCTAATGATGATAATGGTGTATTAAAGTCCCCCGCTATAATTGTAGAGGCATTTATTTCTCTACTAAATTTTTCCAGAGTTTGCCTCATGTATTTTGAGGCACCCCGATTAGGTGCATCAATGTTTATGATGGTTCTCTCTTCTTGAGAGATTACCCCTTTTACTAATATATAGTGTCCATCTTTGTCTCTTACAATAGTTTTGCATTTAAAGTCTATTTTGTCTGATATTAGAATAGCTACTCCTGCCCATTTTTGACTATTGTTAGCTTTTAAAATTTTTTTCCAGCCATTCACTTTCAGCTTCCTTGAATCCCTGGGTCGAAGGTGGGTTTCTTGTAAACAGCATATAGATGGATCATATTTCCTTATCCATTCTGCAAATCTGTGTCTCTTGATTGGTGAATTTAATCCATTAACATTCAGTGTTATTACTTGCAACGAATTTCTTACTTCAACCATTTTTTCTTTGGGTTAATGTATGTCATATGTTGTTTTGTTTCTGTTTTTGTCTATTTGGTTGTTTTTAAACTCTCCTCCAACTCTCTCTCCCTTGTTTTTTCCTTTCAACTTGTAGAATTTCCTTTAGTATTTCTTGAAGTGCAGATTTCTTATTGATATATTCTCTTAATTTCTGTTTATCTGTGAATATTTTGAACTCTCCATTATTTTTGAATGCCAGTTTTGCTGGATAGAGAATTAGTAGCTAGAAGTTTTTTTCTTTTAGTACTTTGACTATGTCATACCACTGTCTTCTTGCCTCCATGGTTTCAGATGAGAAATCAGCACTTAATCTTATTTTGCTTCCCTTGTATGTGATGGTTCTCTTTTCTCTTGCTGCCTTGAGTATTTTCTCTTTGTCTTGAGCATTGGACATTTTGACAAGTATATGTCTTGGAGTTGGCCTGTTGGGATTTATACTGTTTGGGGTGTGCTGTACTTCCTGGATCTGCACATCTCTCTCAATAGGGTTGGGAAGTTTTCAGCCATTATTTCCTTCAACACTCCTTCTGTTCCCTTTCCCTTCTCTTCTCCTTCTGGTATGCCCATAATGCGTATGTTTGTGCATTTTGTGTTGTCAGTTAATTCCCTGAGTCCCTGCTGGATTTTTTCTTTTTGTCTATCTGTTCTACTATCTGTTTGATTTCAGATGTATTGACTTCCACATCACTAATTCTTTCTTCTGCCTGTTCAAATCTGCTGTTATGTGAATTCAGCGTCTTTTTGATTTCTTGGATTGTGCCTTTAATCACCATCATATCCGTTATCTTTTTGCGTATGTTTACAATTTCTTCAGTATGCTCTTCCAGTGTTTTCTTTATATCCTTAATTTCTTCCTTCACTTCTTTAAGTTGGTTCATGATATTTGTTTGGAAAGCTTTGATTAGTTGATCGATGTTCTGCATCTCTTCCTGGTTTTTAGTTTTTCATTGGATTGGTCCATGTCTTCCTGTTTCTCAGTGTGGTTTGTAATTTTTTGTTGCCCTCTATTCATCATTTTATCTTGATGGGTTTATTCAGTTGATTAGCTTCTCTCTCTGCTCTAGAGTTTTATTTAGCTGGTGGTTCTATCTGTGTGTTAAGTTTTCTCTTTGACACTTTTTCTTCTTATTTTATTTCTTTGCTTCTTTCTATGTTCCCTTGAAGGCAAAAGATTAGGGCCAGAGGAATCGAAAGATGTGAGAAAGGAAGAAGCATAATAGTAATATTGACAAAAGTTAGAAGAGAGGCCAAATAAGATTTAATGAAATGTAATATTTAACTCATGTAGACAGTGTAGAGTAATAGGAAAAAAAAGTGGAGTACCTACAATGGACTGGGAAACCAAATAGAGGAATATATATATATAATGATTGAGAAGGCTAGAATTATGAGGAGGGAGAGAAAGAGTAAAGAAAGGGCTGAAAGGAAAAAGTTAATATTAATAAAAAAAGAAGAAAACAAAATAGATAGAATAGAAATTGACACCCTTAAGTTGTGGGCAAATGAAAAAACGTGGTATATAAGAACCACAACAGAAAGCAGAAGGCAGAAAGATGAAGGAAGGATAAGAGATAGCTTGGGATACAAAATCAATATAGACAGAGACTGGGAAATCACTGAAGAAGCAGCACAGCAAAGAAGAGACAAGCTAGCAGCACCTAATTTTAAAAAAATGAAATAAAAAAGAAAGGAGGGAGGAAAGAGGAAAGAAAAGCAAGGGACAACAAATATAAACAGAGAAAAACCAAACAACCACATAGGCAAGCAGTCAAACAAAGCTAAGGAGGAACAGTGTTCCTACTAGGGTCCTTGTGGATCCTCTCAGCCTGCTTGTGTTTATCAATCAATTTCCCTGCAGGGTTCTATGTGCAGGTTTTTTTTTTTTTTTATTAACCGGGAGGTCCCAGGGATCGAACCCGGGTCCCTCCATATGGGAGACGGATGCCCAACCAGTTGAGCCACATCCGACCCCTATGTGCAGGTTTTGAAGCAGATTTTAGCTATTAAACTAAATTAAAAAGAATTCATTTTGCATTTTTTAAAGTGACTTTTTTTTTTTTTTTTGGCTAAATACAGGACCCAAAATGAGTCCTCTTCTAGACAACCCCCTTCACCGAGGGGACCCTAACTAGGCTAGTGGAAACTAACCAAGCACTTCCCACTTCCTGGCCTCCCCAGGGGAGCTGAAGCTCTGATGCTAGTCAGTGCAGAATGTTAAAAACGGCCGACTCCGCCCCTTCTGGAGCCAAGCCTCAGCGTCACCGGGCTGCTGGGTAAAATCAGGCTTCCTCAGCAGATTTGCCTCTCCCCTCAGCCTGGCGCTGCTTTAAGCCGGCTTATCTGCTCCCCAAAGCTATGGAAGGGGTCCAGGCAGCCAAATCGACGGTAAAGAATCCCTTCTCCGCCTTCTGTCATAACCCTCCCTCTCTCTCTCGGAGAGTGCTCCCTTTCCCCGGCTTGGTGGGGTTTGGAGTTTATCTCTGGGCAGCTAGGTAAATCAACTTCCTCTGTAGATTTACCCCTCCCCTCTGCCAGGTGTTGATTCAATCCAGCTATTTTGTTCGCCCAAGCTGCAAGGGGTTCCAGGCAGCCAAGTCCACAGAAAGGGAAGCTCTTTCAACCCTTTGCCAGCACCCTCCCACTCTCAGAGAGCGCTCCCTCTCACCGGGCCCTGTCACCCGTTGCCGGGCGGGAGTCGCGGCTCAAACCGGATTTTTTTCCCTAAAGTTGGGCTCAGCCATCTGTGTTAACTAACCACCATAGGCAGCTTAAAACTCATGAATCTCTGCCACTCATCCAAGCCGTCTATCTGCGCAGATAGATGTCCCAAGCTTCTCACTCCGTGTGCCCACAGCTGACAGAAACTCTTGAGAGGCTTAAAAAGCTGAGGCCCAAGGAGAGATGAGCCTTATGCCTGATAGCCTACAGCTGTACTTCAGAAGAAAGCGCAGCTGCCAAGACTGAGAGAGGAGGCCTGGAAAGAGACAAGCTCTATGCCAGGTTTGCCTACAGCTGCAGAAAGGCAGAGACCTCAGCAGAGATCAGTGGCCATCTCGCCTCACCACGTGGCAGCTGACTTTGGTGAGAAAGCACCTCTGATGGTGCCTTAAGTTGGACTTTTTCACGGCCTTGGAATTGTAAGCTTTTATCCCAAATAAATCCCCTTTATAAAAGCCAACCCATTTCTGGTACTTTGCATTGACAGTCCTTTAGCAAACTAAAACAGTTGGCTTACATTTTGTCAGGATCCCTTCTGCTGCTGTGTTGAAAATAGCCC
>JAKSZT010016005.1:0-13233 GCA_026826555.1 Tolypeutes matacus | reverse complement strand
TAAAAATATTTTGGACTAAATGGAATTGAAAATACAACTTATCAAAATTTGTATGGGAGGTGTGGGAGGTAGGCAACATGGGAATCCCAGTGGGTTCTGTGTAATATTTTGGGTAATCTAAGTACCTCTTAAAATATATTTATATATATATATAAATAACATTTTTGTAAACAAATGCACATATATGCATATATATTTATAGATCATTTTGCAAATGTTGGTATGTATTGTGAAAATTTTTATTTTTACCCACAATTAAAAAAAATAAAAATAAAAAAATAAAAAAAAATTTTATAAGATGCAACAAAAGTAGTGCTTAGAAGGAAATTTAAGCATTGAGTGAGTATATTTGAAAAGAAGAAAAATCTAAAATTTAAAATCTATGCTTCTACCTAAGGAAACTCAAAAAAGAAAAAGCAAATGAAATTCAAAGTAAGCAGAAGAAAAGAAATAATAAATATTTGAGCAGAAATCAAAGAAACTGAAAACAGTAAATCAATAGAGAAAATCAATGAAATAAAAAACTGGCTCTTTCAAAAGATCAATAAAATTGACAAACCTCTAGCCAGGCTAGCCAAGCAAAAAAGAGAAGACACAAATTACTAATATCAGAAATGAATGGGGAAGCGGCTGTGGCTCAATCAGTGGGGCTCCCGTTTACCTTGTGGGAGGCCCTGGGTTCAGTTCCCGGGGCCTCCTGGTGAAGGCAAGCCCGCCCGGATGGCGTGGTTGGCTGACCCAGCGAGCGCGAGCAGCAAGGGGGGGATGAATGAATGAATAAATTAAAAAATCTTTAAAAAAAAAAAAAAAAAGAAAGAAATGAATGGGGGCCATCACAACCAATCCCATGGACATTAAAAGGATAATAAAGGAATATTACAAACAACTCTATACCCACGAGTTTGATAACTTATGACAAGAAAAGGAAATTAAAAGCATACATTTTGGAAAGGAAGAAATAAAAGTGTCTTTGTTCACAGATTATATGACTATTCAAAAAATCACCCAAAAACTGCAGGAACTAATAAGTAATTATAGCATAGTTGCAGGAAACAAGGTTAATATATGGAAGTCAGCTGCTTTCTTATGTATCAGCGATGAACAACTGGAATTGGAAATAAAAAACACAACACCATTTACATTAGCACCAAAATATTGAAAACCTTAGATATAAATCTATCAATATGTACAAGATTTATATGAAGAAAACCACAACTCTGATGAAAGAAACTGAAGATCTAAATAAATGGAGAGACATCTATGTTCATGGATAGGAAGACTCAATATCATTAAAATGTCAATTTTTCATAGCTTTATACATAGATTCAATGTAATCCCAATAACAATCGTAGCCAAGTTATTTGTGGGTATCAACAAACTGCTTCAAAGTTTCTGTGGAAAGGCAAATGGCCCAGAATAGCCAACACAATACTGAAAAAGAACAAGACTTACCACGGAGCTACAGTGGTCAAGATACTGTCGTGTCGGTGAAAAAATAAACAAATGGAAAATTGGGACAGCACAGAGAGCCCAGAAACAGACCATATAAATATATTAACTGATCTTTGACAAAGGATCAAAGACAATTCAATGGAGAAAGGATGTCTTTTCAATAATTTGTGTAAGAACAACTGGTCATTTACATGCAGGAAAATAATTGAGACACAGACTTGACACCTTTCAGAAAAATTAACTCAGAAGGGACCATCAGCCACAATGGAAAATTCAAAACTATACAACTTTAGAAGATAACATAGGAGAAAATATAGATGACTGTGGCTGTGCTGATCACATTTTAGATACAACTGCAAAAGCACGACCCATGAAAGAAAAAAATTGATGTTGGACTTTATTAAAATTAAAATTTGTGCTCCATGAGAGACACCATTAAGAGAATGAAAAGGCAAGGCACAGGGAAGCGGCTGTGGCTCAATCAGTAGGGCTCCCATTTACCATATGGGAGGCCCCGGGTTCGGTTCCCGGGGGCTCCTGGTGAAGGCAAGCCCGCCCGCACGGCGTGGTTAGCTGACCCAGCGAGCACAGGCAGCAAGGGGGGGATAAATGAATAAATAAATAAAACCTTTAAAAAAAAAAAAAAAAAAAAAAGGCAAGGCACAAACTGGAAAATATATTTGCAAAACACACATCTGATAAGTACTTGTATCCAAAATGTATAATTTAGTGGAACTATTCTGTAGGATACTGTAATGGTGAACATGTGGCATTATGAAAACCCATAAAACTACAATACAAAGTGTGAACCCTATTGTAAACTATAGATAACTTAGTTAATAATAATGTATCCAGGAAGCAGATGTGGCTCAAGCAGTTGGGCACCCGCCTACCACATGGGAGGTCCTGGTTCAGTTCCCGGTGCCTCCTAAAGAAGACAAGCAAGACAGGGAGTTGATGCAATGGACTGGTGCGATGAGCTGACGCACCAAGATGACCTAACGAAGAGACACAAGGAGGAAAAAGACAATAAGAGGCACAAGCATGGAGCAGAGGTGGCTTAAACAATTAGGTGCCCCTCTCCCACATGGGAGGTCCTGGGTTCAGTTCCTGGTGCCTCCTAAAAAGAAGACAAACACACAACGAACAGACACAGAGAGCAGACAGTGAGTGCAAACAATGGGGGGGGGCAGAGAAATAAATTAAATAAATCTTAAATAATAGTAATTATAATAATGTATCCGATATTGGCTCAGTAATGTAACAAATGCACCACACTAATGCAAGATGTTAATAACAGGAGAAATTGTGTGTCTGCGTGTAGGGGAAATATGGGAACTCTGTATTTTTGCACAAATTTCCTGTAAACCAAAAACACCTCTAAAAACTAAAATCTAATATTATAAAAAACACAAATGAGGTAAGCTTGCCAAAAATCTGTTACAGTGGCCATGTGCTGGCACCGACCATCATCACCAATTTTTCTCAGTGCTCACAAGTCATCCAGACATTTGCCCTGAGTTGAAGACAGCAGTTTTGTAAATCTTTTCATTGACAGTATTCAAACACCTCTCCTGCTTTCTGTTTATCCTCAAAACTTTCTGCATAGGCTGACATGGTAGGTGGCCTTTAAGGTGGCACCCCCGACCCCACCTCATGGGATTCACCCCATATAATGCCGTCCCCTCGAGGATGGCTTGGGCACAGTTACTCACATGTAAAGCCGAGTGGCGGGTTGTTACTTCCAGGATACCCTTACAGAAAGACTGTGGTTCCCACCAGTGTGCTCCTGACCCTCAGGTCGCTGCCACGTCACGAGGACCCAGGCAGCCCGCGGAGAGGCCACAAGACCAGGAAATGATGCCCACGGCAGCCACGTGTGTGAGCTGGGCAGCTGATAAGAGGCCTGCCACAGCCATGAAGACAACCCTGAAAGTGCAATCTCCAGCCCCCACCAAGCCTCGACACGACTGCGCCCTCCCGAGGGACACTAAGCCAGGTGCACCCAGCTAATCACATCCTGATTCCTGGCCCACAGGAACTGCAAGATAACAAATGTTTGTTGTTTTAAGTCACTAGGCTTTAGTGTGACTTGTTACACAGCAATAGATAACTAGTATAGATTCTGGAACCAAAGTGGGGTGCTGCTATAACAAACTTCTAAAATGTAGGCGTGGTTTTGGAAGAGAACAGGCTCTGAGTGGAGTATCAGTGAAGGCTTACAGTGCCCTGAGGGCGCTATTCGTGGGATTGTGAACCTTGAGGATGCTGCAGGTTAAGGGCTTTCAGGAGTGAGGAAAATCTCACTGGAAACTGGAGAAAGAGAGGTTCTGTTAGGTAGTGGCACAGAGGTCAGCCACGCCGTCACCTGCAGTTACATTAAAAGTAGGAAACATGCCTAAGGAGCTCGGAGCTCTAGCTCAGATTTCTGAGCAATGTGCTGAAGATGCCACCTGGCTGCTGCTTTCTTCTCACAGTAAAACGTGAAGAGAAAATGAAAGAAAAAACAAAAAAGAAAAGAAAGAAAAAAAAAAACGTGGAGAGAGAGAAGAATCAAGCAAAGAACTGCTAAAAAATAATCTACTACTTGCTAGTTTCAAAATGCTCAGCTTCTCCAGATAGAAATGATGTCAAAATTAAGAAATACCATGGTCTAAAGATGAAGCCAAGGGTGACATTCATTAAGGTCCCAGGAAGGTCAAAGGTGGCACTTCCCAGCACTGCTCAGCCACCCAAACGGCCCCGCAGAGAAACCAAGGGCCCTCACAGGCCCTTTCAAAGAAGCATAAGACCCCCGGGAGGAAACGGGTGCTGTACCGCAGTCACTCAGCAGAAAGACAAGGGAGAGAAGAGCTAATCTCTAAGAGGTCTGCAGGTGTGGCTTTTGCCTAAGGGAGTGAACCTCAAAAAGTGTCACAAAATACCCATTAAGTTCTTAAGACTTATATATGCAGAAACACTGCCAGCTTAGACAAAAGGAACAAAGACGGTACAAAAAGAAAACAGACATTTGGGTCCAAAAAGTCTAATAGTGGGAGTAGGCTGAGAAAAAGCTGAAAACATGGGCTGTCTTTCACAAAAAGGGACCGATGGTTCAGAGGGCAGAACCAAGAACCAGAAGCTTCCCAAGCCTTAAAGCCTAACCAAGGCATTTCCAGCATTTGCCCAGCTGGACTTCTGAAGTGCTGTGGACCAGTGCTCCCCTATGCTTCCCATTTCCCCCTTTTTTGAACAGGAAAGCCTGCAGAGTTGTCCTATTCCTGTGTCACCCTGTCTGCTGGGTGTGGGGTGGGCTGCTTTCTCCTTAGTTTCACGGGAATACAGATAGAGCAGCAGGGGTGTTCCTAAGGAACTGCGTCCACACCTGGACCTGATTTAGATGACAAGATTCTGGGCTCTGAGCTGAGGCTGCATGGAGATGAGGCTCTGGGGGTGTCTCTGGGGAGGGGGTGAGTCATCTGGGGCCAGAGGGCGGACTGTGGTAGGAAGCCCCGAAGACGGTCCCAGTGAGCCTCACCTCTGGAATTCACATCCCTGTATAACACCTTCCCCATAAGAAAGCTGCTAGCAAGTAGGATGTGGGAAATGGTGTGATGTCTCTCCTGACACTGGGTGACAAAGGCTGAAGCTTCCATCTCGGGGGCTCTCTGACTCTCTCTCATCTCACCAGCTGCCCCGTCAGATGGACTCTCGGGAAGCCAGGGGAGAGACCCCCTTGAGAGTACCGATGCCTGCAGCAGCTACGTGCGTGAGGCTGGAAGCTGATCTCTAAGCCAGGGAGGCTTCACCTTTCTTGTTCCATGGACCCCTCTGCCAGTCAGGTAAAAACCATGGGCCCTTATGAAGTCTACACTATATAGTGTATTATTTAATAAATATGTCACACCCACACCAACACGTTCTGTAAATCTCAATTCCAGCTCACGGACCCCCTGTTAAGAACCCCTGATCTAAGGCCTGCCAACTGTGATACAAACGCACTTGGAAGCTCCACTCAAGCCTGGAAACGAGAGCTCCCAGCCTTCCGTGTGCCTGTGACCTACGGAGACCTGCTGCCAGAGGACCCAGGAAGCCACACCCAGATTCTGCCCCACAGAAACTCTGAGATGACAAAGGTTTGTTGTTTTAAGGCACTACATTTTGGAATATTTTGTATGCAGCAATAGATAGCTAGTACAGTTCAGTAATCTTATGTGAAAATTATGCCCTGTCCTGGGATCCAGTTAGTTCAGACCATTGAAAAGACAAGGCATCTCTGACACCTCAATTCTCTGGGTTCCCTTCTGCCTAAGTACCAAGAAGACAAAAGGTGAATTGATCTCCTCCCAGCCAACTACCAAAGTCGCAGGTATCTATGGCATGGTGAAAAACCACATCCCCTGGTGCTAGTTTTGCCCACAGCTGAGCTGCAAGGACAGACACTCTTGAGAGGCTTAAAGAGCTGAGGCCCAAGGAGACATGAGCCTCATGCCTGATAGCTACAGCTGAACTTCAGAAGAAGCCGGAGCTGCCAAGACTGAGAGAGGAGGCCTGGAAAGAGACAAGCTCTATGCCAGGTTTGCCTACAGCTGCAGAAAGGCAGAGACCTCAGCAGAGATCGGTGGCCATCTCGCCTCCCCACGTGGCAGCTGACTGTGGTGAGACAGCACTTCTGATGGTGCCTTGAATTGGACTTTTCATGGCCTTGGAATTGTAAGCTTTTACCCCAAATAAATCCCGTTTATAAAAGCCAACCCATTTCTGTTACTTTGCATTGGCAGCCCTTTAGCAAACTAAAACAGCTGGCTTACATTTTGTCAGGATCCCTTCGGCTGCTGTGTTGAAAATAGCCCAAAATGGCGGGTGGGCAGTAGCAGGGAGACCATTTAGCTCACAGAAGTTGTGAAAATCCAACAGATGGGGGCTTGGATCTGGAGGCACCAGTGAAACTGACATTAAGTGTTTGGACTTGAGATGCATTTTGAGGATTAATTAGATGTGGTCTGGGAGAAAGAGGAGTCAAGAGCAGCTCTACAGCTTTTGTGCTGGTGAGATGGTGGGCTGCCCCATGTGTGCTTCTTGTGTGGACTAATGTCGAGAATCCAGTTAGGACATGAGTTTGTGACGCCTGTTGGATAACTAAATGGAGATGTCAAATAGGCACTTTGTGTGGGTCTGGTGTTTAGGGAGAGGCTTGGGCTGGAGTTACAGAACCAGAGTCATGGCTACAGAAGGTTTTCAAGGATGTGCGACTGACTTAGGCTGTGCCAACTTTGATTTTGTTTTCTTTCTTGTTTTCCATATTGTCTATTTTTGCTTTCTCTCTTCTTTTCTTAATTAGGATTATGTGGGGTTAGTATGTATTGTAATCATTTAAAATAACTGGATTTTAGATTTCTTTTCCTCTATTTTGTTTTCAATTTTATAAGTTTCATTTTTTATATTTATTAAAGTTTTTCTTCCTTCCCCTTTTTCTTCCTTCATTAATAGTGAAGGCATTTAAGGCTATATGTTTTCCTCTGGGTAAAGCTTTGCTGTGATCTCAACTTTTTCATTCATTTCTAGATAATAATCTCTCCTTTACTTTCCCCTTCAAGTATAAGGTTATCTAGCGGACTTCCGGGAAGATGGCAGACTAGTAAGACACGGGAATCTCTTCTCCAGAAAAATAGCTAGAGGACAGACTGAAACAGCCCTGAAAAAGATCTTCTAGGGTTTAGGACAGCAGGTGAAGGCTGCACACCACCCAGAGGAGAGAGGGGCAAAAGAGGGAAATTGCAATGACAGAACCGTGAGTTGGAACCAGCAGCGGCTGCTGCTGCCATCACCCTCCCCCCCCACACTTTAGAATTCTCAGGCTGCTGGGCCTGCGACCACAGACAAAGGGGGCTCCAGGGGAGAGAGAGGGACACAGCCTTACGCTGACTCAGGTTATGACCTGCAAATTTGGGCTGCGGAGCCCCACGGACACGTCCACATGGTGGTTTGCCCTGGGAGCCTAGGAAGGACTGGAGAAATCCGACCCTCACAACCTCCCTCTCTTCTAGACTGGACTAATTGTTGAGGACTCCACAGGAGAGGGGAGAGAGAGCCTGGGGCTGACCCTGCTTTTGACTTGCAGGTTTGGTCTGCCCTGTCCCGAGAGCCCTTCCAGGCTGGGTGGGGCTGCGCCATTGTTTGCCTTGGAGCCTGCAAGGGGCTAAAGATATACAAACCTCCCAATCTCCTCCTCTACTAACAGGGACTGATTGTTCAGGATTCAGAAAGGAGTGGAAATATTTCCTAGCTGGGAAAAGGGGGGCGCTACCAGAGAAGTCTGGAGAACTGTCACAAAAAGTTTGAATTACAAGGCTCTTAGCCCCCAGACAAGAAACTCTATCACATTGATCTGGTCTGTGTCACAACAAATACACTCCGACCAGGCATTGAATTGAGAGCTGCCAATGAGCGCCATCTCCTGGCAGACCAAGGAAGTGCACATAAGAAAATTAATAAGTAAGAGAGGCTTTTCCTGGCCTCTAAGGCCTCCCTGCCCAAGGCCCTAGGAAACGGCTCTACAACCAATTACTGGGTTCAGTGCCCAGTTTTGAGCAACCAGCAGAACAATCCTAACAATCAGGGTTGAGCCAAAAATCAAAGAGCTGTGCTAACTCAGAGCCTCCTGCCATTAAATCCTTATAAAAGAGAAAGAGATAGAGCCTCTAAGTAAAATACAACCTAACCAGATGTCTAAACACCAGCAAAAAATTATGAGCCATACTAAGAAAATAGAAGACATGGCCCAAGAAAAGGAATACAGCAAAGTCCCAGAAGAGATGCAGAATTTGAGAGAACTAATCAGTGAGATGAGCACAGTTTCCAAAATCAAATTAATGAGATGAAAGAGAATATAGTTAAAGAGATAAATGACATCAAGAAGACATTGAGAGAACACAAAGAAGAATTTGAAATCCTGAACAGAAGAGTAATAGAGTTCATGGGAATAAAAGACACAATAGGTGAAGTTAAAAATACTTTTGAGGGAAGCGGCTGTGGCTCAATCAGTGGGGCTCCCGTTTGCCATATGGGAGGCCCTGGGTTCGGTTCCCGGGGCCTCCTGGTGAAGGCGGGCCCGCCCGCACGTTGTGGTTGGCTGACCCAGCGAGCACAAGCAGCAAGGGGGGGGGATAAATGAATAAATAAATAAAATCTTTAAAAAAAAATAAATACTTTTGAGGCATACAACAGCAGACTCGAAATGATAGAAGAAAGAATAAGTGATACCGAAGACAGAGCAGCTAAAATTGAAGAGAGAAAAGGACAGACAGAGAAAAGAATGGGAAAAAATGAGCAGGGGCTCAGAGAGTTGAATGACAACACAAAATGCAACAACATACTTGTCATGGGAGTTCCAGAAGGGGAAGAGAAAGGAAAAGGGGCAGAAAGAGTATTTGAGGAAATAATAGCTGAAAATTTCCCAACTCTCACGAAAAAAATGAACTTATATGTCCAAGAAGCACACCGTACCCCAATGAGAATAAATACAAATATACCTTCACCAAGACACATACTATTTAGAATGTCAAATGTAAAAGATAAAGAGAAAATTCTCAGAGCAGCAAGAGAGAAGCAAATGATCACATACAAAGGGCATCCAGTAAGACTAAGTGCAGATTTCTCTTCAAAAGGTTATCTAGACACGTGCTTATTGGTTTATTAGTAGTCAAGATGTTTTGTTCATCATTTTATTATATCTAAAATTATCAGATAATGCCTGAAATCTCTACATTTGAAATTTTTAAAATTCTAAGTTCAAGACTGATTGACATAAGTAAAAAAATATTTGAGAGATACCACATTGTACGCATATCTGTTAAAATCAAGTCTATTGGTTTCATTTTCCAGTTCTTTTGTTTTTTTGTCTATATGATCTGTCCATTCTATGAGAGGTTTTGAACATCCCCATTTCATTTTTTAATAAAGTCTCTCTTGTATTTCTGATGGCTTTTATGTCTAGTTCCCAACAAAACTTTACAGAATATACAAAGAAATAGGAAAGAATGGCCCATTCACAGGGAAAAAAGAACTTGCCAGGTGCCATCCCTGAAGCTCATATATTGGAACTATCAGTCGAAGACTTTAAATCAACCATCTTAAATATAGCCTGTGAGCTAAAGTAATAAATACTCAAAGAAATAAAGGAAATCAGGAAATGTTGCCTGGAAAAAAAGTAAAGACATAGAAATCATAAATGGGAAACAAACAGAAATTTTGGAGCTATAAGTACAGAAATTGAAATGAAAAACCCATTAGACAGATTCAGCAGCAAATCTGAATATGCAGAAGAAAGGATCAGTGAACTTGAGGACAAGAAAATTGAAATTATCCAATGTGAGGAGTAGAAAGAAAAAACAATGAAAAAAATGAACAGAGCCTGAGGGACCCATGGGACACCATCAAGCATACAACAGACTCATTGGAGTCCCAGGAGAACAAGAGAGAGAGAGAGAAATAAACAGATATTTGAAGAAAAAAATGACCAGTAACTTCCCAAATCTGATGAAAGACATGAATATACACATCCAGGAAGTTCAATGAACTCTAAGCAGGATAGACTCTAAGAGATTCACACCAAGTCACAGTATAGTGGAATCCTCAAAATCCAAACACAGAGGATTTTGAAAGCAGTAAGAGAGATGTGACGTGTCCCTTATTAAGGGATCCTTAGTAAGATTAACAGTAGATTTCTCATCAGAAACCAGGGAGGTCAGAAGAGTTAGATAACATATTTAAAGTCCTTAAACATAAACTTCCAACCAAGAATTCTATATCTGGCAAAATTTTCTTAAAAAATGAAGTAATTAAGACATTTCAGATCAATAAAAGCTGAAAGAGCTCATTACCACAAGACGTGCTCTACAAAAATACTAAAGGGAGCCCTTCAGGCTGAATAAAAGGGTACTTCACAGGAACTTGATACCATAAGAAGAAACAAAGAACACTAGGAAAGCTAGCTACAGAGGCAAATACAAAATCCTGTTTTACTGTATTTTTGGCTTGTAACTGCTTTTTCTCCCTTTATATGACTTTACAAGCAAATGTGTAAAATAACATTTAAAAACTATGCTAATGAGACTTCCAGGAAGATGGTGAACTAGTAAGACACAGGAATCTCTTCTCCAGAAAAATAGCTAGAGGACAGGCTGAAACAGCCCCCAAAAAAAGATCTTCTAGGGTTTATGACAGCAGGTAAAGGCTGCACACCACCCAGAGGAGAGAGGGACAAAAGAGGGAAATCGCGATGACAGAACCATGAGTTGGAACCAGCAGCAGCTGCTGGTGCCAGCACCCTCCCCCTCACTCTTTAGAATTCTCAGGCCTCTGGGCCTCTGACTACAGACAAAGGGGGATCCAGGGACCTACCACTCCCAGAAAGGGGAAAGAGAGGGACACAGCCTTAGGCTGACTCAGGTTCTGACCTGCAAATTTGGGCTGTGGAGTCCCACTGATCCTTCCACACAGTGGTTTGCCCTGGGAGCCTAGGAAGGACTGGAGAAACCTGACCCTCCCAATCTCCCTCTCTTCTAGCCTGGACTAATTGGTTGAAAATTCCACAGGAGAGGGGAGAGAGAGCCTGGGGCTGACCCTGCTTTGGACTCCCAGGTTTGGTCTGCCCTGTCCCGAGAGCCCTTCCAGGCTGCATGGGGCTGCATCATTGTTTGCCTTGGAGGCTGCAAGGGGCTAAAGATATACAAACCTCCCAATCTCCTCCTCTACTAACCAGGACTGATTATTGAGGATTCAGAGGGGAGTGGAAATATTTCCTAGCTGGGAAAAGGGAGCGGCTGCCAGAGAAGACTGGAAAACTGTCTCAGAATTTTGAATTATGTGGCTCTTAGCCCCCAGACAGGAAGCTCTATCACATTGATCTGGTCTGTGTCACAACAAATACACTCTGACCAGGCATTGAATTGAGAGCTGCCAACGAATGCCATCTCCTGGCAGACCAAGGAAATGCACATAAGAAAATTAAAAATAAATAGGAGAGGCTTTTCCTGGCCTCTATAACCTCCTTGCCCAAGGCCCTAGGAAGCGACTCTACAACCAATTACTGGGTCCAGTGCCCAGTTTTGAGAAACCAGCAGGACAATCCTAACAATCAAGGTTGACCAAAAATCAAAGAGCTGTGCTAACTCACAGCCTCCTGCCACTAAATCCCTATAAAAGAGAAAGAGATTGAGCATCTAAGTAAACTACATCCTAACCAGATGCCTAAACACCAGCAAAAAATTATGAGCCATATTAAGAAAATAGAAGACATGGCCCAAGAAAAGGAATACATCAAAGTCTCAGAAGAGATGCAGAATTTGAGAAAACTAATCAGCGAGATGAGCACAATTTCCAAAATCAACTTAATGAGATGAAAGAGAATATAGTTAAAGAGATCAATGACATCAAGGAGACATTGAGAGAACACAAAGAAGAATTTGAAATCCTGAACAGAAAAGTAACGGAGTCCATGGGAATGAAAGACACAATAGGTGAAGTAAAAAACTCATTTGATGCATACAACAGCAGACTTGAAATGATAGAAGAAAGAATAAGTGATACCGAAGGCAGAGCAGCTAAAATTGAAGAGAAAAAAGGACAGAGAAAAGAATGGAAAAAATTGAACAGGGGCTCAGAGAGTTGAATGACAACACAAAAGGCAACAACATACATGCCATGGGAGTTCCAGAAGGGGAAGAGAAGGGAAAGGGGGCAGAAAGAGTACTTGAGGACATAATAGCTGAAAATTTCCCACCTCTCATGAAAGAAATGAACTTACATGTCCAAGAAGCACACTGTACCCCAATGAGAATAAATCCAAATAGACCTATGCCCAGACACATACTATTCAGAATGTCAAATGTAAAAGATAAAGAGAAAATTCTCCGAGCAGCAAGAGAGAAGCAAGCGATCATGTACAAAGGATGTCCAGTAAGACTTAGTGCATATTTCTCTTCAGAAACCATGGAGACGAGAAGACAGTGGTATGATACAATTAGGAAACTGAAACAAAAAAACTGCCAGCCAAGAATTCTTTATCCAGCAAAACTATCCTTCAAATATGAAGGTGAGTATAAAGTATTCTCAAACAAACAGAAACTAAGAGAGTTTACAAAAAAGAATCCACCTTTGCAGGAAATATTAAAGGAAGCCTTAGAACCTGAAAGAAAAAGACAAGAGAGAGAGGCTTGGAGGAGAGTATAGAAGAAAGAAAAGCAGAAAGGATAACCAAAAGAGTAAAAAGAAAGACAAAAATAAGATGACATATGAAAACCAAAGAATAAAATGGAGGAAATAAATAGAGCATTTTCAGTAATATCATTGAATGTGAATGGATTAAATTCCCCAATCAAAAGATACAGGCTGACAGAATGGATTAAAAAAACATGAACCATCCAAATGCTGCTTACAAGAAACTCACCTCAGACCCAAGGATAGAAACCGGCTGAAAGTAAAAGGTTGGAAAAAGATACTCCATGTGAATAGTAAACAGAAAAGAGCAGGGGTAGCTATACTAATATCAGACAAAACAGACCTCAAATGCAAAAAAGTGATAAGAGATGCGGAAGGCCATTATATATTAATAAAAGGGACGATCCTCCAGGAAGATATAACAGTCATAAATATCTACACACCTAACCAGGGTGCCCCAAAATATATGAGACAAACTCTGGCAAAACTGAAGGGAGAAATAGACATTTCTACAATAATCATTGGGGACTTCAACACCCCTCTCACATCATTAGATAGAACAACTAGACAGAAGATCAACAA
>JAKSZT010016004.1:0-13811 GCA_026826555.1 Tolypeutes matacus | reverse complement strand
TCACAATGTGGTGGAACATTTGTTACAGACTATGGGATAGTGTGGCCATTGGGCAGTTTGATGTAATTATGAATTCCAAAAATATAATTGGATCACACTTGTAAACTGATCTGTTAATCTGGGCATGATTAAGTTATGATTAGGGCATTGACTGGGCCATGTCAGTAGGGTGTTGAGCCCAAACCCATGGTGGGTGAAGAATTGAATATAAAAGGCAAGGCAAAGAACAGAGTAGAAGCAGTTTTTGAGAAGCAGTTTTAATGTTGGAAAGAAGGCCCCAGGAGAAGAGAAGTGAACCCTTTGCCTGATCGCCTACAGCTGACCTTTTGGAGGAAACAGGAGCTAAGCCCGGAGAGAAATGCAGCCCCAGGAAGAGAGGAACCCAAGAAGCCTGGCCCCATCCTCAGTCAGCCGCCCCCTTAGCTATCTCAGGCTTCTCGTCCAGCTGCAGAGCTGGTGATGCGCTCCTGCCAGGAGCAGGCTCAGAAGCTGAATGAGCAGGCATAGTGAAGGCACCTGGTGCCGCCAGGGCTGTGGGAGGACTCAGCCCAAGAAGCGGGGTCAGTGGCGGCGACTGTGGCTGGAACAGGAGCGGTGGTGGTGGTGCTGGCAGCGCCTACTTGTCCTGCCTCCTTGCCCCACCAGCTCCGCATGCATGGCAGGAGCCCGAGGGAGAAAGGGGAGTCATTTATGTATCTTTCTAAACACTGTAGAAACAATTGAGTTTTTTTTTTTCGGATTAAATAAGTTAAATGTAACTGGACAGGAATTTTTAGATTAATGCTTCCATAAATTGTTAAGCTGTCTTTTGTCTATTATTATTATTATTTTTTGCAGTTGAGATAAAATTAGGAAAAAATCAATGAAGAAGTTAAGTATCTTAAGTGGGTTGGGGAGTAAAATTGCAGCTGAATGGCTATGATCAAGTGGTGCACTCATTCAATCCAGTTACTGTTGGTGGAATCATTAAATGCAGAGTGGACTTTTCTGGGGGTCCCACCTTTCAGGAAAGATCCTATCTGACTCTCAGAGGCAGGATAACCTAATAGGGAAGAAATTTTTGGCAGAAAAGCCTCACAGAGAAAAATGGAGAGGAAGAGTTGAACTGAACTGCTGCTAGACTGGAGATTCCCAGAAATGAAAAGAGTAAGGAAAATGGGGTATTCAGTAAGGAAGAGAATTTTTTAAAAAATCATAGGAGCTGGGGACAAATATCTTCACAAAAACAAAAGAACAGATCAAGATTCCTGGAGAAGGAGGAGAGGAAATAACCTGGCAAGTTATGGCAGGTTATGTTTCAAGTTCTGGGGAAAGGAGCACTTACAAGAGCTAGAAACTAAGTTAAGTTTCAGTGTGCTGATGTAGGGCTTGACATTCAGGACTCCATCTAGGGCCTACTTAATATAACAATTTCCCCCAGTTTGATCTGGCTCTCAGCAATTAAGGGTTGTGATCAAAATGTAAGATGTTGAGCCCATTTTCAGTTACTGTCTAAGGTCTTGGAGTAGTACTTCCAGGTTATTTTTATGTGAGGTTCATAGATGGTCATGATGCCAGTTTTTCCACAATCATCATTTTTATGTCATCCCAGATATAAAGAAATCATTTGCTGGACAAATAATGCCAGACAAAAAAAAATCACAAGTTCCTGGGCACACACATTCAAAACCCTTGGGAGAAAACAGTATACCAGGGAGACTATAAGGAGTACAAAGACCCAACTGCCTACATCATAGTATACTCCCAAGCCCAGGACCCATGATTTGACCCAACTGAAATTAACATGATCAAATCAGGGCCTTTAGGATGGCCTGACCTGTGAAAACCATGTGGTCTACATAGTTATTTCAAGCAACTGTGTCTAAACTTTCCCAGAAGTGTGTACCCAGGTAAAACAGGTGATGTTGGTAATGACAAAAATCCCTCCTTGTTTCAACAAATAAGTGACAAGTTTGGCAAGGTTATTGTCTAAAACTACTTTAATAAGTCTAATGACTTGCTGTGCAGCTACATCTCTAGCAGTAGATTCAGTAATTTCTATTACTGTGATTGATATATATCTAATCCTGTTTTCATTTTTGTTAACCCCAAGCCAAGGTAGCAGCTATCTGCCAAAACAAGCAAACCCAGAATCGTTAACTCTCTGGGTAAATCCTTTTTTACCTGAGACTGCGGATTGAGGTGGGTAGTCCAGTGTGAAGTTTCAGATTTATTATAAATTCCTAAGGGATTATGAGGAGACCATGTGCACATTACTCAGACATTTATCAGCTATTAAGGTAATTTAAAGCCCAGCTAAATATCTGATAAAATTCCCACAATAAAAATATTGCCTGACAGAACAATATAACTACAGTAAAGGAGATGTCATTTATAAACTGATTTACTAGGAATACTATCATTTGCCCTTAGCATCCAAGGATCTGTTTTATTGAGAGTTCAAGTGAAGAGCTGACCAAAATTTGTGTGGTTAATCTTTTGCAGATCCAGTACCTTAAACCTGAAAGTGGGCATACATTGTTAAGATAACTTGTAGTTTGTGGAGGGAGGCATTTGGACTATTATAATAAATTTTGCAAACTCCTCTATGATATCTTTATAAGTCTCTCAACCAGTTGTATTTATAGTGTGGTTGATATTCAGCAAAAGGAGGTTATTTCCTTCCAATACATTCTAAAGACCAATTCTTGAGATACTGTGGTTCCAAGTGAGAAAATTTATTTGCTAGGATAGCAAAGAGATCATTGGTCTAGCAATGGCTCAAAAATCTGCCTCCTTGATTGTGAAGAGTTTAGGGTTTTTATGGATTCAAACAGAGGAAAGTAGAGTGGTTAAAATAAAAATAGTAAATATATACAAGCTATTTTCAAATAGCCATCAACAAATGTAATGTTAGTCTAGAATAAATACCACAATAGTAAATATACACAAGAGTGAGAACGATTTTTTAAATAGCCATAAGCAAAGGTAAAGTCACACTGGAATAACCATCACTACAGTAAGTATACACAAGTGTAAATCTTGTTTGCAATAACCATAAAGAAAGGTGAGGTTGACGTAGCCAGTTTCAGTAATTTCAGGTTTTAGCTTTGGGCTATTCTATAAGATACAGATAAAATAAGGGGGAAAAGCATCTATATAATGATTCAGTCATCATAAATTTTTGTTAATTCCTTATTTTTGGTTACAAAGTTACAGATACAAGAAAGCATAAAACAGAGGAAAGAAGACCTTGGAACTAGTATTCATATTTGATATGAAACAAATGGTAATGTCTGATCCAAAGTGACTGAAGCATTTGTGATAAGAAAGAATTTTTGGGGGTAGAACTATGTGGTCCCTTGCAATGTACAGAGATCAGGGTTTATGGTGACAATTCCAACAGTTTCTAAGGTTACCCTCCTTTAAAATGTCCTTGGAGTAGCAGACAATGGCATTGTCTTTCCAGGCTAATGCAAGGACAATGCATAGGGAAATATAAAGATTTTATGCACTGTAAGTATTACTAAGGTAGAGCCTATGTGAGGATTTGTTTATGTTAGGACTTGATCTGTCACCTTGGGAATAAGTAGTCTACTTTGTGACATTTTCTACTTCCCTTCCTGGCTCATTTGATTTTTAAGTCTCCATAATTAGTCCAGGAGTTTGGTAGAATTTTTTTTAGTTGAGAAATGTGAAGTTATGGCACAACACCCTGTAATTAAGTTGCATTATCAGAATTTAGGAGTACTTGGCAGGGTTCCTTTTAATGAAGATCTAGGGCTGTCTTTTGTCTGTGTCATTTCCAGTAGACCCATTATCCTGGTGACAGATTATGATTAATGGAGTGTTTGTCATGTGGACAGGAAAGGTGTCCTTTACTTTTTGAAGACGATCTTTGTCATAATGCATTAAAGATTTGCAAATTGGGTCAGGCCATGGTATGACAATAAGTGATCAGTTCTCAATTTATTCTCGGAGAGAGTTCTGCTAGGAACAATTACATATGGGGAGAATTTGAGTTTCCTAAAAAGAATGTTATGAATTAACAGAGTGCCAAAGGTAAAATTTTGGGCCAGGAAAGCCTAGGTTCTTCAGTTAATTTAGACATAATTAATTTAAGTTTATAGTTACAGCTGTTTTACTAGTGGCTGTTTTTGCATGTAAATATGTAAGTGCATTTTATTTTTTTAAATTTATTTATTTTTTAATTAATTTATTTTTTATTGTGGGTAAAAATCAAAATTTTCATAATACATACCAATATTTGTAAAATGATATATAAATATATATGCATATATGTGCATTTGCTTACAAAAATGTTATATATATATATATTTTTTAATAGGTGCTTAGATTACCTAAAATATTACACAGAACCTACTGGGATTCTCATGCTCCCCACCTCCCACACCTCCCGCCACATCCCACAAAAACATCTCCCACAAGTGTGGCCCATCACCCTCAATGGACTTACACATCCTGGGGCCTTGCCATCAACTATAGACCACAGTTCACATCATAGACCACACTCTCTCCCACACAGTTCTGAATGGTGTGTGCTGATTTAAAATGGCCTACATCCATTGCTACAACGGCACTCAGGACATCCTCCAAATCCCGAAAAAGCCCCTGTATTACAACTGCCCTTCCCCTCCCTGCCCCAAAAGCTTCTAGTGGCCACTGGCTCCATCTCACTGTTATAAATTCTTCCATTGCTTGAATCAAAATATGTCTACAACAGAATACTATTAAATTCACTCTAGTCCATAGGACTTCCCCCAATCCTGAGGGGACTGGAATGGTGATGTCCACTCTACCTCCAAGTGAGAGTTGTAAGCCTTATCTAATGATGGCAAAAGCAATGGGAGGAAATTGGTAGAAAGGAGAAAATTTATTGGTCTAGAATTTTCAACTGGCATACCAGAAGAAGTGAGGAATCCTCTTTACTCTCCTAGCATGCTGAAATCACTATAGATAAGGGATTCAAAACCAGGAGAAAGATTTCAGGGGATCTGTGAGCTTGAATTGAAAATTTTAATTTAAAGACATGCTGAGGTTGATTGACATAAAACTATCTGCTGCTGCCTTCTGAGAAGGGGTCTGTGGTTTTCACCTGAATGGGAAAATGGTCCATGGAAAAAAGAACCCCTGCTATAGATGTTAACAGAATTTCCTTCTGATAGAAAGTAGGGCTGGGTAAGAGCACAGAGTTAATCCTTTTTGGTGGAAGAAAGGTGTGGATTGCTACATTATTCAATGTGATATAGCCTGTTTGAAATGTACCATTAACAATTCTAGCATAAAGAAGTATTTACAAATAGAATGACATCTGGGTTGAACATAAGAACATGTGTGGAGTCATTAATTTTGAAGTTACCAGTTTACAGCACTGGGGTATCCCTTCATTGGATAAAGGTAGCAGAATAGCAGGGTCAATATCATTGCAGCATTTTAGGTGAAGGTTAAGAGGTGAAGTAAAAGGATCACATAAGATGTCAGTTTTCTGGAGAAAAATGTTAAGCCTGCTCAAAGTTAAGTTCATTGAGGCTATAATTAATTTGACAGTTTCTGCTGAATCTTTAACACAATTTGGGTAAGAACAGACAGGTGCAACAAGGTGGAGGCTGTAATATGCAATAGATTTGGAGTTCCCTCTGTGTTCTTGAATTAACAACCCTAAGACTTGGTTATATAACCATTTACTCCAATTATTTCTTGTTAACAAGGAGAATAGATTGTGATTGAATCTATGAAAATAATTATAGTACCATAAATTTAAGAATATTCGATAAGAGTCAAATTCTGGAGGGGTCAGGTAAGAAGATATAGATTAATGTTTTATGAATTATAGATAGCTGAATTCAATAAGGGACCCCTTGTATCTAGAAAATAGAACCATAAAATATTAGCAATAATCCAAAGAAAATTATGATCATTCTTTATCAGTTCATTTAGTCCTAAGTAATTAACCTGTGTTTCATTAGATCTTCTGTTGTCAATCTCAAGAACCTATCAGCTTCTTCATTAAAATTCTGGAGATCTTGACTGAATACAGTGGTATGCTTTCAAAGTTGTTTATGGAATGTCATTAGAAGCTGGTGCCTCAGAGAACTTGGCATAGTCCTTCCTATAGGTCTCTGAGACAGCCCTTTATGTTGAAGATAAAGCCCACTGGCCTGTAGATGATTGCAAGTGTTTTCAGGGAAGCATCAGAATAAAAACTATCAGTAGATGACAGAAAACTTAAAATATCCATGGTTAACTTATTGCTGTTTTACAAAAGTGAACAATCAGATGACAGGTCACAAAACATTATTTTAAGAACCACTGGTATTATGACCAATAATATTACTGTCTAATATCAGACTTACCAGTACTTGGACAGCTCATGGACACTGAGAATATTGATTAGTCTCTAAGAACTTTATATAATTTCTGAAATATTTATATTAATAACATTTTATCCTATAATTTATACAACAGAAAGTTACAAAATCTTTTATAACTTGATAACACTTCCTATGCAAATAACCTATCAAATAAAACTGGTTTATCACCTCTCTTTTTAATAGGTGAAAGAAGAAAATCCTTTGTAATTTTACAAGGACTCTCTGGAAAATCCCAGTGAGAGTTGGAGATCAAGAAAATATTATTTATAGCTCAATTTTTGGAAGGAAAATGTCAAAACTTCTTAGGTTTTAACATTTTGATAAATAGGATCATGGAAATCTGTGAAACAATATTTAGTTCCTTGCTTAATGAAAGTGGCAATGAAAATTTTTAAAATAGAGAGAGGAGTAGCATGGTGGTAAAAAAAAAATATTTTATTTCAAAAGTGAGAAGACATTTTCTGAAGCAGTTAAATGATGTTTATATAAAGAATAGAAGGCACAGGAGATTTTTCTGATAAGGTACAGAATCATCCTCTCTAAGCAGGCTACTCAGATGTTTTATAAAATCGTTATATTAATTCTGTTTAAGAGTAGACAAGTAATTCAAGGATACTTTGTCATTATAAAGGAAACAAAATCAAATACTAGTTTTGAATGAAGATTTTGTCTAAGCAAACTCTTAAAAATCTTATAAACCTGTCAAACTTAAGCCACCCATGACTATGACACATAAAATCCCTTTTCTGAAAATCTTCTACAACTTTATATACCTTTTCAACTTGTCCTACATAGTCCTTTTTATCATTCTATAAAAACCTGTCAATTTGCTTTTCTAGAAAACCCTTTTCCATTATCTTAACAAAACATATCCTGCATACCTTACATATTTATTATCAAAAAGATCCTCTAAACTGCCTTCAAACCAAAATCCTTCAAAACTCAGTTTACATTTTTTTATCATTTTAAGGATCTAGTAGATATAATGCTAAATTATTTTATTAGAAGATGCATAAATTTAGGAAGAACACACCAATCTAGAATAAACATCTATGCTTATATTCTATATAGTATTGATAACTCCAAAGACAGCTATTTTTATTTAGTTAATATTCAATCAGTCCTATTTACCTGGGGTTTACCAGAATTATGTGAAATTTAGTTTTTCTAAGAAATTTGCTTTTACTCCTATGCATTCTTTGTTTTCACTGGAAATATTAGAAGTTTGTTTTCTTTAATTTCTGGAAGTATAGAAGTATTAATTTACATATAAGTGCTTATTTATCTTTAAGCCAACTTGAATAGAGCTCTTTAAAGGAATTCCATAAGTTACTTTGGTAATACCACTCAAAGGTAGGAAAATGTCATACATCAAACATACAGACAGACAAAAATAGAGAGCTTATAGCTTCAATTATGTTATTTAGCATTTTGTCAGACAAAAAAAACATAGAAATAAAGAAAACAGAATTCCTCTGAGCTTACACTTTCTCATTTTTCTTTCGCAAAGAGTCCTTTAATGAAAATTTTTCTTGCATTTCTTAGTAAATTCTGAGTACTAAATAAAGTAGACATTCCGTTTAGCTCTTTAATTTTGGAACTCCTTTTCTAGAGTGATGAGTAATTTTGTTTAATTGGAAATTTCTCAAAAGGACACGGAAATTCCATATTGTCTTTGGTGAGATTTTGCCATTTTGTTAGATTGTACAGCTTCAAGCCCCATATTTTTTTTATTTTTTAAAGAAACTTTAGATTATATAAATGTTACATAAAAATATAGGGGAATGCCATATTTTCCACTCACTCCCCCTAATACGCTATCCATGTTAACATCATCCTATATTAGTGTGGTACATTTGCTACAATTTATGGACACATATTAAAGCATTGTCACTAATCTTGGATTATAGTTTATAGTATAGTTTTCACTTTGTCAAACACAATTTTGTAAGTTATGACAAAATATATAATGGCTTGTAAATGTCAATGCAATGTCACTCAGGACAATACCAATGTCCCCAAAATGCCCCATATTACTTATTACTCCCTCTCCCTCCCCACAGAAGATCCAGTGGCCACTGCCTCCACATCAATGTTAAAAGTTATTCCATTGCTAGAATAACAGTAAGTTTATAGTAGAATAATAGTAGGTCCATTTTAGTCCATTGTTCATTCCCCAATCTTGAGGATTTTGGTATTGTGATGCCCACTCTGCCTCTAATTGAAAGGGGAATTAGATCCCTTGGGATAGGTGGATGGAACTGTCTTGATTGGAGTCGCAGACTCTGTTCCTTAGGATGGGTGTTGTCTTTCATCATCACATTGTTAATTGTCCTGGGAGTGTCCAATGAACTAGAGAGTTGGCTTTGCAACTCTGCTGACATTCAGGGCCAAACTGCCATGTTGACAGACCAAATATTTGTCGTGGACATAAACCTATCAAGTATAAGATTAACTATAGCTTCAAATGGAAGGGGCAGAAGAGCCATGTGTAGGGAAACCACAGATGAGTCCATCTCTGTCACAATGGGGAAAATAAATTCCAAAGTAAGGCCCTCTGTCATGATGTCAAACTCCTGAGCTGTCTGCCATGCCTATAGTGACTGGATGTCTCTACAGTCCTCAGGAGTCCCACCATTTCAGGCACTATTTATTGTGGCTATGAGGTCCTGCTGAGATGTGCATAAGTGTAACCTCTGGAATGACATCCTGACTTGTTTTGAAATCTCTTAGCCATAAAAACTCATTTGTATTTACCATTTCCCCCTTTGATAAATATCTATTTCCAGGTGTATTGCTGTTGATGCTTGGTAATAATCCTTTGATGCCAGGGAGGCTTATCCCCAGGAGTCATGTTTCATGTTGGGCAAAAGTAGTGTGTTTATATATTGAGTTTAGCTTAGAGAGATGCCACATTAGAGCAACAGTGAGGCCCTGAGGAGGTAACTCTTAGGCAATGTGTTATTTATCTAATTTCAGAAAATTTTATCAGCTCCAAAGGAAACCTCATACACACAAAAAGAGTTATTCCATATTCTCCACTCCCCTCAATCCCTGTCAACCATTAACCAGCTTTCTGTCTGTATTGATTTCCCTCTTTTGGATATTGCATATAAATGGAATCTTTTTAAAATGTGGCCTTTTGTATCTGGCCTGTTTTGAAAACACTTAACATGTTTTCAAGTCTTTTCCATGGTATATCTTATACCATTACTTGATTCCATTTTATGACTGAATAGAATTCCAGTGTATGGATATTATACATTTTGGTTATTCATTCATTAAGTGATAGAAATTTGGCATGTTTCTTACTGTTATTGTAAATAATGTTAATATGAACATTATTACACAATTACTTGAATATCTTTCTTCAATTTGGGGAAATACATATCAAGGAAGATATCTCCTAGATTCTGTGTATATCTTATTGAGGAACTGCATAAATATTTTCCAAGTGGTTATACCATTTTACATACTTACCAGCTATGTACAAGGATTCCAATTTCTCCACATCCTCACCTATAATTATTTTAGATTTTCAAAAAAATATAACCATCCTAGCAGGTTTGAAGTGATGTCACATTTTGATGTTGATTTCCATATCACTAATAACTAAAGATGTTGAGCATTATTTCATGTGTTTGTTATCCAATTGCATATATTCCTTGAAAAAAAATGTCTATTCAAATAATTTGTCTATTTTTAATTAAATTGACTTTATGTTAAAGGGTAAGGGATTTTTAAAAATATATACACTCTGGGATATAGCGCCCTTCTCAGATACATGATTGGAAAGTATTTTTTTCCTTTACATAGATTATCTTTTCACTTTCTTGATAGGGTTTGCTTTCATTAAAATTTTTAAAATTTTTGTGAAAAACAATTTGTCTATTTTATTTCTAGTGATATTAATGTCATATTTAAGCATCAATTACCACATGAAAGATAATGAAGAATTACCCCCATATTTACTAGAAAGAGTGGTATAGTTTTGCTCTTAGATTTACATCTCTAAATGACTTAATTATTTATAAATATTTTAGGTAAGGATCAAAATTCATGCTTTGCATGTGCATATCCAGTTGTTCCACCACCAAATGATGAAGAAACTGTTTTTTTGTGAGTGCAAGAACTTGGTTCATTGTATGTTGAAAATAAATTGATGATACATATATAGATATATGCTTATTTATGAAATATCAATTCTATTCTATTATTTTAGATGTTTACTTTTATGGCAAAAACACACTATTTTAATAATTGTATATATGTATTATGTTGTGAAATATGGAATTGGATATCTTCTAGTTTTGTTCTTTTTCAGTATAATTTTTCTATTAAGGTCTCTTTATAATTCCATGACTTCAAGGGTCAGTTCTTAAATTTAATTTTTTAAAAACAAATCAACTTCATTGATGTATATTAACAAAGCAAAAATTAATCTGAGGCATACAATGAGTGGTTTTTGGTATAATCACATATATGTGCATTCATCACATCCATCATTAGAGCATTTTCATTGAGAGATGAAGAATTTCTTTGTGTGTTTCTTTTTTTTTTTTTAAGTTTTAGTCACATTTTATTTATTTTTTCATATATATTTTAAAAGATGTTTAGATTACATAAATGTTACACAAAAATTACAGGGAGTCCCATGATCTCCACCTCCCATACATCTCACATAAACACATATATATAACATCTCACATAAACATCTTTCATTAGTGTGGCACATCACCTGCAATGGATATACACATCCTGGGGCTTTGCCACTAAGCATAGACCACAGTTCACATCGTAGACCACACTCTCTCCCATAGAGTTCTGCATGGTATATGCTGATGTAAAATGGCCTATATTCAGTGCCACAACATCACTCAGGACAACCCCCAAGTCCTGAATAAGCCCCTGCATTACAACTGCCTTTCCCCTCCCCACCCAAAAAGCATCTAGTGGCCACTGGCTCCACCTCACAGTTATTATGTCTTCCATTGCTTGAATCACAATATGTCAACAACAGAATACCATTAAGTCCACTCTAGTCCATAGCTCTTCCTCCAGGCCTGAGGGGATTGGAATGGTGATGTCCACTCCACCTCCAAGTGAGAGGGGGCTTATATCCCATGGATAAGATGGATGGGATTATTCTGCCTTCAGCTGCAAGCTCTCTCCATTCCCTGGGATGGCCATTGTCCATCATTGTCTCCTCACCAGGTGACTTGGGTGAGTCCATTGAGCTGTAGAGTAGAAGTTGCAGCTCCACAAAGATTCCAGGCACACCTGGCACATAGGCAGGCTAGAGGCTCCAGTCTCTGGAAGTATGCCTACAATCTCCGGCCTCACATATAGGTTTGAATAGAAGGGACAGATGGACCATGTGCAGGGAGGATTTATTTGAGTCCAACTCTGTCACTCTCAGGAGCACAGATTCCAAAGTAGAGCCCACTGATAAGGCATCAATCTCTGAGGTTATCCCCTCAATCTCTGAGGTTATATAGGAGCTGGGTGTCTCCAGAGCCCTCAGGAGCCCCTCTGTGTGGGGTGATATTCACTTTGGTGTTCTATGAGATCCTACTGAGGTGTGCGTAAGCGTTACCTCTCGGATGACCTCCTGACTCTCTTTGAAGTCCCTTAGAGACATGAACTCGTTTGTCTTTACCTTTTCCCTATTTTATTCAAGTTTTTTTCCAGTTGTGTTTCCAGGTGGCACTTGGTATTAATCCTGCATTGCCAGGGAGGCTCATCCCAGGGAGTCATGTCCCACGTTGGGGGAAAGGTAATGCATTCATATGCTGAGTTTGACTTAGAGAGAGGCCACATTTGAGCAACAAGGAGGCTCTCAGATGGCAACTTTAGGCACCCCATAACAGTAGGCCAAGTTTCAATTACAAAAGCAAAGACTCATAAGACTAGTCATCAATAACAAGAACCAAATAGTGGGCTATCCTCTTTGGCCAGACACTGCCCCCTGAACTCAGGGGACTGTTGTTGCTCCCTTGGAGAATGTGGCAGAGCTCTTCAGGCTGGCAATTCAGTATTCCTTCATTTATTGAGTGATTGCCTACCCACCGTGACCATGCCCCACCCCTTGATCATTTGAACAATTTTATATATCTTTCATGTATATTCAGATGAACTTACTCCCATGAATTCCTCACCCCAGACACCCCCCCACCAATGATCCTCTGCAGCTCCCATTGTAACCCAACTGTGATCTAAACCTTCCTTGAAGATGAAGCCCATACAGTAATCAAAAACTATTAATAGGAAAATGAAATAATAATGATAAGCTTAAACCAAGAGATAAAATACAAGAAAACTCAGAAAAAAAGAACTAAAAATAAAATATAATTAATGCATTGGGACATTCAAAAAAAGAAAATGGGAAAAAAACAAAACAATTTTTTTAAATTATTTTTTTCTCCTTTTATCTCTGCATTATCAGATATCTAGTGTGTACTGTGAATCTTCCCCCACTCATTCCCCAGTGTCTCCCAAAATTTCATTTAGTTTTCAAAGAAGTTTTAGGACCCAGCAAAGTTATACACGGAATACTAGAGGTTCCCATATACCCAACCTCCCTCCCTCTTCCCCACTGCATATTAAAACCTTTTTTTGTGTGTGTGGATGGTAGTATTGTTAAAACTGTTATACAGATATTGAAACATAGCTACTAAACATTGTCAAAGGCTTACAGTATAATTTTTAGATGGTACAGTATAATAATTTTTGATGATATTTAACATGTCCTGTGTCCATTACTGTAAGGTAATGGAAAACATTTCCCATGGCCACTAAATATCCTTTTTGATCTTTTGATTCCTCCTCATCCCACTGGGGCATATGACACTCCCCTGTCTTGACTCATGGAATCACAAGATTCATAGTTACATGCCCTGGGTATTGTAACCTGCCCTTCCTAATCTACCCACCTGTTAACCCTGCACCTGCAAACCCAGTAATATCACTACCCACCTATCCTATCCTTCAACATGCAACTATACTCTATCAATTTACCACAGATTATGTCCATATGGGTGATGGTTCACAACATACTCTTCTCTCTCTCTTACTTGTTAACCTATCTTTCATACAGTGGTTCTCAGAGACTGCTCACTTTCCTCAATTTAAATCAGTGAAGTCAATGCCTGGCTTGCTTCACTCAACATAAGATCTTCAAGATTCATTCATGTTATTCCATGTGTTAGCACTTTATTCCTTCTAACAGCTGAGTAATATTTCATTGTATGTATGTACCACATTTTGCTGTGAAGTTCATGCAACCATTTCCTATTACAGGGTCCTGTACATGCTTCCCTACATTATCTTCCAAGTTCTTTATGGTTTTGGCTCTTATATTTAGATCTTTGATCCATCTTGAGTTGATTTTTGTATAAGGTGTGAGATGCTATTCTTCTTTCATTCTTTTGGAAATGGATA
>JAKSZT010015974.1:0-16207 GCA_026826555.1 Tolypeutes matacus | reverse complement strand
AGAGAGAAGGGAAAAAAAAAACAAATAATCAAACAAAGAACAAAACACAATAAAATATAATTAGTGGATTGGGACATTCAAAAAATGGGCAAAAAAGCAAAGGAAATGCCTTTAAAATATATATATATATATATATATTCATTTTTTTCCTTTCTCTCTTCTTTTTTCCCCTTTTTCCTTCCCTTTATCACTGTGTTATCGGATGTCTGGTGTGCCATGACACCTTCCTCCTCTCAATCCCCATTGTCTCCCAATTTTTCATTTAATTTTCAAAGAAGTTTTAGGTCACAGCAAAGTCACACACGGAGTGCCGGAGACTCCATAAATTTTTATCTATCATCTCTTCCCTTGTACCTGCATATATCTTTTTTTAGCTTTATTTTTAAAGATTTAGATTACATGAATGTTACAATGAAAATATGGGGTTTCCCATAGACCCCTTTCCCTCCCTTCCCACACACTCCCCCAATAATATTTTTCTTTACTCTAGTATATTTGTTACAATTGATGAGCATATATTGAAGCATTATTGCTAACCATGGTCTATAGTTTACATTATGGTTTACACTTTACACTGCACAATTTTATAGGTTTTGACAAAATGTATAATGGCCTGTACCTGTCATTGTGATGTCATGGAGAACAATTCCAAAATCCAAAAAATGTCCCTTGGTATACCTATTTTTCTCTCTCCCTCCCCTCAGAAACTCTTTTGAACACTGCCTTTACATCAATGTTTCAAGTTCTTCCATTACTCAAATAAAAATAAGTCTACTTTAGCACATAGTTGCATTCCCCTCTTATGTTTGTTCACTCTTCACTCTTGAGGATTGGGGGATGGTGATGTCTACTCTGCTTCTGACTGAGAGAGGAATTAGATCCTATAGGGCAGATGAATGGAACTGAATTGCTTGCAGTTGTATATACTTTCTGGTTTTGGGATGGGTGTTGTCCATCATTATCCTTTTGTTAGCTGTGCTGATGAACCAGAGAGTAGGTGCTTGAGATTCTGGGCTCCACTGGCATATGAACAGCCAGAAGATTTATTTCTCTGGTATATGTATTTAACAGATATCATGCTGATTATAGATTCAAATGAAATGGGCAGAAACATGTATAGGAAATATAAATGAGTTTCACTCTGAAACATGGGGAGATAGGTTATCATATATTCCAAGGTAAGGCCCACTGATGCCTATTTCCTTGGGTTGTCTGCCCTGCCTATAGTGTCTAGATGTCCAATATAATACAGCAGAAATGAATGTCTATAATTTCCAAGAATAGATAAAAAAATGTGCCTTAAACCTAGCTCTCTTCAGTTCTTGTTTTTGATTTCTAGCTGACATATTGTGCCAAAAGGCAAACTAGTCCATGCAGAAAGACATATAAAAATAACACATGGGTTCTCATTGCCATTAGCCCAGCTGAAGTCCCTGTCCATAGGCAATATCAATTTCCATACACGTGAGTGAAGATGTCCCCAAATGACTTCAGCTTCCAGCCAATGATTCATCCTCAGCCTTTTAGTCTTCTAACTGAATCCACACACATTTTGGAGCATAGCCAGGCTGTTCCCATTATATCCTATTTAAATTCCTGATCTACAGAATCCATGAATATATTAATTGATTGTTTAATATCAAGTTTGGAGTTTTTTGTTACACAGACATAATATTCACAACAATTTGGCACTCAATAATAGAAGCAGTGAAATCAACAACTTTGAGGGAATTGTTCTTTTTAATTATTTGCAATGATTTTCATTCTTGCAACCACGGCTTCTTGGTTGAAGAAATATTATTTCTTCATTTTCTGAAATATCAGTTCTTCATTTTCTGAAGAATTAGAATCATGTCAACTAACATAGTTATAATATATGCATTATCATCAATATTCACCCTAAACTCTTCTGTCATTGATCTATGAAATATGTCTTTTCAGGTGACTGATATGCATTTTTACATTTTCCTGCACTAGACCTGGAAAATAGAAATAATATTACATTGTGTTTATTCTCTTCAGTATTTCTAAAAAAATCACATAGAAATACTCTTCCTTAATTGCCTCTCACTTTCCAACCTTTGCTTTAAATCCACAGTGATGCTCAAACTAATGACCGACTTACTGGCAGAAAAGAAGACCATTACCTATAATAACTGCCTGGTAGTTGGGTATGAAACTGTGTACAGTAATAAATTTCTAAAAACCATTTGTGAGGAAACTTAACATTCAACACACAAAAGAGTATTTATAGGGAAGCGGATGTGGCCCAATTGGTTGGGCATCTGTCTACCATATGGATGGACCTGGGTTCCCTAACCGAGAAGGCGAGCCAGGCTCTTGCAGTGAGCCACAGGCCAGCACGGATTCGTGGCAAGCCAGGCCCATTGTGCTATGCAGCAAGATGATGATACAACCAAAGAGAGATGCGGAGAAATCCAAGGTGAGCTGTGCCAGAAGCCAGGAACTGAGGTGGTGCAAGTGACATATCAGAGGTCCCCAGGAACAAATCCCAGTGAAGCCTGGAAAAGAAAAATGAGAAAAGAAGGCAAGAAACAGACACAGAGGTTCACCCAGCAAACGGACACAGACAGCAAGTGAGGAGGGTGGGGTGAGGAACTTGTAGAACTGTACACCAAAAAGAAAAAAATAAAAGTCAATAAAAAAGAGCATTTATAGGCCTTGTGAACCTCATACATGAAAGATTATATATGATAGAAGAAATTAAAGATTAGTAGTGAAATCATGGCTGGTTATTGATTGGTGCTGGAAAAATAAAATTTGTGGTAAAAATTGTCACAGTTGATTATGGAGCATCATATCAGATCCTATTAGAGCATTATATAATACATATTGTATGTACCATGTAATTTTCTAAAAATTTAAAATTCTGAATTCATGAACACATTGCAACCAATGTATAGTACTTAAAAGTTATGATCTGCATTTATGAGAATTAACAAAAAATTTATTTATATTCATAAAAATGAAAAGTTAGGTATGAAAATATCAAAACTGATGGGATATTTAAGGAAATTTTAACATTTCTTTAACCACTTAAAGGAGAATTAAACTTTTTTAAAAAAATTGAATCACCAGGTCCATATTAACTGAAGTAAACAATTACTAAACATTGAAGTAAGTTGTACTACTCATATACAATCTCCTTCATAAAAAAATAAAGAAGACATATTAATCAATTTATTTTATAATAGCAGTATAATATTTGTGTGAGATGTGGGGAGCAGGGCATATGGGAATCACCTATATTTTTTAATGTAACATTTATGTATCCTAAGTATCTTTTAAAAAATCAGGTGTAATATGGTGGCACTTTCGGGATATTGGAATTTTCCTGAATGATTTTGCAGTGCCTGATACAGGCCATTATATATCTTCTCATAACTTACAATAATGTGTAGGTTTGAATTTAAACTATAATGTAAACTATAATCCACATTTAATGAACAAAACTCCAATAGGTGTTCATCAATTGTAACAAAATTATCACACTAATAAAGAACGTTGTTAATGTGGGAAAGTGTGGGGAGGTAGGAAGTGGGGCATATGGGAAGCCTCTACATTTTTATGTAATATTTAAGTAATCTAAGTATCTTTTAAAAAATAAAATAAAATAAATTATGAGTATTGATGCATTAAAAAAACAAATGAGAAAGAGAATTATGGCCCAATATCAATTATAAATAAAATGAGAATACTAAATACAATATAAGCAAAATGACTTAACAAGTCATGACAGACACTCAACACTTCATGACCAACAGAGGTTTATCAAGAATATATTCTTCTCCATTAGTGATTCACAAATTTAAAGAGAAAAGCTATATCATCTCAAATATCATATAATAATAATAATAATAAAGTGATGAAATTCTTAACAGAGGAAAATTTTAAGAAAACTTCTTACATCTTACACAGGTATGTGAAAGAAATAAAACAGAGTGAACATCATGTTCAATGTTGAAATGTTAGAAACATTCCCCATAAAACCTGCACCAAGTCATGTACCTCAATTTTCACTATTTCTATTCATCCTTGCCTGGAGGTATTCTACAGCATAGTATGATAAACAGAAGAGATAAATATCCAAGAACTGGAAAAGAAAAAACTACAGCTCTTATTCACAGTTGATGTGAATGTTGATGTAGAAAATGAAGCCATAGTTATATTATAATTATTAAGTTACTATTTAAAGTTTTCAGTAATAGGGTTAGCATAAAAAAAGTAAATTTCATTTCTATATACTAGGAGTCACAGAAAATAAATCGTGGGTAAAATACAGTGGGAGGTGGCCAACATGGGAATCCCAGTGGGTTCCGTGTAATATTTTGGGTAATCTAAGCACCTCTTAAAATATATATAAATAACATTTTTGTAAGCAAATACACATATATGCATATATATTTATATATCATTTTGCAAATGTTTGTATGTATTGTGAGAATTTTGATTTTTACCCACAATAAAAAAAATACAATTTAAAATAGAAAACAAAAATATAAAAGAGAAAGAAATAAATCTCATAAAATATAAGCAAAATTATAAATTTTTTTGAAAGACATTGTAAAAGACAAGCAAATGGGGGAGATATAACTTACTCTTAGATAGGGAAATATAATATCATATAGATGGCATTTTCTCTAATGTTAACTATAGATTCAGTGCAATTAATGAATATCCCAGCAGTATTTTTCATGGAATTCCTCAGGCATATTCTATATGTATGTGGAATACAAAAAAGCATTAAAAACATGACAATTCTGAAGGATAAAAAGAAGGAAGGGAGATTGGAGCTTGCAGATAGCATTATTTATTATATACCATAGGAATAAAAAAAAAAGTGATATAAGAAGATGGTTAGACAAAAGTAAAGTTATCCAATTAAACAAAAATAGGTCAGGAACAAATCATCTCCTGCATGACCTCATGAATGAAACTTTATCCATGATAGAAGAAATTGTAGTTTAGTAGTGAAATAATGAATGGTCCTTTATTGGTGCTGTAAAATCAATTTTCCATAACGAAAAAAAAAGGAAATTGTGTCTTTATCTCACACGATATAAAAAATTCATTTCAAGACAGATTATATACTTAAAGATAAAAAGCAAATTTCATTATTATATGAAATTATGATTGAATATATTTATCCTGTTAATACTGAGACAGATTCCATCAATATGGCAAAAGATAACCATAAAGAAAAACTGGAAATTTTACTATATTAAAATTTAAAAATTTGTTTATTAAAAATCTATCATAATTTGAAGGAGAAAAATCCCTAAACTGGATGAGGGTTTTTAAAAAGTTTATCACTTACATAGCATTAGTGTCCAAATATATATATTCATATAAAAAACTCCTATATCTTAATAAGAAAAAAGTAAACAATCCATTAGAAAAAATATATGCAAAAGACACCAATAGGCATATAATGGAGGAGAAAGCCAATATAAATCACAATGTCATAACATTTTAACCAATCTTCTGGCAAAATTTAAAGTTGAAAAAGACCACATGTTGGCAAGAATGTGAAACTATGGGCCCTTTATGAATTACTTTAGATCAGGGGTTCTTAATCTTTTTTGTTCCACGGACCCCTTTGCCAGTCAGTTGAAAACCATGGACCCCTTACTAAGTCCACTCTACACTATGTATTATTTAATAAATATATCACACCCTCACCAGCATGTCCCCACAATAACAATGTTTTATTGAATTTCAACTCAAGCTCATGGACCCCTTGTTAATAGCCCCTGCTTTAGATAGTGTTGATTTTTGCCAGCTATTTTGATAGGGATTAACTATTAAATTGAATATATGCATTTCCTATAACAGTAATTCAAGTACTGATGATATGTCATGAAAAACACTCATACATTTACATCAAGTGATGATTTCAACAATGTTCCTAGTAATCTGGTTTTTATTATGATAAAAAAAGAACAAAAGGAAAATAGGACAAATCATTTGTTCAAAAATAGAATCATAGGTAAATTGTATGCTCTTCATATAATGAAACACTACATAAAGGAAAAGGAATGAACCAAACACATTCTTCAGTTATATAAAACTCAAAATTATACTTCTGAGCAAAAGAGTTCATTCACAGAACATTCAAAGTAAAACCTGATTAATTAGACATGCACACATGTATGTATCAAGTAGTTACCTCTAAGTCAGAGCGAGGAGATAGTTTGGAGAAGGGGTGTCAAGTCACTTGAAAGTTACTGGTGATGTTTTATTTGTTAAATATGTATAAATATATAGGTACATATGTGAATATATAAATATAGTTACATATGTGCACACACAAAAGCACACAGTGATAAAAAACTACTATTTTATTTGATATATATTTTTTCAAATACAATTATAAAACTAAATGATGTAATGAAGAGCAGACATTGTGCTGAAAAAATAGGGATAGACAACACCTGGAAAATTCCCCAGGAAGTCAACTCAAAATGATAAAAAATGAAGATGATTTATATAAGGTAGGAGTAAAAGGAAGAATTACCATATATGTATAAAGGGAATTCCATAAGTTGAAAAGCAGTAATTCAATGAACTCTTTGAGGAAATCACCTTGAATTCAAGAAAGTAGAGCAGGATCTTAGCTTTCTGCCCATGTGTCAAATAACATACATTAGATTGGATTAAACAACAGGAATTTATTGTGTAATAGTTTCATAGCCTAGACAGATTTCTTCCTCCCAGGCTTGGTAACATTCTGGCTGACCTGAAATTCTTGGGTTCTTTGGGTTCCTGTTATATGGCAATGTACATGTCTGGGTTCTCTCCTTTCTCTTCCAGTTTCTGTGTTTGGCTTCTAGCACCTCCCAATGACATTTTCTTTTTTAAGTCTCCTAATAACAAAATTAAGACTAATGCTGACTCATTTGTCCATGTATTAAATACAATGATATCTTAAAAATTTCTTATTTACAGTGGGTTCACAGTTACAGGAAAAGAACTAAGATTAAGAATATGCCCCCCAGGTACATAATTCAACAAACCACCAAAAGAAACAATCAACTGAATGAGAAAATAATCTTGAATTTAAGAAAGACATAATTATTCAGATAAGCATTCATTGTCCCTCAATATCCATTGTCATTCAAAATAGTTGAAAATGGCACAATAATTAATATACATTAGTAAAACACAAATGTATTTTAACTCCATACTTGAAAGGTATGGAGATTCTTCTGGGATTGTCCTGAGACCCAAACCTTGCTCTTGTCCTAAAAGAAATGAGGCATAGTGAATAAGGTCTTATGGCAGTGAGGTGATTAATAGAATTTTAACTCAGCTTGAACACACAGACACAGTGTATACAGTTCTGGAAGGCATAATTGAAATAGACCTACTCAGCAGCTGGCAGAGTCCCCGCAATGGTTCCCTGACCTATGGAGTATAGGCTAATTTCTAGGAAAGGCCAATTGGAAGACAGCAAACTTCATTTACATAGCAAAATAGTAAACTAAAAGCTGTGGTCTATGGTTGGTGGCAAGGCTCCAGGATGTGTAAGTTCATTGAGGTTGGTGGGCCACACTGTGGGAGATGTTTGTGTGGGATGTGGTGGGAGATGTGGGAGGTGGGCAACATGGGAATCCCAGTGGGTTCCGTGTAATATTTTAGGTAATCTAGGCACCTCTTAAAATATATGTATATATATATATATAAATAACATTTTTGTAAGCAAATACACATATATGCATATATATTTATATATCATTTTGCAAATGTTTGTATGTATTGTGAGAATTTTGATTTTTACCCATAAAAAAAAAAATTACATCAAACACCTTTAAACCTGAAAAAAAAAATAAAATAAAATAAAAGCAATAACACATTTCTAGAGGAATTGCAGAGATTTGTGACACCATTAAGGATTTGAAGGATACAGGGGTGATTACTCCCACCAGTGGTAGTTTGAGATTAATTTATGAATCCCCAAAAAGGAAAGATTATGTTTGCAAATTAATCTATTCCTCTGGGCATGATACCCTTTGATTATATTTAATTCAGTTGAGGTAACCTTGTTTAGATTACCTGTCAAGATTGCTTTGAGAGCTTTTTGATTTGACCATGTCAGTGAGGCATGATTCAGGTCATGTCATGCCCCTTTGGTGGGTCTGATATAAAATGACACACAGACAGACAGATACACAGAGAAGAGTGAGCTCTGTCATTTTTTATCTGGCTATGTAATGGAAAGAAGAAGGCTTAAACAGCTAAAGCCCCAGGGAGAGGTGATCTATTTTGCCTGATAGCTTATGGCTGGCCTTGAGAAGAGAGCCAAGACTGAAAAAACAAGCCTGCAGGTGAAATTAGAAAGAAGTATAGCAGCTGATCCTGAGAAAGGAACCCAGAGGGGAAAACTGAAACCTCACAGAGACTGCCCACCATCTTGCTACAACATGTGGCAGCTGACTTTGGTGAGAAAATGCCTTTTATGGAACATTGAGTTGGAATTTCCCTGGTCTTGGGGCTGTAAGCTTTTACCCCAAATAAATATCCTTTATAAAAGCCAACAGATTTCTGGTACTTTGCATTGGCAGCCCTTTTGCAGACTAATACACCACCACATTACCATTCAACTATCCTATACAGCCTGCCCAGAAAAGAAATTACTCTTGGAGTACGGCAGTAGAAAATTGTAAACTTAACTAGGTGGTGACTCCAATTTCAACTACAGTTCCATATGTGGTATTGTGTCATTGTTTGTGAAAATTAACACAATGTGTACAGGGTGTACAGGTATTGATATAGCAACTACTTTTGTCTCAATACATCTCAATACATCTTAGTAAAGACAGAAAAAGTTATGTTTCAGCTGGCAATACACCTTCCTGTCCTACCTCAGAGATATAACAACTACCCATGATATAGATCATAATCTATTCCTCAATAAATTTAATCACCATTTCATTCTGCAAGACAGCACACTTGTCCAGTACACTGGTTACATTATATTGTTTGGAGGTAGTGAGCAAGAAGTAGCAGCTACTTTATGATAATTGGTAAGAAATTTTCACATCAGAGGATGGGAAATAAATCCAACAAAACTGAGGTGAAATTTTTAGGTGCCCAGTATTGTGGGGCAAGTTGGCATAACCTTTTTAAGGTGCAGAATAAGGTGTTGCATCTGGCCATAACCATTAAACAGGCACAGCACCTAGTTGCCCTTTTTGGATTTTGGAGGCAATACCTCCCTCATTTGGGTGTGTTATTCCAGCACATTTATCAGGTGAACTGAAATGCTACCAATTTTTAGTTGGGACCAGATTGACAGGCTTCTTAAAATAAACCCCAAAATTTAACACTTGCCCATCCAATTCTAGACATTTCCATTGATATTCATGTTCTTGAATTAGATAATCATTCCAGGAGGTAATAACCACAAGACACACAATAAAATTAGACTTTGACTTGTTCCACTATTATCTTTCTTGATTTATTTTTAACATACTTAATAATTTCTGTGCCTCCCCTTAAGATTCTAAGTTCCTTATATATGTGGAGTTTGGGGAAGGGAAAAAGAGGTGCTGACATCTTCATCACTTATAACTAATTTCTGCAATTATACTCCACACCTGAAAACTTGGATTTCTGTTGCACATGGGTTACTGATGCACTATGTGTATATCATTCATTCTTTTAAAGGGGGTCATGATAAAAAGAAAAAGTGCCAGAAATATCAGTTCATGTCCACTCATATTTGCAAACTTGGTGAACTTTTATTCATTTTTTAGGCCTTTGTTTTACCCTTCATATATGTGGTATTGGAGTGGATGACATTAGATGATTTTGGAGGTGCCATCCAGTACACACACCTTGAAGATTCCTGCATAAATGAAGGATACACTTCATGAACCAAAGATGATCTTGGCCTATGTCCCAGTTTTCAGTCTGTCTCACCACTTTCTTAGTCCAGTATTCTTTATTTCTCACTAGCATAAGGGCCTCCCTGAGGAGTGGAAGGAAGACAGTTTTGCATAGTTTAGAAGGGTGAAAGAAAACATCAAATGATACTATATGTATGATAGACAGTGAGGATTAACACATTACACCCAGAAATTCCATCAATTCACCTATGTGTCTTCTTAAGCTCAGGGCCTTTCACAAGGTGATAAATTTTCCATCCTGCACATTTACAAAGAAAATCAATTGCATATTCAGGAAGAGTTTTAAAATGAAGCAATAAATACAGTCATAAAAGTGCATTTGTGGAGGGAGGCGGCAAGATGGCGTTGGTGTAGGAGGGCGCACACTGCAAGCTCCCAGAGCAAGGCGGATTGGGGACGGGGTCCTGCCCGGGGGTCTGTGCTGTGCACGCGTGGAGTGAGAAGCTTGGGACATCTATCTGCGCGGATCGGCGGCGTGGACCGAACGGTGGAGATTCGTGAGTTTTGAGGCTGCCGGTGGAGGTTGGCACAGGCGGCTGAGCCCCGCGGTTATGGAAATAAAAAATAAAACGGCCATTTGGAGCCGCGGGAGGGGTGAAAAGTTTTATTTTCTGGGGAGCTGGCTGCCTGGCGCCGCTTGGACCTTGTGTGAGCAGAGCAAACAAGCTAGTCAGCACCCGGTGAACCGGAGGGGGGATTTTGGTCGGGGAACGCAGCTGATTTCCCTAGCCACCCAGGGATAAGACCCGGGCCGCTGTGGAGCCAGGAGGAAGGGACACTTCCCAAAGAAGGGAGGGTTCGGTTGGAAGACAGGGAAGGGTATTTTATATTTTTAGACATCGATCTGGCTGCCTGCACCGCCCCATAGCTTTGGGGAGCAGATAAGCCGACCTGAAGCAGCACCAGGCTGAGAGCAGATGCGAATCTGCACTCAAACTGATTTACTGAGCAGCCCGGTGACGCTGGAGCTCGGCGCCAGAAGGGGCGGAATCCGCCGTCTTTAGCACTCCTCACTGACTAACATCAGAGCTTCAGCTAACCTGGGGAGTCCGGAAAGTGGAACGTGCTTGATTAATTCCCACGGGCCCAGCTAGGGTCCCTTCCGTAAGGGGGTTGGTCTAGAAGAGGAATTATTTTGGGTCCTGCATTTGGCTAAAAAAAAAAAAAAATAGTGAGGTCACCTCAACAATTGAAAAATAAATTCTTTTTAATTTAGTTTAATAGCTAAAAGCTGCTTCAGGACCTGCATATAGAACCCTGTGGGGAAATTCATTGATAAACACAAGTAGGCAGGAAGGATCCACGTGGACCCTAGGGGAATCATTGACCCCCCTTAGCTCTGTTTGACTGCTTGCCTGTGTGGATCATTGGTTTCTCTCTGTTACTTTCTGGTCTATTGCTATTATTCCAGTTTTCCTCCCCCCTTCCTTTTTCCTTCTATTTTTTTTTTAAATAGGTGCTGCCAGCTGGTCGCTTATTTGCTGGGCTTCTTATTCAGTAATTTCCCACTCGCTGTATATATTGATTCTGTATTACAAACTATCGCTTATCCTTCCTGCATGTTTCTGACTTTTGTTTTCTGTTGTGGCTCTTAGAGAAAACATTTTTTCATAGACCCACAACTTAAGGGTGTCAATATATAACCCATCTATTTTGTTTCTTTCTTCTTTTTTCTTTTTTATTTTTATTAGTATTAACTTTTTCCTTTCAGACCTTTCTCTACTATTTCTCTACCTCCTCATAATTCTAGCCTTCTAAATCACTATATATATATATATCCCTCCAATTGTTTTCCCAGTCCATTATAGGAACTCCATATTTTTTCCTAGTACTCTACACTGCCTACACAAGTTAAATATTCATCTCATTAAGTCTCATTTTGCCCCTCTTCTAACTTTTATCAACATTTCTATTACCCTTCTGCCTTCCTTACATCTTTTGATTCCTCTGGCCCTAACCTTTTGCCTTCAAGGGAACATAGAAAGAAGTAAGGAAATAAAATAAGAAGAAAAACTGCCAAAGAGAAAACTTAACTCACACGCAGAACCAACAGCTAAATAAAATTCTGGAGCATAGAGAAAAGCTAATCAACTGAACAAACCCATCAAGATAATATGATGACCAGAGGGCAACAGAAAAATACAAATGACTCTGAAAAACTGGATAACATGGACCAGTCCAGTGCACAAAATAAAAACCAGGAAGCAATGCAGTACATCGAACAACTAATCAAAGCTATCCAAACAAATATCATGGACCAACTTAAAGAACTGAAGGAAGAGATTAAGGATATAAAGAAGACACTGGGAGAACATACTGAAGAAATAGCTAACACACCTAAAAAGGTAATGGATATGATGGCGAACAAAGACACAAGTCAAGAAATGAAAAAGACGCTGGACTCACATGGCAGCAGAATTGAATAGGCAAAGGAAAGAATTAGTGATATGGAAGACAATACAGTTGAAATCAAAGAGATTGTAGAAAAGATAGACAAAAATATAGAAAAAATCCAGTATGGTCTCAGGGAATTAACCTATAATGCAAGACGCACAAACATACGCATTATGGGCATCCCAGAAGGAGAAGAGAAGGGAAAGGGAACAGAAGGAGTGTTGAAGGAAGTTATGGCTGAAAACTTCCCAACTCTATTGAGAGAGATGGATGTGCAGATCCAGGAAGCACAGCGCACCCCAAATAGTATAAATCCCAACAGGCCAACTCCAAGGCATATACTTGTCAAACTGTCCAATACTCAAGACAAAGAGAAAATACTCAAGGCAGCAAGAGAAAAGAGAACCATCACATACAAAGGAAGCACAAAAACATTAAGTGCTGATTTCTCAGCTGAAACCATGGAGGCAAGAAGACAGTGGTATGACATAGTCAAAACACTAAAAGAAAAAAATTTCCAGCCACGAATTCTCTATCCAGCAAAATTGGCATTCAAAAATGATGGAGAGTTCAAAATATTCACAGATAAACAGCAATTAAGAGACAATGTCAAGAAGAAACCAGCACTTCAAGAAATACTAAAGGAATCTCTACAAATTGAAAGGAAAAAACAAAGGAGAGAGAGTTGGAGGAGAGTTTAAAAACAACTGAAAACTCAAAAAGAGAAACAAAACAACATATGACATACATTAACCCAAAGAAAAAATGACTGAAGTAAGAAATTCGTTACGAGTAATAACACTGAATGTTAATGGATTAAATTCAATAATCAAAAGACACAGATTGGCAGAATGGATAAGAAAATATGATCCATCTATATGCTGTCTACAAGAAACCCACCTTCGGCCCAGGGATTCAAGGAGGCTGAAAGTGAATGACTGGAAAACCATTTTACAAGCTAACAATAGCCAAAAAAGGGCAGGAGTAGCTATTCTAATATCAGACAAAATAGATTTTAAATGCAAAACTATTGTAAGAGACAAAGATGGACACTACATATTAGTAAAAGGAGTAATCTCTCAAGAAGAGAGAACAATCATCAACATTTACGCACCTAATCGAGGTGCCTCAAAATACGTGCGGCAAACTCTGGAAAAACTAAGAGGAGAAATAAATTCCTCTACAATTATAGCAGGGGACTTCAACACACCACTATCATCATTAGACAGAACATCTAGGCAGAGAATCAATAAAGAAACGAAGGCACTCAACAATACATTAGAAGATTTGGACTTAATAGACATATACAGAACACTACACCCAAATACAGCAGGGTTTACATTCTTCTCCAGTGCACATGGAACATACTACAAAATAGACCACATGCTAGGCCCCAAAACAACACTCAATGAATTCAGAAAGATTGAGATTATACAAAGTAATTTCTCTGACCACAACGGAATGAAGTTGGAAATCAATAAGGGCCAGAGAAACAGGTTAGGCACAAGGATATGGAAGTTAAACAACACACTCTTAGACAAACAGTGGGTCAAAGAGGAAATTTCAAAAGAAATCAGTAACTACCTTGAAACTAATGAAAACAACAACACAACATATCAAAACCTATGGGATGCAGCGAAAGCATTCCTGAGAGGGAAGTTCATAGCCATAAATTCATATATTAAAAAAGAAGAAAGAGCTAAAATTGAAGACCTAACTGCACACTTGGAAGAATTGGAAAAACAACAACAAACTAAACCTAACTGAAGTAGAAAACAGGAAATAACCAAGATTAGAGCAGAACTAAATGAAATAGAGTATAAGAAAGCACTGGAAACAATAAACAAAACCAAAACCTGGTTCTTCGAGAATATCAACAAAATTGGCAAACCCTTAGCCAGACTAACAAAGAAAAAGAGAGAACAGATGCAAATACATAAAATAAGGAATGAGCAAGGTGATATCACTACTGACGCCACAGAAATAAAGAGTATCATAAGAGGATACTTTGAAAAATTATATGCCAACAAGAATGACAATTTAGAGGAAATGGACAAGTTTCTAGAAACCCACAAACAGCCAACATTGATGAAAGAAGAAATAGATGAACTCAACAACCCAATTACAAGTAAAGAGATAGACTCAGTCATTAAAAACCTCCCAACTAAGAAGAGTCCAGGACCAGATGGCTTCACAGCTGAATTCTACCAAACATTCCGGAAAGAGCTAACACCAATTCTACTTAAGCTCTTCCAAAAAATAGAAGTAGAAGGAATACTACCTAACTCATTCTATGATGCCAACATTACCCTAATACCAAAACCAAATAAAGATACCACAAGAAAGGAAAATTACAGACCAATTTCTCTAATGAACCTAGATGCTAAAATCCTTAACAAAATACTTGCTAATCGCATTCAACAACATATCAAAAGATTATACACCATGACCAAGTGGGTTTCATCCCAGGTATGCAAGGATGGTTCAATATAAGAAAATCAATCAATGTAATACACCACATAAACAAACTGAAAGAAAAAAATCACATGATCATCTCTATAGATGCCGAAAAAGCATTCGACAAAATACAGCACTCTTTCCTCATAAAAACACTACAAAAGATAGGAATAGATGGAAACTTTCTGAAAATGATAAAGGGTATATATGAAAAACCCAAAGCTAACATCATTTTCAACGGTGAAATCCTAAAAGCCTTCCCTCTGAGATCGGGAACAAGACAAGGATGCCCACTATCACCGCTCCTATTTAACATTGTCTTAGAAGTACTTGCACGAGCACTGAGACAAGAAAAGGACATAAAAGGCATCCAGATTGGAAAAGAAGAAGTAAAAATTTCATTATTTGCAGATGACATGATCCTATACATAGAAAGCCCTGAGAAATCGACAACAAGGCTTCTAGAACTTATAAAGGAGTTCAGTAATGTTGCAGGCTATAAGATCAATGCTCAAAAATCAGTAGCATTTCTATACACCAATAACCAGCAAACTGAGGAGGAAATCAGGAAAAAAATACCATTTACAATAGTAAACAAAAGAATCAAATACCTAGGAATAAATTTAACTAAAGATGTAAAGGACTTATATACAGAAAACTACACAACATTGTTAAAGGAAATCAAAGAAGACTTAAATAAATGGAAAAATATTCCCTGTTCATGGATGGGAAGATTAAACATCATCAAGATGTCTATCCTACCCAAACTAATCTACAGATTTAATGCAATCCCAATAAAAGTCAACACTATATTTTTTAAGGAACTGGAAAAACTAACCACAAAATATATTTGGAGAGGTAAGAGGCCCCGAATTGCCAAAGATATATTGAAAAAGAAAAATGAAGTTGGAGGTATCACATTACCTGACTTTAAAACATACTACAAAGCTACAGTGATCAAAACTGCATGGTATTGGCACAAGGATAGACCTACTGACCAATGGAACCGGATTGAGAGTTCTGATATAGATCCTCGCATATACAGTCATCTGATATTTGACAAGGCCACGAAACCCACTCAGCTGGGAGAGAGTGGCCTCTTTAACAAGTGGTGCTTGGAGAACTGGATATCCATATCCAAAAGAATGAGAGAAGAATACCATCTCACACCTTATACAAAAATCAACTCAAGATGGATCAAAGATCTAAATATAAGAGCCAAAACCATAAAAACCTTGGAAGATAATGTAGGGAAGCATCTACAGGACCTTGTAATAGGAAATGGTTTCATGAACTTCACAGCCAAAGCACGAGCAGCAAGAGAAAAAATTGATAAATGGGATCTCCTCAAAATTAAAAACTTCTGCACCTCTAAGAATGTTATTAAGAAAATAAAAAGGCAACCTACCCAATGGGAAAAAATA
>JAKSZT010015926.1:0-11307 GCA_026826555.1 Tolypeutes matacus | reverse complement strand
ATATTTTTTTTTTTTTCCCCTGGGTTTCCTTATGTTTGTCTCTTGCATGTAAGCTTATCATAGTTGTTTCTTTTTCCTAGTAAGTGTATTTGATTATTTTATGTACTACATGTTCATGGAGGATTTGGATCACAGAACGGTTACAATGGGTACTGCAGGGGATTATTGATGGGAGGTGTTTGGGAGGGGGATTTCATGGGAATTAGTTCATCCTAATATACATGAAAGATATACAAAATCATTCGAAAGATCAAAAGATGGGGCATGGTCACGATGGGTGGACAATCACACAATAAATGAGGGAATCTGAATTCCTAGCCTGGAGAGCTCTGTCACAGTCTCCAAGGGAGCAGCCATAGTCCCCTGAGTGTAGGGACAGTGTCTGTCAAAAGAGGATGACCCACTGATGTGTTCTTTTTATTGATAACTACCCTTGTGAGTCTTTGCTTTTGTAACTGAGACCTAGCCTGCAGTTGTGGGGTGCCTAAGGGTTGCCACCTGAGAGCCTCCTTGTTGCTCAAATGTGACCTCTCTCTAAGCCAAACTCAGCATATGATTGCATTACCTTCCCCCCAACGTGAGACATAACTCCCGGGGATGAGCTTCCCTGGCAACGAGGGATTAATACCAAGTGCCATCTGGCAACACAACTGGAAAAAGACCTTGAATAAACGGGGTAAAAAGTAAAGAAAAATGAGTTCAAGTGGCTAAGAGACTTCAAAGAGAGTCGGGAGGTCATCCCAGAGGTAACTCTTACGCACACCTCAGTAGGAGCTCATAGAACATCTAAGTGCCTATCACCCCACACAGAGGGGCCCCTAAGAGCTCTGGAGACACCCAGGTCCTATATAAGTGGGGATAGCCCCAGAGACTGATGCATTATCAGTGGGCTCTATTTTGGAATTTGTGCTTCTGAGAGTGACAGAATTGGATTCAAATAACTCCTCCCTGCTCATGGTCCATCAGTCCCTTCTATTCAAACCTATATGTGATGCTGGAGTTTTTAGGTATCCTTCCAGAGACTGGAGCCTCTGGCCTACCTATGTGCCAGGTGTGCATGGAATCTCGGTGGAGCTGCAACTCCTACCCTACAGCTCAACGGACTTATCCAAGTCACCTGGCGAGGAGACAACGATGGGCAACGGCCATCCCAGAGAATGGAGAGGGCCTTTATCTGCAGGCAGGATCATCCCACCCTCCATATCCATGGGATATAAGCCCTCTCTCACTTGGAGGTGGAGTGGACATCACCATCCCAGTCCCCTCAGGATTGGGGGAAGAACTATGGACTAGAGTTGACTTGATGGTATTCTGTTATACACATATGGTGATTCTAGCAATGGAAGAAATTATAACAATGAGGTGTAGCCAGTGGCCACTTGTCAGTTTTGGGACAGGGAGGGGACGAGCAGTTGAAATACAGGAGCTTCTTTGGGATTTGGAGGTTGTCCTGAGTACCGTTGTGGCAACGGATGTAGGCCATTTTAAATCAGCACACACACTCAGAACTGTGTGGGAGAGAGTGTGGTCTACGATGTGAACTGTGGTCTATGGTTGGTGGCAAGGCCCCAGGATGTGTATGTCCATTGAGGGTGGTGGGCCACACTTGTGGGAGATGTTTGTGTGGGATGTGGTGGGAGGTGTGGGTGGTGGGTAACATGGGAATCCCAGTGAGTTCAGTGTAATATTTTAGGTAATCTAAGCACCTCTTAAAATATACTTATATATATATAAATAACATTTTTTGTAAGCAAATGCACATATATGCATATATAGTTATATATCATTTTACAAATATTGGTATGTATTGTGAAAATTTTGATTTTTACCCACAATAAAAAATAAATAAATTATAAAACAAAAACAAACAAACAAAAAAAACTGTATGGTATTGGTACAAGGATAGAGACACGGACCAGTCAAACGAAATTGAGAGTTCTGATATAATTCATCACATATGCAGTCATCTGATGTTAAACAAGGGCACCAAGCCCACTTAACTGGGAGAGAATTGCCTTTTCAATAAATGGTGCTCAGAGAACTGGACATCCATACCTAAAAAAATGAGAGAGGATCATCATCTCACATCTTATATAAAAATCAACTCTGGGAAGCGGCTGTGGCTCATCAGTGGGGCTCCCGTTTACCATGTGGGAGGCCCCAGGTTCGGTTCCCGGGGCCTCCTGGTGAAGGCAGGGCCTGCCTGCACGGCGTGGTTGGCTGACCCAGTGAGCGCAAGCAGCAAGTGGGGGATAAATGAATAAATAAATAAAATCTTTGTAAAAAAAAAAAAAAAAAAAAAACAACTCAAGATGGATCAAAGATCTAAATGTAAGAGCCAAGACCATAAAGACCCTGGAAGATGATTTAGGGAAGCATCTACAGGACCTTGTAATAGGAAATGGGTTCATGATTTTCACACCCAAAGAACAAGCAGCAAAAGAAAAAATAGACAAATGGGACCTCCTCAATATTGAAACATTTTGTACCTCAAAGGAGTTTGTCAAGAAAGTGAGAAGATAGCTTACCAATGGGAGAAAATATTTGCTAACCATATATCTGATAGGAGCCTAATATACAACATATATAAAGAAATTCCATATCTTAAAAATAAAGACAAACAACCCATTTAAAAAATGGGCAAGTGATTTGAACAGACACTTCTCCAGGGAAGAAATACAAATGGCTAAAAAGCACATGAAAAGATGTTCAACATCACTAGCTATTAGGGAAATTGAAATCAAAACTACAAGATATCATCTTACACCCATTAGCCTGGTGGCCATTAAAAAAAAAAAACAGAGGTCTGCAAGTGTAGGAGAGGATTTGGAGGAATGGGAACACTTACCCATTGCTGGTGACAATGTAGAATGGTTTATCCATTGTGGAAGACAGTATGGCAGTTCCTCAAAAAACTAAATATCGATCTGCCATATGATCCAGGAATTCTACTGCTGGATATATACCCAGAAGAAATGAAAGCAAGGACGTGAACAGATATATGCACACCAATAGTCATGGTGGCATTATTCATATATTCCAAAATTTGGAATCAACCCAAATGCCCATCAACAGATGAATGGATAAACAAAATGTGGTATATACATACAATGGAATATTACTAAGCTATAAGAAGGAATGCAGTACTAACACATGTGATAACAACAATGAATCTTGAGGATCTTATGTTGAGTGAAGTAAGACAGGAATTGAAAGACAAACGTTACATTACCACTTTGATATTAATTAAGCAAATTGAGCAGAATCAGAGAGTTAGCATCTGGAAGATAAGTTTATAGGAAATAGAAAGGGTGAAGAAGATTGTGAGCCAATGCCCATACAGGCAAAATGTATAAGGTGGAAATGAAAAATTGTGCAACGAAGGGAAAAGACAGCATTTTAGTGATATTATTGGGTTAGGTGGTGCAAGCTTGACAGGGGAGTAAGATTGGGAGAATGTGTTGGATGGTCCATAGAACTGAAGGGAGGTGTGGGGAAGGGAGTAGGTGAACAGTGGGGATTGGCAGGTGTGTGGGTGAAATTACAATGTTGAGAAATCTCTTTTGGCTATATGACAAGGAAGGGTTACTGGTTTAGGGTGTTGGATGGGGGGAATTTGGGAGAGGATGCACCTGGGACAGTCTTCTTGAGAATGTGCAAGTCTTCATTTTGTCATAGTGTGTCATATCAGTGGGTGGAGACCCACATAATTAGTGGGAAGGAGTTGGACTCCTATCCTGGGGAGGCTCAAAATGTTCTCAAAGAGTAGTTTGGTGTCTCTTGAGAGCATGGGTGGTTCCTAATAGGGGAGGACAGACTGATGGGTCAAGTCCTCAGCATTATTGTAAGTATCTATGAATCGTGTCCTTAAAGAAGTGAAGCATGGCAGTCACTGAGGGCCCCAAGAGGAGGGGGAGGGTGGAATAGAAAAGATGGAAGATGGGGTATTTAGGGGGCAGTGGAGGTGTTCTGCATGATCTTGCAATGATGGATACAAGCTATGTTAAAATTCATCAAAACTTCATAAAAATATAAGGTCTAAAATGTAAACCATAATGTCACATCTTGACCATGGTTTGTAGCTATATTTCAATATTTGTACATCAATTGTAACAAATTTACGTAAAAAGTTTGTTAATATGGGAAGTGGGAAAAGGGGGAGGATATTTGGTATTTGGGAGTCCCCTATATTTTCTATATGACTTTACTGTGACCTAAAATTTCTTTGAAGACAAAATGAAAAAGGAAGACACTGGGGAAGAAATGGAAGAAAATGCCAATGTACATATAGGACAACAAATATTACAGTGATGAAAGGCAAAATATCAAAAATTGTTTTTTTATTTTTTTAATTTTAAAAATATATTTTGCTATTTTTAATATTCCAATTTCTTTTTTTTTTTTGCTTTATTTAAGATTTAGTTTTTCTAAATTATTAGGTATTTTATTTCTTATGTTTAAAACTATCATTATTTCATTTTCCTATTAATTATCTTTGGCGATATTCTTGGCTTCATTTTTGAAGAGGTTTTGGATCACAGAAGGTTTACAACTCTCACAGGGGAGTATCATTGGTGTGGGGTTTGAGTGATGGGGGATACATGGGAGGAAGTTCACCTGGGCATACATATAAGGTAATAAATATGTTCAAATGTTTATAGCGCATTGCCACAGTGGGTATAGATTCACACAACAACTGAAAGAATATTCCCATCCTGAGGAGCTCTGCCACATTCTCTAATGGTCCAGCAAAAATCCCCCAAGTACAGGTTCGATGACTAGTGAAGAAGGATAGTCCATTGTTGGGCCCTTGATATTGATGACTATGCTTATGAGCCTTTGCTCTTGAAATTGCAGTTTAGCCTAGTGTTGTAGGGTGCCTAAGTGTTACCTAATGGGAGCATCCTTGTTCAAATGTGGCCTCTCTCTAAGCCAAACTCAGCATATAAATGCATTGCCTACCCCCCAGCATGGGACATGACACCCAGGGGTGAGCCTTACTGGCACTGAGCACCAGCCTGTGATGCAACTGGAAAAAGACCTTGAATAAATGGGGGGAAAGCTAAATACAGATAAGTTTATATGGCTAAGATACTTCAAAGGGAGTGTGGAGGTCATCAGAGAGGCAACACTTTTGCACATCCCAGCAGGATATCATATACTGCCAAAGTAGATACTACCCCAAATAGAAGGGCTCCTGAGAGCTCTGGAGACACCCAGGTCCTACAGCCATGGCAGATATCTCTGGAGTTTGGTGCCTTGCCAGCAGACCATACTTTGGTGTTTGTGCTCCTAAATGTGAAAGAGTTGGACTCAGATGTGACTTCTCTACACATGCCTCTTCTGTCCATTTTTTTTTTTTTTTGATCCTATTGTTGGTGCTGGAGTTGGTAGGTGTATGTCTAAGAGACTTGAAACTCTGGGGTGCCATATGTCAACCAGGCCCCGAGCTTTAGCAGAGTTTCAACACCTACTCTCCAGTTCACTGGACTCACAGGAAAACTAAGAAGGGGAGGATGGACAACCACTACACTAAGGAACCGAAAGAGTCTACAACTACAAGCAAGAGAGTCCCATCCATCAGCCATATGGGATTGAATCTCCTTCTTAATTAGATATGGAGTGGGCATCATCACTCCAGAATCCTCAGGATTTGGGAATAAAATATGGACTAGAATGGACTTACTGGTATTCTACTATAGACTTATTATGATTCTAGCAATGGAAGAAATTATATCATTGATGTGGAGACAGTGGCCCCTGGAGTTGTTGATGTCAGGGAGAAGGAAAAAAACGTATAATATAGGGGCATTTTCAGGACTTGAAATTGTCCTGAATGACATTGCAACAACATATACAGGCCATTATATATCCTGCCTTACCCTACAGAATTGAGTGGGAGAGAGTGCAAACTACAATGTGAAGTATAATCCATGCTTAGTGACAATGCTTCAAAGTGTCTTCAATTGCAATGAATGTACCACACTAATGAACTAAGTTGCTAATGTGGGGAAAATTGGGAGAGGTGGGAATGGGGCATATGGGAATCTCTTATATTTTTTATGCAGCATTTTATGTAATCAAAGTATCCTTTAAATATAAATAAAAATATATTAAAAATAAAATAGAAAGTAAAAGTATAAAATATTTATGAATAAGTTTACCCAAGGACATAAAGGCCCTGAATTCAGAAAACTAGAAAACTTTGCTAAAAGAAACCAAAGAAGACAAATAAAATGAAGGACATTCGTGTTCATGGATTGGAACACTATGTATCTTTAAGTTGTCATTTCTACCCACTGGTTTACAGATTCAATGCAATCACAATAAAAATCCCAACAGCTTTTTTTTTTTTCAAAAATGTATATGCCAATTATCAAGTGTATTTGGAAGGGTAGAGGTTAAGAGGCCCTGAATAGCCAAAAATGTCTTTAAAATGAAGAATGTAGTTGGATAACTCTGAGTTCCTGACTTTAAAGCTTGCTAGTTAGCTACTTAGCTACAGTGGTTTAAAATCAACAACAACAACAAAACAAAAACAAAAGCATGATATTGGCATAAAGACCAATAGATTGAAGAATGGAACTGAATCGAAAACTCAGAAATAGAACTTCATGCCTACAGTCACTTGATTTTTCAAAAGACTGTCAAGCCTTCCCAGCTGTGCCAGAATAGTCTATTGTAAATCTTTGGAAATCTTTGGAAATGAATGGAAATGGTGAAAGCACATCATAGTGTTTGTTACTAGCAGACCTATTTTATGGGGATGATGGTGTAAGTCTAAGGTCATATATAATACAGTAGGGAAAGCTAATATATGTAATATGGGACTGTACAAATTAGTGAAACCATGTAAAATATGAATATGGGTTATATTGCATTTTTTACTGTTTTTACAAAATATAAATACAAATAAACTAGAGAGAAAGAATGGAATAGCAGGTATGCACAGGAAGGGAAGCATAGAAAGAATGAGAGGTAATGAGTTTTTGTTTGTCTAGTTTTTGCTTTCTGTTGATGATGATGATGATATTTTAAATGCTCTGTTAATGATTGAATTGATGAATGCACAACTATGTGAGTTTGCCAAGTACCATTGATTGTACACTTTGAATGGATTGCATGCTTTATTTATTTATTTTTTTAAAGATTTATTTATTTACTTTATCCATTTTAACCCCCCCCCCTTCCCCATTTGCTGTTTTGTGTCCATTCACTGGGCAATTCTCTGTTATCTGTTTCCTGCCATCTCTCTCATCCTCCTCCTCCAGTCTTCATCAGGATTTGATCCTGGAGACCTCTGATATAGGAGAGAGGTGTTCTGCCACCTGCGCCACCTCGGTTCCTGGCTTTCAGAGCATCTAGTCTTGTCTCTCCCCTGTTATGTCATCATCTTGCTGCATGGCTCTCGGGACATGGCGGCTCACCGGCACACAGAGCCTGGCAGCCATGCGCCTTCTATATATATATATTTTATTTTACCGGGAGGTCCCGGGGATCGAACCCAGGTCCCTCCATATGGCAGATGGACACCCAACCATTTGAGCCACATCCGCCCCCCTGCATGCTTTATTAAATGTATCAATACTATTGATTTGTTTTTAAAAAAGCAGGTGATATATAAAAGAAATAATAAAATTTCAGGAAAATCATAAGCAAAACTCAGTTATGGATTTGAACTGTCTTGAGGAAAACATCCTCACTATCAATGAACTTGCAAAACCTAGAGAAGAAGTTATTTATTTCCAAAATATCATGATCAGATTTTCGTAGGTTAGACATTCCCATTACAAATGTAAGTAAATGTAAGTAAAACAGGAATAATTGGACCAAAGCATGTCTGAAACACAATGGTTCAAACTTCATTACATTCAAAGTAGTGAATTTCACCTGAGAATAACTGTTTTGTTCACTGGGCTTAGAAAAGTGATAGCCTAGCTTTTACAAGTGCTTGGGCAGGGAACATACTCTCCCTGAAAGATGGGGCAGAGACACCCCTCTCTAAGAATCAAGGTGAGAGAAAACGTCTCTGCAAAACTAGGTCATAGGTCCTTTCTACTCTGAGCACTTCGGTGGAAACTTCTCTCTTTTGGACCTAAGAAACCCCTTCTGTCCAGTCCTCTGCTTCAATGATTCTGCCCTTGAAATGATTATTCCTTCATTTTGTCCCATCCCTATCCCTTTCAGTTCAGGCTGACAATATGTCTTTTCATTAAAATTCCTAAATCTTTTGTTGATTTTGGGGGAAGTTTAAATTGGTTCAAGTCATCAGACAAAATAATATTCCATAGTTCCTTCATGGTTAAATATATTTCCAATCTTTACTTTCTCTGAGGTGCTTGTCAGGATTCATGAGTAATACATGTCAACTTCTTAGCAAGCAGCTGTTCAGCAAAGCCCTTACATGGTTCCCTCTTCTCTGGAAAATCATTTCCTGGGATATCAGTTAAGACCTCAGATAGCGCTAACTCTTGCCCTAGTCTCAGAGTATGTTACATGAATAGGCTGTGAATTTTCTAAAGCATCAAATGTAGGTTCCTTTCTGCTAAACATTTCAGTCCTCAAGGGTGATGTCATCAGAATGTTGATGTAAACATCCCTTGGTAAAGCCTCCCTAGAAATTGAGCAAACTAAAGGGCACATTCTACTTGCCTTGAACTCTGAAGGATGGTAGATACTGGGGAACTACTCCACAAACACTGAATTGAATAAAACAAAAAATTGCAGATAGGAGAAATCCATCTCAACATGCTGGGCTATTACCATTTCTCCTTGCCCTTACTAGGTCCCTCATGGTTCAGGAGCCACAGAGATGCAGCATGGCACAAGATCCTCTCACCACAGACAGCGACTGTAAACTGAATCACAGCATCAGGTTAGAACTCCATGCATATCCAGGCACAGAGACCTAAATATTCAGAGAACCAGGGAGAAACATGAACTGCTAAGAAGTGCTGTATACAAAAGGGCCCTCAGGGGGAACAAAAGTAAAACAGATATCAACATAGAAAAAAGCTGGTAAAACAGTTGTAACTAATACAGTTTCAGTTGGCTGGACCACCTGAAGGCAAAACGGACTTTTCTATAGTGATTGGCCTTTCTGGGATGACCGCATCTTGCTTCTTAGGGGTAACCTAATAAGAAAGAAACCAGAGACAGGAGACCCTCATATAGGGGAAAAAAATTCAGCTGAACTGCTGTAAGATAGGGTGGGTCACAGAACTGAAAAGTATAAGTAAAATGGGGTACTGAGTGAGAGAGGATTTAAACAAATCATAGGAACTGGAAAAAAAAAGTCTGCACAAAAACAAACAGAACAGACCGAGATTCCTAGACAATGAACAGAGAAAAGGAAGCTCTCCTGGAGATGATACAATTGTACACAAAGTTAAATCTTAAAATCTCTAATGACTACAGGAAGAGGGAGGTTTTGATCTTGGCCGGTTTTTATCTACTTTAAAAGCTACTTAAATAAAAGAAACTACTCCAGGTTCTGATTCACTTCAGAAATGATAAGGAATGGTGAAAAATCTAAAGAGAGAATCTCAACAAGGAATGACCTCACTGAATCAGAACTATAACTAAATGATTGTGATACTGACATGTTCTAGAATGATCATCTTTATATCAAATCACCTTCAGGAAAAGCCTCAGATTCAATTGAAAAAATAATGGTTATTTTTTAACTAAGATCCTATATCTTGAAAATAACTGTGCTTATTCCTAAATTAGGAATATTAATATATTTGAAATGATTTATCAGTTGCAGTGACAGATTTCAACAATTGTTAATTCAACTGTGAAGAAGATAGTTAGGTTTGGAGGGCTGAGATTATAATCTTAAAAGGAGTGAGAGTACAGACTTCCCAGTTAACTGGTTAAAAAGTTAATAAATCACAGGAATTATAGCTGTATTATGTTGTGGTATAATGTAGTGTATTAGGAATTGAAATCAAAATGTCTAAGTTCAAAGCCTAACTCCACTACTTAAGAGTAATATACAAGTTATTTAACATCTCAACAGTATGCCTATCTGGAAAAGGACAAGATAGTAGTACCCACCCTCATATGGTATTGTGGGGATTAAATGAGGATAATCTATGTAATGCACATTGTATAGTTTCTGGCATGTGGATACATAGACAAAAAGATAGATTAGATAAGCTAGATAAGAAAGATAAAATGAAAACATGCAATAAAAAAAAAAATTGCACCAGAAATCCAGGGCAGGAAAACAAATTATTCTATAGATATAGACTAATTTTGACCAAATGTCAAAGAGGAGACTTGACACAAAGCCAATCAAAAATTAAATCCTAGACAATAGAGAGGAACTGACTTTCAGAATTGCCATCAAAACAATGAGATACCTAGACATCAGCAAAAAAGTCACAAACCATACTAAGAAACAGGAAGATATGTCTCAAGCAAGGGGAAAAAAAACTTCAGAAGAGACTCAGAAGTCTGAACAACAAAATCAAAGCAGTTCAAACAAATTGCCTAAATCAATCCAAGGAGATGAAGGAAATTGTGCCTAAAGTGATATATGATATTAGGAAGAAAATGTATGAGTATTAAGAAAAATTTGAAAGCATAGAAAAGAAGCATAACAGAAATTATGGAGATGAGAGGCACAGTAGTAGAGATTAAAAATACTCTGGAGACATAAAACAGCAGACTTGAAAAGGCAGAAGAATCAGAGACCTAGAAGACGGTACAATCAAACAATACAGTCATAATCATAAGAAATGTATCACACTAATAAAAAATGTTAATGTGGGAAAGTGTTGGAGGGGAAGATGGTGGGGAATATGGGAATCCCCTCTATTTTTAATATAATTATATAATCTAAAGCTTCTTTTAAAAATTTAAAAAGTACAGTCAGAAGAACAGAGAAAAGGCTAGAAAGAAGTGAGCATTGTCTCAGAGATTTGGATAACAGCATGAGGCATGCAAATATACACTCATGTATGTCCCCAGAAGAAGAGACAGGAAAAGGGGCAGAAAGAATATCTGAGGAAAAAAATGGTCCCCAATTTCCCAACTCTTAATAAAGGCATAAGTATACATGTCTAAGGAACACAACATATACCAAACTGAATAAATCCTGATATGACTCATACCAGTCTCAGTGATATATGGTATCCATGACTCACTGATATGTACTAATTATGATAAGCAAACTCATAGAAATAGAATCCAGAATAGGGGTTACCAGTGGATAAATTGTTTAAATTGTACAGAATTTCTATTTAGATTAACTACAATTGTTTGGAAATAGTGGTGATGGTAGCTTATTATTTAAGT
>JAKSZT010015912.1:0-15050 GCA_026826555.1 Tolypeutes matacus | reverse complement strand
ATATCTGTTAGATTTTGTGTAAGCTGTTGGAAAACAGCGTTTAAATGTTGGGCATTGCTATGCGCCAAGAGGATGTCATCCATATAATGAATGATGAATGCCTGAGTTCTAAGAGGGGCCACTGCAATATTGACATAATTTTGGCAAAGTGTAGGGCTATTTTTCATTCCTTGCGGAAGTACTTTCCATGGTATCTGCAGGCTGTCCCTTGATGGTTGGGGAGGGGGACAGTGAAGGCAAATTTATGTCTGTCTTGAGGATGTAAGGGGATAGAAAAGTAACAGTCTTGAATATCAATTGTAATTATATGATAACCATGAGGGATTGCCGTAGGGTGAGGCAGCCCCGGTTGGCAAGATCCCATGGGGACAATATGCTTGTTTATTTCTCTAAGGTCAAACTTTGAACTGATATCATTCAGTAGGAGCTGAATGATTAATAGAAGGAATAGTAAACGCAAATTTTTCTTTATCATTTGGATTAAGAGGAATAGTAAAAAACAATCTTTTAAGTCAATAATAATAATATGCCAATTTGTGAGTATTTTGCTAATTCCTGAGGAAGGGGCCAGCCTCCCCAGGAAGGAACACAACACTCCCTGGGCAGTACATTTCAAGGTTTATGCATCAGTCCCTGGGAGAGTGGCCAGCTCCTCCAGGGAGGAATACAACACCTTTTGAAATATACTTTATTATTTTTAATTTGTTACAAAACATCCTTGATGCGCTTACTATTTTAGTTTCCATTTATTATTATTATTATATATAGTAGAGGTGGAGTAAATCAGACAAACTTAAGTTAAAGCACCTGCCTTTTGATATTTAGGCAGAGAGGTAGTTTTATAACACATATTTTAAAATAATTAAAATTATGATTAATAACAGTATACTTTTGTTTAATATTACACTGAAACATTATTAAATTTTCAGCAATTTTATACACCTTTAAAGCATTTATATGAACTTTTTATTTATACAACTTTAATTGTCATAAAATTAGAAAACTTCTTTAATTGTACAGCACTTTTAAATATTTCATTCAACTTTTATCACATGAACTTAACCACTTTCAGTATTCCACCCCCTTCCAGGGAACAAACCAAACCATTTGTAACAGTTTGAAACAAAAAGCGTTTTTTGACCTCATCATGTTGCAGAGGGTAGTAGAATTGTGGGCAAAGTGGGGAAGGATTAATATTAACAGGGAAGCAAGGCAAAGGGGCTAAGGAGGAAGGGGCGGTGGAGTTGGTAGGAGGGGGAGCAGAGGCGGAAGAGAGGGTTGTTGTTAGAGAGTGGTCCTGAGTAAGGGTAGGGGGGAAGGGTGGAGAGGGTAGGGGTGGGGGAAGAGGGGAGGACCAACACATTGACTGACATGATGGGACTTGTGCGCCACCTTGTGGCTGCAGCAGAGACAAGGAAGAAGAAGAGGAAGGCAGCTCAGGGTTTTGGACCGGAAGGGAGGGGTATAGAGATGCAGGTGAAGAAGGAGGGAGCCCCCGGTCCTGAGTTTTCTCAAAAGACTGAGAACTTCCTCCTTCTCCAACCGCCCCCTGGTCTGGTTTTTGTTCACTAGGAGGAAGTTCGCCATGTTTTTCCTTCGATCGCAGGTTACAGCTTTTTGGTTGGGACTTGGGGGCGTTGAGCTCCAAAGCATTGTTAATGCGAGAGCAGAGAGACTCCATATCAGAATCCTCTCCAGAGTCAGATGGGGAAGGGTTATCCGCCAGGTGATCAATTAAGTTGACCTGGCAATCGGCAGGTGAAACGGGGGCGCCTTGAAGGCACGAACGAATGGCAACTAGGGTAGGGAGTAGACCAGGGGGAAATTGTTTATTTTCATGTTCCATGGCAGCCGTAACGCGATTTATTAGTTTATTGTATGTCGCGGGGTCCCATAGATGGCAGGTCGCTAACCAAGGGTTTAAAGGAAGCAAAAGGTCCCAATATGTCTGAAGCTGTTTTACGGAGACCTTCAATCAGTTAGTGTCTAAGAGACCAGCCAGCGCTCTGACTTGGGGTGCCTGACGAGAGGAGACTCGCGCTCCCATATCGACGCTTTGTGGGAGCGAGGGGGACTCTGAGGCACCTTAGTTAGCGTGGGGTGGGGTCACTAATTTAAGCACGATGGGTTAGGGAGAAAAGGAAAGTATATACTGAGACAACACAGAGGAAGAATAGCGCAAGAAAGATTCGCTCCCAGAAATTCCAGTTTGGAGGGGCGGCCGAGGCCAGGCAGAAAGCGAAAGTAACAGAGGTTAATGAAAGCAGAACAAGTAGGAGAGGAGGCATTGAATTGATAGATACCAGACAGAAGAGAGGGGGTGCCAAGTTATAGAGCAAGGCGCTGGAGATACTTACAGAGTGCCGCTATTTGAGGCCGATAAGAAGACGAGGCTCTACCGTCGGGGCGCGGCGAGAGGTGGGGAGCCCCACGTTGGGCGCCAATTGTGGTTGTTCCTAACCACTTGTTGGCGGAAGGGGAGCGCTGAGCGGCAACCAGCGTTCGGGAGCCCAGACGGCGTGGAGGGTGCACAGAGGAAAGACCACCACGGAGACGAGGTAAGTACGCAGGTCTAATTTATTACAGGAAGGTTTGTTGTTTATATAGGTTCTGATAAGGGAAGTGAGTTAAGGACATGATTGGAGGAAGAGGGGTGACGTACATAGTAACTGGCAAAAAAGAAGATTTTTAGAAAAGGTTATGATTGGACATTGAGTATTGACTGAAAGAAGTCTTTTCAGGTTCATGCCGGGAGTCACGTAGCACTTGGCAGGCATTTTAGCCGCTTGGGGGCACCATTTTAGGTGTCCCTACCACAGTAATAAACTGCTTGAGTTGTTTTTAAAGACAGGAGAGTAAAACGAAAATTCAAAAATAATATCCAAGAAAACATGGACACAATGCATTGTGGAGAGAAAGTCAGTAAAAGGTTGTCTGGACTGATTCCAAGTTAATATGTGTTTTTAGTTTATCTCCTTGCAATCCACTTAACAGCAGAGCAGCTGAAGAAAGAATCACAATTGTGTAGCTTTAACTGTGATTGTGTTTTTAAGAGAGTTAGAATTGATCTCATCTAAAGCATAAATTTTAATGATTCAAATCACATGTGTATTTTGGATGCTATTATTATCATTATTTTTTAAAATTATGACAGTTTGAGTGATAGTCTATGGATGGAGACAAGATTCCTTTGGGAAAACTCTGTATTTTAGCCATTGCATACATCTCTCCACTTCTTGTCAGAGTACATCTTTTTCACATTATCTTGTCAACAGTATTAATATAGTCAATATATATGAATGTTACATTTTTCTAACTACCTTCCCTAGAGCTGCAAGCTTTAAGATCTTGGAGTCTGGCTTCCAAATTGTTTCTGATAAATATTTTACCGTTTCTCCCCATAGCACTATAAGTTATTCTACCTTTGTTGCATGTATTATCTGTCTTCTATTCACCCACCTTTGTATGCAAGAAAATGCAATACATTTTATTTTTGACCATTGCATCCAAATTCTAAGAACTGCTAAAACAAAGAGACCCAGAGATGCAATGGCTTAAATAAGACAGATATTTCCTTTATCACAAAACAACTCAGAGCAGAATCATTCTGAGAGATTATTAGCATTTTCTGGCCTAATAACTAAAATTGAGCCCAAAGAATAAAAATTCTACATAGTTTTTAAGGAAGGTGCTACACTTGGACTAACATAACACTTATTCCAATGGCATTTTTTCTTGTGTTAATGATTGTAGGGACTAAAAAGTCAATCTTGTAGTCTTGCATACAGATGAAGATGGCCATATAATGCAGTTATGGACAAGAAGAGAGTGCTGAAGGCTACTGGTAGTGTTATTTCCTTTTTCTCCTTCTACTGGGATTTAGACTGGAGCCTGGAAGTGCAGTAGTAATTGTTAATGATGATGGCATGAGAAAATGCAGTAGCTGGTCCTCCAAGGCATAGCTGACTCTCCACTCAGCATTGAGTTGCTTACTCACACTTTTGCTTCTAGCAATATATTAAACACTATAGTTGTATTTCTGTTAAGAAAATCCAATAACAATCCAAAATGATAAAGTGGTAGAACTTTTAAAAATACTAATTAGTTACAAGCTACTCACCAGTTTGGATGCTGTATGCAAATTTTACATTATATATGGCTGAGCAATAATAAAGTATAGCTGAGACAATTTAGACCATTAAAATAAGCTGTCAGAACTGCATCAACTAGATAGTAAGTATGCATCATGAAGCTATAAAAGCAAAGGTAGTATGTTGTCAGAACAGGTATCAGCACCAGAACTATGTAACAGAGACACACCTGGCATAACTAATCACTTGATAGATGACAACAGCAGCATTGCAGAGCAGTAGCACAAGGCCAAATTCCCATAAATGATGCAGAAACATCTGGGCATTATATGGAAAAGAGATATTGCATCTGTTCCTCACATCATTCTTGAAAATTTCAGGTTTGTTAAGGATCTTAATGCAAAATTCAAAATTTGCCTCTTTGTAATAGACTATTAAATCTTATCTTTACTATTTCATGAAAGGGATGGGTTACTTAAAAAATATATCACAATAACAGCCAATGGATATCTCCAAGTGTTTAAATCCTCTTTATAAAACCAAAGAGATTATTGTATAAAATAAGTAATATGTTATGATAAATAGAATTATCAGGTAGAATATATATGTTGTGAAATACAAATCAGAGTCGAGTTGCAGTTTACAACATTTTATTCAGGACACTGAGTTAGTGACAGAAAGGAAATTGTTCACTTGCTGCATTAAAGCAGCTTCAAGGCCAGTATGCTTGTTGGCAGTTTTAAGACCAGAATGAAGGAACTTGGCTAGATTCTGTTGACTGGAGCTGAGACCTATTGATCTAGTAAGGGTGGGCTAAGTTAAAGTGGGGCTTTATTTTTAATATTGCTTGGTGGACTTTAGTAGGGGCTTAATTGACATTCTGCCATCAAGGGTCTCAGTGGGGACTTTCAAAAGATGATATCTGTCATGTAGGTCTGCACTAATTCAGGAATTTTAATTTTTGCCATGGTTCTGAGAAAATCGAATAGCTATTTTTGATTATAATTATCAATTTCTCCCTTTTGGCCAATTCCTCAGCTATGAAGACTTGACCAAAAATATTGTTAGTCTTTCATTTACCACCAGGTTTTTCCATGAATTGTCCATATTAACATGGTTCATTTTCCCAGCCACTGGGAGGTCATTCCACTATCATTGCTTTTTATGTCTCAATTCTATCATTTGTTGGCTTAGTGATTGCACAGTAGTATGTAAGATTTGAGAGACTAAAGAACAAATGAGGGATATTATGAGCATTATAACTAAAAATATCATAAGTACTCATAGTAGGATGTCTCTGAGCCAAGGTCTCCAGGACCTCAAACCAATATTAGAAAATAATTCCACTGTTCTTGAGATGTCCACCCAGGAAAACTGATTAACCTTTCCTGTAGGGCAATATATAGGTTGCTCAACTTACCCAGTTATATTTATCCAATTAAAGCATAAGGTAATAGAAATAGTACAGATGCCACCATGTCTAACACAAAATATCTTAGGCAATGTGGTTATCCATTATTACTTGGGCCAATGAATTAAGACTAATTTGTATTCCTTCTAAGGCAGAGGTAGTATCATTAAAAACCTCTTCCATGTTAGTGGTAAGTTTCTTATCATGTTCTTTTTTGTATGATTCCAAACATCAGGAATATGATACTGATTGTTCACATAAACAATGAGCCAGCAATTCTCCCAGGAAATGTGCTGGAATAACCAAGAAGGGTCTCATTTGGTTGACCACATCTAGAATGGGTTCTCTAGTCTTGATAATTTATAGATCTAGGATCCCCTTGTACAAATAAATCTCAGAATATTATTTGGAGGGTGCATGAGATTTTAGTTTGAGGCAGACAAGACCAATTATCTTGCACACAAAAGAAATAATATGCAGTAGGGACACATGAGATCCAGGAAAGGAGGAATTATATGGAACACAATGTCAGAAACAAGTTTAACATAACCTGAGTTTGGATCTTCATCTCCAGTAGTCTTTTCAAAGTGACAAGGATTTGGCTAGTCACCCTAAGGAGGTTAATAAAGGTGAAATCAGAGACACCTAAGGTTTGGTTAATAGATTGCAATTTTTTTTTTCTCCTTTGGGTAAAATGGATTATAGTTAAATCACAAATCAATTTGTTTACTGTTAGTTTCCATTGGAGGCATGGGTGGAAACACTATCTGCTGTAGTTCCCTAGGGTCTCAATCTAAGACAACTGAACTGCCCTGAGTTTTCTGTCATGAGGGTCTGGTAGTGGGTTGCATATTGAAGAGTGAGTAAGATTTAGATAAAGGCACCTGCCCTAGTTACCATATGCATAGTAGTAAGGAGGATCAGGTAAGATGAAAAGAGGAAAGAACAAGGGAGGAGTTGTTTTAGGTTTCTTGTCTACTCAAGCAAATACCATGCAATGCATTGGCTTGAACAATGGGAATTTATTAGGTCATAGTTTTGAGGCTTGGAAAAATCTAAATCAAGTTGTCATCAAGGCAGTGCTTTCTGACTGATGACCAGCAATCTGAGGCTGATTGCTGGTAATCCTTGGTCCTGGGCTGCTCTGTCACATGACAATGCACATGGCAGCCTCCCGTGGACTCTTCCTTCTCTTTTGTGTTTCATTGACTTTGGTCTTCTTGCTTCATGTTATTTTCTCTTTTTCTGTCTGGTTTCATTCTGCTTGTAAAGATCTCTAATAATAGGATTAAGAACCAGGTTGATAGGACTGATCCACACTTTAAATGACATAACCTCATTAAAAGTTCCTGCTTACAATGGGTTTACAACCACAGGAATGAATTAAGGTTAAGAACATATTTATTCTGGGGTACATACAGCTTCAAACCACCATACTTCACCATCTGGGCCCCAAAGCACATGTTTTTTTCTACATGCAAAATACATTTATTCCATAACAATATGCCAAAACCCTTAAATAATTTCAGTAACAATCATAAGTACAATGTCTCTTCAAAATCACTTATGGCTGTGTATATTCTGCAGCATAATTCCCCTCTCTCTGTATGCAAGTGAAATCTGAAAATAAGTTACCTGGTTCCAATATACTATGGAGGTAAGTTATAAGACATAAGATAGATTTTCACATTCCAATAGGGAGAAATTGGAAGGAAAACATGGACCACAGGAACCGAACATTTCTGAAACACAGAAGGTCAAAATCCATTAGATTTCAAGGCCTGAGAGTCATCAATGGGTCAATGTTTTGTCCTTCATTCCTGATGGGCCAGCAGGTCTACTCCTTCCACTGGCTTGTGCAGTGGCCATGCTCTTCCCAAACATTGGAATGAAGGCACTACCCTCTAAGAGCATCAGGGTATCAGCCAGCTTCTCCAAAAAAATGCTGGGACACAAGCCCCACTTCCTCTGAGCATTGGGATGTTGGCCATTCTCTTCACAACCTTGGGGCATAGGCTCCACCCTCTCCAGGTCTTGAGGAGGTAGCATTCTCTCTTAACAATAGCACAGAATTCTTGCCTTCTACCAGTGCCAGAACATATAACCTGCTTCCTCCAAACACAGGTACAGACCTGTATGTTCCACACACACATGGGTAGGCCTGCTCTCTTTGCCGTGGTTCTGATGTCGAAGCCATTTTTCCTTCAATGTTTCCCTTCTTTGCCCCTTTCAGCCCAGGTTGGCAGTAGTTCTATTCATGCAATTAAAAAAGAAACCACAAATCTTGTCAACTTTGAGTGTATTTAACAGGAATGTAAACTATCTGTGGTGGTCTGGAGCTGTATGTACCCCAGAAAGACATATTTTTAAATTTAATCTATTCTTGTGGGAATGGACCCATTGTACATAGGATGTTTTAAGGAGGCTGCTTCAGTTATTGTGTGGCCCACCTCATTCAGGATGGGTCTTAACTCTCTTACCAGATTCCATTATAATTGGAATGAAGATAGAAAGAGAGCAAACCATGAAGCTAGAAGCTGAAAGCAACAAAACCCAGACGAGAAGGGAGAGACCAGAAGATGTCACCAGGTGTCTTGCCATATGACAGAGAACAGGATTGCAGGCAGTTGGACTTCAGGAAGAAAGCACCATCTTGATGATGCCTTAATTTGGACATTTTCATGGCTTCAAAACTGCATACTTGTAAGCTAACAAATTCCCATTGTTTAAAGCCTGTGCATTTCATGGCATCTGCTATAAGCAGCCCAGTAAACTGAAACACTTTCATACAGAGGACTTTCCACAAATACTCCTGAATAGTTGTATTTTCAATCCTGACTTCCACTTCAATTGCTGACTGGATTCATGCTCAGTTATACCCTCATATGGAGCCCTATTTTCCAAAGACCACTTTCTAGAATCTCAGGAAGTTCCCCGGTAGTGCTCATTCTGACCCTAGTCAGACTGGCATTTTCAGGCTGGCTCCTGGTTATTCTTGGCTCTAGGCTTTTCTATCTCATGGCAATTCACATAGTGGCCTCTCCTGGCCTTTCTCTTCTCTTCCATATTACTTTGACCTTCAGTTTTTTGCTTCCCATGGATTTCTCACCATCTATCTGAATTTCATTCTGCTTACAAAGGACTTCAGTAATAAGATTAAGTCCCACTCTTACTGGATTGGGCCATACCATATCTGAAGTAGCCTCACAAAAAGGCCCTTCTTGCAATGGGTTCATACCCAAAGGAATGGATTAACTCTGAGAACATGTTTTTCTGGAATACATACAGACTCACACCACACAGGAGTCACTTTAAATAGGGAGAATAATCCTGAGAGAGCAATCAAAGATTAGGAAGAGAATGGTTATAAAAAAGCACAAGAGGAAGAAAAGGGAGATAAGAAAAGAATTTGGTCTTGTCAAGGGGGATGGCTTTCTTTTGGGATTAGCTGCTTGTCCCACCAGTCTTGGGTTACCTGTACACATAAGATGCTATCTCCTTCTGGGATTCTTGTGTCAATTTGTGTTTGAGGTCCAAAATGGGAGTGACATCCAAAGAACTTGAAGCATGTTTGATTGTGACATGTGTGCCCATGGGTCAATTCCCTGCAGTTTTATACCTTATTTACCTGTGGAGGTAAATAAGACTTGATAAGGTCCTTTCCATTGAGGTCCTAAAGGGGTCTTTTGCTGATGTCTTTTCTATTATACCAAATCTCTGGGTTGAAGGCCTTATATGGTTTGCTGTAGAGGAATCTCAGGGAAGGCAGCCTATATCTGTGAATGATGAGATTGGGTATTGTCAATGAATACTTTATATAATTAACAATTTCAGACTGTCTTAGATAAGAATCTGATATGGTAAGAGAAATGATTAGTCTCTTATGTCTTCCTATTATGATTTCATAGTGAGATTGCTATTTTTATTCCTGATGAACTAGATCTTATGGCCATAATATCTAAAGGAAGAACTTTAGGCCAAGACAGAGAGAGAGAGTCAGATATTAGAGCTAATTTAAGTTTTAAAATATCATCAGTTCTTTCTACTTTTCCTTTTGACTGAGGGTGATAGGGGCAATGAAGCTTTTTGTTGAGGGGTAATATCTTGCAAATTTCCTTAAACACAATATCAGTAAAGTGATTGCCTCTAACACCTGAGAGAATAGCAGGAAATCCCCCAGGTCAAGAAAACAATTAATTAATAGCATTTTGGGTTCTGTGAGTTTGGTAGCTTTGTGACAAGGTAAAGCTTCTTTCCATCAAGAGAGAGAAGACATTATCTATCTATCTATCTATCTATCTATCTATCTATCTATCTATCTATCTATCTATCTATCTATCTATTTACCTACCTATCTATCCATCAATATATCTATAAGTATGGTGGGGGTGGGGGAGAGAGAGAGAGAGAGAGAGAGAGAGAGAGAGATTAGATCCAATAGAAGGGTGTAGCTATATAAAAATCCATGTGAAGATGGTCAAAGGGCCCTATTGGTGGGGTTAAATGACCCTTTACACACATTTACAATTTTACTAAGGTCATGCAATTAACATCTGGAGCAGGATTCTTTCACTCATCATGCTTGGTATTTAAAATATTGCCTTCAGTGAGTTTTGAAATTTGAAATGAAAGACTCAGAATCACAGTGGGTTTATTTATATAGGGTCTGAGCTATAGGTCATTTTAGGGGCTGAACTACTACCAGGAAGCCATCATAGGACCACTAGAGACCATTCAATTCTGAGCTACAATTTTCTTCAGTTTTGCAAGCCTATTTTTGGATAATTATCAAGGGCCTTAAGAAAGCTTCCTTATCCTTGTCTACAGGTTTTAAAGTCATAAACTGCTGACCAGGCATAATTGTTTGTGCTGCCTTTTTGGCATAAAAGTCAATCAATGCATTTCTTTTATGCTCCACAGTGTCTCTTCTTTAGTGGGATTCTAATCTGATAATAGCTACCTCCCTTAGATATTTTATTTCCTTAGAGGTCTTTAACTAGTAGGCCATTTTCTTTAGCTTTCCTGTAGATGCCATCTACCTAGATGTAGATGTAGAAAAACCCTCTTTCCAGAGCATGCCAAACTCATAGACTACCACAAAAGCATATCTACTGTTGGAATAAAGGTTTATACTTTGATATTTTGCTAAACTATATGCTTTAGTGAAAGCTATGTGTCCAGATATTTAGATTGATTTTATTCAGGGTAAGGATTTGCTTTCAAGAAACGGTTATTAAATATCCCCTTGACAGTTAATGTTTTCACTTGTAAGGTAAGATCTATCAGGAAAAAAAAGGATTAAGTCAGTTATACATGATTGTAATCTCACTTTCTCAAATAAATAAATAAATAAATTTATTAGACATCTGTACAACTTCAGTTTGACATTTTATATATTATTTATTTAAAACCTTGCTCAAGGAACCCATACTTTACAGATTAATATTTTCTATTAATGATCTAGGCCTTTCCATTTGGAGACTTAATATATTGCAGGGGGTATGAATGCCTATAAGTTTTATTACTCAAAAACAGTACATTTCTCACTCTCACTTATGTCATTGTTTTGGAGAGGGTTATCTTGAAAGTCCAACCTGAAGATGGACATTTCATGGTCAATGGACAAACAGTCATGGTGCTTACCTCCTTAAGGAGAGGAAAGACTGTGGCTACATACAAGGAATTACATCTATGGATAGTTAATTGGGATGGAGTTAACAGAAGGATTTAATATGAGGTTAATCTCCTAGCAAAAAAAAGTTGGATGCTTGCATTTATGAGCATTGGAAAAGCATGAGAGGTCATTGGATGTAGGGGAGAGCCTTAAAACTTGTCAGCTGATGCTTCAAACATTTTAGTGGCAGTGGTAACTAACCTAAGACAAGGTGGATAGGTCCTGCCTATTAGGTTAATGTTTAAGTATTAATAAGCCATAGATCTCTATTTATCTCTGTGCTTCTGGGTTAGAATTTCCAAGGGAGACCCATCCTTTTCATGTACAAACAGAAATAATTCCTTAGTATAATTTGGAAGACCCAGAGAAGGTGATTGTGCCAAACAACATTTTGGTTGGACAAATGCCTTTTGTTCATCATCAATCCAGGGGAAGAGTTCCAGAATACTAGTTTTAGTAAGGTCATATAATAGGGTTGCAATAGTTGAGAAGTTAGCTATCTATTGCTGAAAATAAACAGCTAATTCCAAGAACCCCCTAAGTTGCCATTTTGTGGATGGCCTAGGAAAGCTTAGAATGACAGTGAACCTATCAGAAATTAATGATTTCCCTTTTTGAGATAGGTTATAACCTAAAAAATGTACAATCCTTTGACAGAATTGCAGCTTATCCTTGGATACCAAATTAGTCAGGGTTCTCTCAGGGAACAGAATCAACGGGAGATATCTGTCAATAATATGAGATTTTAAAAGAGTCTCTTACACGACTGTCAGGATGAACAAGTCCAGGTTCCAAAGGCAGGCTGCAAATCAGGGGCTCCAATGAAAGTCGGATGAAAGGTCCTTGATGAGTTTCTGGGAGAAGTTGGCTGTCCAACAACAAGCTGGGAAATTCTCTCTGAATGTTGAAATCACTTTCCCTTTTAAAGCATTCAACTGATTGGATAAAAGTGTCACCCATTGATGATGCAATCTCCCTGATTGATGCAGATGTAATTAACCATCCACACAATAAACTCACTGGTGATCAAAGTCCATAAGTGCTCTTGTAGTACAATTAGCCCAGTGCTTGCTGGAACAAACACCTGGACACAATTACCTGGCTGAGTTGACACATTAGCCTAACCATCACAGATACCTTGTGTCCCATTTTGGCCAGTGCCTCTACTAAGTAAAGAGAAGCTTTCTCACATGTCTTCTTAGATTTAGAACAGATTGATATTATTATCCACATATTGAATTAGAGTAGATCCTATGGGAAAATTAAGTTTCCCAGATCCTGATTGAGGACCTGGGAGAAATAGTGGGGAGCCTCCATAAGTCCTTGAGACATGACTGGTTACGGACAGTGTCATCCCTCCCAGGTAAAAGCAAATAGGTACTGACTTTTAGGAACAAAAGAGATACTGAAGAATGCTGAGAATAAATCTATCATAACAAAATAGGTAGGATCCAAGGGAATTGAAGATAAGATGGTGCTTGAATTGGTAACTGGAAATCTTGGGATTACACTTTTGTTTATAACACTTAAATTCTGAGCAAAATGGTAACACATACCCCTGGTTTACTAATTTGAAATATGGGAATGTTACATGGGCTAAGGAGTGCATGGCACAAGGAGTACCTATTCAATGAAATTTTTTACTGTTGGCTAAAGACATCTTTGGCTTTTGGTTTAATGTGATATTGAGAAGATTTGATAAGCTGTTAGTTGGATCTATTTGGACCATTACAAGCTCAACCCCAAGTATTTTACCTATATCATAACCCTTGGTCTGTAAAGCCACTGGAACTAATCATAATATTTTGGAGAAGGATTTTCATCAGAAATTGAAGAATCAAATTGGATTAGCCAAGGTCATTTATTGACTGATCTATCAATTAGTACTGAGGGATTAGAAGGAATAGTCCCTCAGGATTACATTCTATTTTGCAATGTAATTAAATTTATGATTTTATGCCTAAGCAGTTCACTGTTGTATGCTAACAGAGAAGAAATGCACGTATATCTTCATGGTCCCATAGTTACATTTAATGATTGGGACAAAATGTTAATTTGTGAATTGTTTTAGAATTCTACTAAACAAACAGTCTGGTTACTCTGAGGAAGTTGTTATATAAAGTAAGTATTGATGAATAAATTCTTCTTCTCCCCATTGGTGATAATTTGAGTTTCTCCTTTTTCATTGCATTTTCTTGGGTAGAAAAGGCCATTCTCTCCCATGGAGCTTCTTCAGAGTTGGCATTTTAGGAAATTTGATTGAAATTGTTCATTTTTTTCCCTGTATGGTGAGAATCTCTTTTCCAATGTTTATTCTGCTTAGTTCAGAAAAGGGAGATATATCACAAATGAGGTTTCCCTTTCTGATTTAATTACCAATCTTTGGTTTAATTCCATTAGCAAATTTAGAGGATAGGGCAGGGATTATATCCACACTTTCAGATGATATGTTCTAATCTATTTTGGTAATATGAAATGATTTAATATTTTTTACAGGACTGTTTATAGTCCAATCAGTTTTAACAGGTAATATTTCAGTGGTACCTTGCAGTAGAGATTGGCTTATTTTTTCTATACTTTTTTATAAAATATGGTTTAGTGTAATGAGCTGGGTCTTGTAAATCATGCTCAGGATTTTCCCAATCAATTTTTTTTCTGTTCAATGATTAGCATTTCATTGTCTATGTAGCAGTTAGTATAAATCAAGAAGCCAGGATCACATGTTACTAGTAAAATTCTAAATTCATCTATGAATTAATTGATTTTGGCTTTTGTAGCAGTTTGGCATTGTATATGAATTCCAAAAAGAGATATTGGATTGTGTCTGTAAACGTCTCTGTTCCTCTGGGCATATTATATTGTATTAGATTCAGAGGTTTCACTTTTACTTGATTAATCACAATGAAGGCTTTGATTTGGCCACATCAGTAGGGTATCAAGTCCCTTCCCCCTTGGAGTGTGGTGATTCACAGAGAAAATGACAAGGCAGAGAAAAGGGTTAGAGTTTTGATGATGGAGCCCCAGGAAATAAATACATAGAAAAGCAGATACATGAGGAAAGAGAGAAAGCTCCATTTGACACAGCAGATGTCCTGGGAAGAGAATGAGGCTGATAGTCTACAGCTGATTTTATCAAGAGGGCAGAGCAACTAAACCCAGAGAGAAACAATCCTTGGTGAGAGAGACAAGCATTAGTCTACCTTACAGAAGAGAGAGGAAGGAGCTGTGAACACACAGCCTTAGGAGGAAGAGGAAAGCTGAACTTTCACAGAGACCAGCATCCATCTTCCTCCAACATTTGGCAGCAGACTTTGATGAGGGAGATAATTTATTCTTTATGACCTTGTGACAGTAAGCTTATACCCCAATAAATACCATTTGTAAATGCTAACAGATTTTTGGTACTTTGCATCAGCAACCATTTGGTTGACTAATACAGCTTTCTTTAGACTTAGTGAAACCCTTTAGTATGGCTGTAAATTCTGCTCAAGCTCAAGGATTTAATTCTGTACTAGATGACACTTCAGGTTCAATGGAATTTTAATATTTAATATTTAAACTAGATCACTTTTTTCAGGGGTCAGGAAGAAAAGAGAGGGGATAAAAGTGTCAGAAGGAATGAGAGGTTCAGAGGGATATGGAGGAAGGTTAGGGTAAAGGAAAATTGGAAGAGCAGTAGATTCAGGCAAGGGTTTTATTTCCCTTCAATCTCTTTTCTGGCTTTTTTTTCTAATGCATCTTTAACAGAAGCTATTGTGGAGGCAGATTGGCATTTAGAAGTTTCCATGTGCCAATTAAAGAATGCTCCCTGTTGTTTCTGAGAGGTTTTATAACCTTTCTTTTCTAAGGTGCCTTTCAATTAAACATTTTTTTT
>JAKSZT010015897.1:0-37770 GCA_026826555.1 Tolypeutes matacus | reverse complement strand
AAAAAAATCAATATACATGTATATATTTATATAAATGTTATAAATATTTCATGAATTTATATTGATATGGATTTTAAATATATTATATGCAACTGTATATTCATATGCTTGTTTATGAGGAAAGGAAGCATTTCTATTTTATTTAACAACTTATTACATAGTCATTCAATAATATAGAGTGAATGAATGAATGAATAAATATATTACTTATATATGATAAATAGCCATATCATCTGTTTCTGATCATTGCTATACTTTGTCCATATAATCAGCCTAAGACCACCAGAAACAACCTTTTTGTCAAATAAAATCAGATTTATTGATCCTTTGAAAAGAGGGAGACCACTCACCACAGAAAACACAGAATATTTCACAAAACAAAGAATAGAGTTATCATAGGATTTGGAGAATGGTAGATCTAGTAATAGGTGGAGTTGGCATCACCTTCCCAGCACCCTCAGGATTGGGAAATGAACAATGAACCAGAGTAGAGTTACTGATATTCTACTATAGACTTATTGTGATTCTAGCAATGGAAGAACTTTTGTCATTGATGTGGAGGTAGTGACCACTAGAGGTTCTTTGGTGAGAGAGAGGGAAAACAGGTGTAATACGGAGGCATTTTGGGGACTTGGGTATCATCCTGAATGACATTGATACAGATACAGGCAATTGTATATCTTGTCACAATTTACAAAATTGTGCTGGAGAGAGTGTTAACTGCAATATAAACTATAATCCACCCTTAGTGGCAATGCTCCAAAATGTGTTCATCAATTGAAACAAATGTACCACACTAATGAAGGATGTTGTTAATGTGAGAAAGTGTGAGAGGGGTAGGGAGAGGGGCATATGGGAATCCCCTATATTTTTAATGTAAAATTTATGTAAACTAAGTATCTTTTAAAAATAAAAAAGTATATATAAGAAAATGAAAAATAAAAACAGCAACTAAGGAGGCTATGGAGTAACAAGGAAATGTAGAGGCAGGCATAGTCACAATAACAAAAAGAAGTTACCAAAGAGTTATCCATTTGCTCATTGTCTTTCATTACTTTTTAAATTTTTTCTTCAATTCTTCCTTTCTAAAATATCTTTATGACAACCTTGTGCATACCAGAAGCTGGATATATACTGCTAAACTAACTGGCATTCTCTATTCTCTTGGGGAATTCACATTTCAGTGGAAAGTTGCAATAAAAGGAAAGAAATTGATTCCATGAAAGAATGAGGAATCTTACACAAGAAGACATTTAAGAAATGAGAAGTTGCAAGTCATGAAAAGACTGCTATGCAAAATATTATTTTTCAAACAATATTTGATGACATATAATAAATTTTAGAGGGTTTTCTTATATTTTTATTGATATTAGGGAGTCTAAAACTAATAATTCTGTGAACTGGTAAACTAAATTATCTAAAATATGAAATTCAAGGATAATTGATGGATGAAACAGGAATGAAGAGAAAGAAATCAAGTTACAGCTCTGTTTTCACCAAGAATAATAGGAAAGGGAATTGCAGAATTTCTTAACATTTCCCCCAAACAACGGCTAGGAAGTTTTGTAAAGAAATATGTTCGTGAATTTTAGGACTAATTATAATGATAACAAATCATACCCAGAGTGAGTTTCTCAATTGACAAGCATCATGATACACTGTCAGGAGCCTGGTAGCTAGGGGTGAGGCAGACAGGATGAGCTGCCTAACACTACCACCTGCTAGCTGAGAGGGTTTATGCTATTCACCTCACTGATCTGTGCCTCATTTACCTCATTGGTAAAATAGGGCAAGAGTAGCATGTACCTTACAGGCTAATGGATGGGTTAAATGAGATAATGTGTGTTAATCACCTAAAATAGAGTTAAGTGGGGAGTAAGGGCTCAATACATGTTAACTACTATCATTATCCATTTGATTCTCATTGGAACTGTGTTAAGTGGGCATAACAGGAGTTATTAACACTTCTATGAATAGCACAGAGACTAAGCCTTCAAGATATTGGAAAACTTGACTGAGATGGCTTGAGGAATTACTGAACAAATGTTCAAGCATCTACACACATATGTGCATGGTATATCTTTAAATAATGACTATACCAAAAATGATAGTCTCATTCACATGGCATACATTTATATGTAAAATTGTATACATATCAAAGAACATAAATACCTTGGGACAACTTCCAAACACTATTTTTTTTTACATCAGTAAATATTCATGGTTTATTGCAGCTATGAGAGATCAGATTAAAATAGAAGAGCAGAGTCTAATGTTATTTCTGTCTTTCTAAGAATTTGTATCAAATATTATTTATGATAAACATTAAATATATTAATATATTAATATTTAATACAAAATATTATGAGATAATATCATCAGACTGTTAGCACTAACTGTGGTTCTATTTTGAAGATTCAATCATATGTCTGGCTTCCTCTGAATGCACAGTCACCTCAAAGAGCATTTTCAGTCACTTTTTGGCTGCAACTGATGAAAATCATTTAGAAACCACTTAATTGTACATTTTTTTTTCTGTATTTAAATGTTTCCATTCCTACCAAAACATAAGAGTTGCGTTTTCTTCATAGGGTGAAGAGGAATATACTACTTTTTTTTTACAAAATTTCTTTCTCTTGAACCCATAAATTTAACACCCCAGATTGATTCAAATTCACTATATTATATATGGGTTTGCAAAACACTGGATATTTTGTAATTACCAGTAGATTCTTTATAAGCATACCAATCCAGCAAGCCCATTATCTAAGAATATAAATACCCCCTATTCTACCTCATAAGGCAAAAGCTACTGTTTCCAAATACCTTCTTCCAATGTGACTGCCTGGAAAAGTCCTATGTAATCTTTTAAATTCTAGTTATGTTGACTTTCTCTTCAAATCTCTCTTAAATTCTTTCTTCTGACAGATTTAATAAAAGTCTTCTCAGGTAAATCATTTCTAACCTTTAAATATACCCTGTCTTAATGTTTATATATGTGCATATAAGAATAATCATTTGTTCATTAGTCTCTCTTCAATTGAACTTGGATTTAAAGATCCTGCCATGTTTTGCTTGTTTGTTTGTTTCTGTGTACATAATAAACATTATAAAATGTTGGTAATACTAAAATGAACCCTTACTATTTCCTAATCTTTTTTAGTAAGTCTTGTGCTTAGCCTAAGAATGAATTCACTTTCATGGTAGCCATGATTTTAGTTAAAGAATATATACAAGCAAAGTCATTTATTCTCTAATAATTTATTTTTCTTAATAACAATGTCTAATGCTCAAAAGATAATTTAATTCACTTAAAAAGAAAACAAACAAACAGATGATGTGGTATGATACAAAGAATGCACAAGTGGTTCATTTATATTATACCCAAGGTCAAGTATTATTTTTGCATCTTATACATATAGCATATTAGGATTTTTATATATTAAATGAACAAATGACTCATCTTTCCATTCTGCAGGTCTCAGGAAGAAACCTGAAATATATTTCCCACCAAACTGGAAAAGTCTGATACTCCTTCCTAAATTCAGGATTTTAAAAAGCTATCTCTTTAATCTTTGTCATTTAAACCACTTGAAAAATTGAAGAAATAGTTTCCTCTGATGTATAATTTATATATTTGTTACTTAAATTAGGTAGATAGATTTGATAGATAATAGTGATATTGTTGGTCTTTGGTAATACTTGATTTTCTAGGGATATGTTATTAAGGTGTCAGAGTATTGGGATGAAGACCATGAACTCTGGAAAGGACAGCCTGGAATACTGACTCCATCATTTCTCTAATGAGACACATGGGAAGTTTCTTAACTTCTCTAAACCCCACTTTTCTTATATGCTAAATGGGAATTATATTACTACTTAATTCTGAGGATTATTTTGATGATTATATGAGAAATGGCATAAGAGAGTTTTAGCATAATGTCTGTCACACAGTAAGAACTTAATAAACTATAGCTAATATTTTTATAAAGAATCCAGGTTTATTCAATTTTCAGGAAAAATACTTGTGCATTAAGAGTAGAAGGACTGTTAGATATAATTGCATTAGTTGTACATGACATATCATTGTACAGATACTTAAAGATTGAACAAGTTTGAACAATTCCTATGTTGGTGTTGCAAACTTTTGTGATGTGAGTTCATTGGTTATCAGTTCATCAATAAATGAAATTTATCTTTAAAAAATCAATTTTTAAGGACTGAGAACTTTTAGAACTAAGAATAATAATGAGAGCATCAAAATTTTGTTTCCCTCTTAATTAAGAAAATTAGGAAAACCGACCAAGCAGTCCCCAAATATCCTTCTAAAGAAACTATCATGAGGTTTGAAAAGTATTGTTGGAAGAGGAATTATTTCTTATTAAAATCAAAGCAACATTTATAGTGCTTCCAAATTACATTGTAGATGATAATTTACCACTTGGAGTGATTGAGGTTGACAAATCCTCTTGAACAAATAATTTAACACTAGTTTTGATAAAGCATCAAGGAGAAGAAGGGGAATTTCAGAAGAGGAGTTCCTGGGGCGCCATGCACTGAGAGAGGGAGAAACGTAACATCGGCAAGAATGCTACGTGGAGAAACATGAAAATAATAGTTGATGTTCAGTACAGGCAAATTCCTTTTCTCCCAACCAAAGGTGTCTCTATAGAGAAAAAAAAAATAATCACCAAAAAATATAAATAAATTAATAAAATATTACCTATGATGACAATTACATGAGAATCATTTTACTAGGTACTTTGCCAAAACTAAATTGCATTCTCACAGTTACTAAATATATTTATACCCATTTTGAGGATGAGGAAATTGAAGATCAGAGAAGCTATAAAAATTTCTCAAAGTCAGAGAATTTATAAGAGCCACAATTTGTGCTCAACTCTGCCTAACCACAAAGCATCCTTTCTAATTAACTGCAGATTGTATTTTATGTTTTTTCATATCAATAGATCATTATCAATGTTGGCAGAGCAGACAAAACATACCCTAAGGCTATAAGCCATGTGTGGAAATAATCTGTTTGATACCTGTTCTCTCCACATTTGCATGCAAACAGAAGCCAAAACAAAACAAAGCAGATGTGCAAATAATACAACTTCTATAGAGATAAAATAATTCTTTTCTGATAACTGCAAATGAGACACTGCTATAATACAATTTCGCCTTTTATGGACAAAAAGAAAAAATGCATGATGAAATTCCTAAATCATGAGTTTTCTCATTTTAGGATGCTAGGCAGAATTTTAGATCCTTGAAGAAAAATGTCCTAGACCTATAATTAAAATGTAACTTGTGCTCAAGTACTCTTGGTTCATTCATTTGTTAGTTGCTCCCCTATCCCTGAACCACAAATGAACATTTTCCACAGCTTAAATGTGGCATATCTTCCAGGCTTGTTGCTTCTGTGTTGCCTCACACTGGCGATCATAAAAATTGGTGCATTTATTCCAAGAACAGCAAAACATAAAAGGCAGTCTTCAGAGATTTCCTCATGTGAACACACAGAGAACCATTTCCCAGAATCAATGGCAAGATAAAGGTGGTTTTAATCCTAGTCTACTATCAAATATCCACATAACAAATTTAAACATTTAATTCCCTGCATCTTCAATGATTTAAACCCATCTCCCACTGCATCATAGCTAATTATAAACCATTTATAAGGGCAGCAGCTAAGCCAGCTCTGGAACTTACTAGACTTCTGACCTCAAACATGCCCCTCCATTTCTATTATCTTCAGTTTATTCATATGTAAAACGAGTATGAAAAGTTATGTCCACTGTTACATTTTCCCCTTCTTATAAGTTTCAAGGAAAACAAGGAAAGACTGGGGGTGAGGATTGGGAAGGAAGAAGGAAGGAGGAAATGAGGTGGGTAAAAAATGAACATGAATTAAGCCTCTTTAATGTACAAAAAAACAAATGAGCCAAGTAATGTTTCCACATAGTCATAACACTTAATCTGGTGATTCTCAAATCCTGAATACATATAGATTGCTGTTTTTTTAATACATTTTGAGCATTTGACATCAATATCCAAGCCTTATTCTAGGTAATTTATTTATTTATTTATTTATTTAAGATTTTATTTATTTATTCATTTGTCCCTCCCTTTCTGCTTGTGCTCGCTGGGTCAGCTAACCACGCCGTGCGGGCAGGCTTGCCTTCACCAGGAGGCCCCGGGAACCGAACCTGGGGCCTCCCATATGGTAAATGGGAGCCCTACTGATTGAGCCACAGCCGCTTCCCTATTCAAGGTAATTTAAATCAGAATTTCTGTGGATGGACTCAGGCATACGTATTTTTCAAACTCCCCAGGTAAAGTTTTTATACCATATTTTCAAATAGTTTTACTGAAAAATATAACATTTGTGGATTCAGATAATATAAGACCAAAATATTCATTCTCATATGGAATTTCCAACTGCCTCTTCCACTTTTTTTCCTACTATATTCCAACATTCAGGCACTCATGTTTAGAAAGAGTCTAAAAAGTACCACTTTCATCAAAGATCTTCCAGAATGTCCAGCTGCACTGTGCCTTTGATAATGCTGATGTTTTCTAGATCAGCTCTCACCTAGTATCAGTCCCTTCAGAGGACATTTATTCTAGAATTGTTTTGGAGGCTTCCCAGAATGCACAGTAAATAACAATACATAGCAGATAGGGCATTATTAGCATATATTTCCTCAGTTGATTCTCAAGACTCTATAAGACAAAAAGAACTGCACTTATACCCATTTTACAGTTGTGGAGACTGAAATCTAAAGGGGAAAGATACTTTCTAGGTTTGTATAGTTCATAAGTGATATCAAAAGCCCTTGAATATTTCTCACATTAAAATGTTCATTTTCAAAGCTATCGTCAACCCAAAGGCCTACTGCAAATCCTAGAGTTCTCTTGAAACAATATGAAATTCAAAAGCAGTGTGATCCAAAGCCTGACATGAGCATAGATTGACCACATTGTCCTTAGTGAATGTTGACCAGTGTCTGGGGTTGGGTATTAAATGCAGCCCTTAATTTTTTTTTTTTTAAGAAGTTGTGAATTACAAAATAATCATGTATAACAAAACAATCATGTATAACATGCAGAATTCCCAGAAATCACCCTTCCACCAACACCTTATATTGTTGTGGAACAATTGTTACAGATTATGAAAGAACATGATCAAATTATCACCACTAACTGTGATCCATAGTATACACTTGGTATATTTTTTCTTTACCACCCCCCCACTAATAACACTGTGTATTAGTATTGTACATTTGTTATAGTTTATGAGAGAACTCTCTATTTGTATCATTAACAACAGCCCATCTTCTAGCACATTGTTCATTGGGCTATACAGTTCCATGCCTTGTACATTCTATCCAAAGTCTATAATCAGTAGTCCTTAGATTTTAATTGCCCCAAAGAAGTCCTTTTTGTAAGCCAGTCAGCCAATCAACAATTGTTTACTAAAGGCCAGCAACACATTAGACATTCTTTTAGGGTCTGGAGTTTAAGCAATGGCAAACAAAACTGTAGGAGTATAATTGCTAGTGGGAAAAATTAGACAATAAACTGGTAAAGAAATAACTGAATAAATTGTGTACTAATAAGTACCTTGAAGAAAATCATATTGGGAACCATGAGAAAGAATAATCATGAGAAAGAATACTGTTCTGGCCTGCGTGATCACAGAAGACATAACTAAGAAGATGATATTTCAGTGGTGATCCAAATGATGAGCAGCAGGAAAGATTGAAGATATAAGTGCATGACTCTAGAGAGTATAGGATGTGGAAGGAAGGCCCTTAAAGGATTAGGCACAGAGAATAAGGGATAGTTTGCGAAGAGATGATAGCAAAATTCGGTGAAGCAAAACTACAATGCAATACCTCTAAGCACCCAATGGAATGGCAAACTTAAAACAACAACACAGCATCCAAATAAAACAACTTAGTTTTGGAAAGGATGTAGAACAACCAGAACCTGTGAAGGCACTGTTAAAATAAAATATTGGATATGTTATAATTTTGGGGCATTTACTTGAGCAATTTATGATTCATGAATTGTGTAGCATCCAAACCATATGTGGAAAGGAACACCACCATGAAGGTGGAAAAGGAAAGCAAAAGCAGAGGCAAGTCAGGAAATATCCTGACTGTATATATAAATATATAAACTGAATGGCCTTAATTGGCCTATTTCCAGTGGAAAGCCCTCATCCTAAACTGTGTATTTCTGATTGACTAACTTGCTATTTCTTAGTATGGCAGGTGTTTACAGGAAATGTCTGGCATGCATTAACTTTTTAATTATATTGGAGCATCTTGTAAAACCAGGGACAGATATACATTGATTAATATAGTATGTTTGTCCATTCTGATAAGCTATCTCTACTGGACCAAAACCGGTTTACCACCAGGTATTGCTTAACTGCAATTCTCTAGGGTACATCCCAGTTTCTTGGAAAGCCCCTGAGTCTATTTTTGTTGTGTGAGTTTGCGTGTGTTTATGTGTGTTGGAAAATTCTTTCTCAGAATGGATTCACTCTTAGCAATATCCAATATAGCGGTACATTTTATTTTATTTTATTTTATACTGCTGATAATGAAAATAGGTATATGAACTTTGGAAAATATTTGGCAGCTTTACTAAACCTGAATGACCCAGCTCTTCTACTACTAAGTGTATACTCAGCAGAAAAGCATTCATAAAAAAAAAAAAGCATAAAAAAAAGCATTTCATATATTCATACAAGGACATTTAAAAGAAGAGATGTGATTTTGACAGTAGTTTCAAACTGTAAACAACCTAAATGGTCATCAAAAATAAAGGGGTGGTGGGAAGATGGTGATGGCTTAACAGGCAGAGCTGAATGATCTCACAAAAACAACGGAGAAAGAACCAAAAGCTGTCTGAGGGACCTGCTTTGGGGGTCAGCACACCAGGACTATGGTACACAACTCCTAGGAAGGTGAGGGACAGAGAGACCAAGAAACCCAAATGATAAACATGAGTTACCCAGTCCCCATAGTAGCCAGGAAGGGCTCTCTTCCCCCCCATCCCAAGATATTAAGCTGGAGTAAAACACCAATCACTGAAGCTGCCTGAGAGAGGAACAAATATCTTCCTCTCTCTCAGGTGTTTCAAGGGAAAAGGGAGTGGTGGTAAGTGTTCTTTTCTTCAGTGAATTTGGCCAGCACAGCTTGCTTTGAATCTCCAATCTGGAGAGTCAACACAGGAACACAGGAAAGCCCAGACTTTCCTGTGGAAAGGTGCGCTAACAAGTGCCATCTGCTGGACGGTCTTGAAATGGCATGGACAAAAACTGCCTCTCTGTGTTCAAACCCTGGGAGAAAATCTGCACCCAACTAGTGAGACCCTGGCCCAATTTTGAAAAGCTAAGCTGGGCAATTTTAAAGACTGGGAATAGGCTCAACCAAATATCAGAGAAGAGCTGTGGGAAAAAAACAATAGGCAAAAGAGAGAAATTGGCCATCAGAGTAAATTCACTAACATATTCAGATGCTCAGACATCAGCAAAAAACTACAAGCAAGGGAAGCAGATTGTGGCTCAAGGTATTGGGCTCCCATCTACCACATAGGAGGTCCAGGGTTCAACTCCCAGGGCCTCCTGGTGAAAGGTAAGCTGGCCTATGTGGCAAGCAGGCCTGAGTGGAGAGCTGGCCCATGCAGAGTTCTGGCCTGTGTGGAATGCTGGCCCACAGGAATGCTGGGCCACGTGGAGTACTGTCCCATGAAGGAGTACTGGTCCTCATGAATTGCGGGCCCATGTGGAGAGCTGGCACAGCAATATGACGCACAAAAAAAGAGACATAGAAGAAAGACAATAGGAGACGTGGCAGACCAGGTTGCTGAGGTGGCGCAAGAGATTCAGCACCTCTCTCCACTCTGGAAGATTCCAAGATCCATTCCTGGTGCCATCTAAAGAGAAGATAAGCAGACACAGAAGAACACACAGACAGCAGACAGCAAAAGTAAACCAACAAGGTGGGAGGGGTAGAAATAAATAAATAAATCTTTAAAAAATTACAAGTGATACTAGGAAACAGGAAGACATGGCACAGCTAAATGATCAAAACAAATATCCTGAAGAGATACAGGATTTAAGACCATTAGTCAGTGATAATCATACAATTGTCATATCACTTCAAAGAATTTAAAGAAAATATGACTAAAGAAATAAAATCTATTAAGAAAACACTGGGTAAGCATAAAGAACTATTTGAAAGCCTGCAAAGAAAATAACAAGTCTTATGAGAATAAAAGACTCCATGGATTAATCTAAAAATACATTAGAGGCATATAAGAGCAGATTTGAGTTGATTTAAGACAGAATTAGTGATTTTGAAGACAGATCATCTGACCTGAAAAAGACAGAGAAGAGAAGAGAATGGGAATAATGGAACAGAATCTCGGACTTGAATGAAAACACAAAACTCACAAATATTTGCATTATCGGTGGCCCAGAAGGAGAAGAGTATTGAAAAGGGGCAGAGAGAATATTTGAGGAAATAATGACCGAAAACTTCCTAACACTTATGAAGGACATAAATATCAATATCCGAGAAGGACAATGCACCCCAAACAAAATAAATCTGAATAGACCTATCCCGACACACCTAATATGTTTACTAAAAATATCAGAGATAAATAGAGGAGTCTGAAAGCAGCAAGAGAAAAGGAAAGCATCACATACAAAGGGAAGTTGATAAGATTATGTGCTGACCTCTCATTACAAACCATGGAAGCTAGAAGAAAATGATATGATGTATTTAAGTTACTAAAAGAGAAAAACTGCCAGCCAAGAATGCTGTATATCCAAAACTGTCCTTCAAAAACGAGCATGAGTTCAAAGTCTTCATAGACAAAGAAAAATGATAGAATATGATACCAAAAGACCAGATTTACAAAAAATGGAAAGGAAAATCAAGGACAAGAGATTTGGAGAAGAGTTTAGAAATGAAGATTATTAGGAAGGATAAACTAAAAGATAAGAAGACAAACAATAGAATGGTAAGACAACAGAGAGCCAAAGGACAGAATGGTTGAAGTAAGTAATGCCTTTACATTAATAACATTGAATATTAATGGATTGAATTCCCCAATCAAAAGATATAGACTGATGGAAGAGATTTTTTTAAAAAAAGATCTCTCTATATGTTGTCTACAAAAGACTTACCTCAGATGTAAGGAAACAGTCAGGTTAAAAGTGAAAGGGTGGAAAAAGTTATTCTATGTAAATAGTAACCAAATAGGAGCTGGAGTAGTGATGCTAATATCGGACAAAATAGATTTCAAATGCAAAAGTGTTATAAGAGATGAAGAGGTCATTATATATTAATAAAAGGAGCAATTCACCAAGAATAAATGAATGTACTAAATATTTATGCACCTTACTTGAATGCCCCAAGATACATGAGGCACACACTTGCAAAACCGAAGGGAGAAATAGTTGTCTCTACAATAATAGTTGGAGACTTCAATACATCACTCTTAGTATTAGATACAACATCTGGACAGAAGATAAATAAATAGAGAGCTTGAATGATAAATGAACTAGACCTAGCATTCATCTATAGAGCATTGCACCCCCAAACGGCAGGATGGACTTTCTTTTCAAGTGCTCATGGTTCCTTCTCCAAGATAGAGCATATGTTGAGTCACAAGACAAGCCTCAATAAATTTTAGAAGATTGAAATTACACAAAACACTTTCTCTGATCATAACGGAATGAAGCTGAAAATCAATAATGGATAGAAAAAGGGAAAATTCATAAATATATGGAGATTAAATGACACACTCTTAAACAATCAGTGAAATGACATACTCTTGAACAATCAGTGGGTCAAAAAAGAAATTACAAGAGAAGTCAGTATATATCTTGAGACGAATGAAAATAAGAACGCAACATATAAAAACCTATGGGACACTGCAAAGACAGTACAAAGAACGAAATTTATAGCCCTTATTGCTGACATTAAAAAAGAAGAAAGAGCTAAAATTGATGATCTAACTGAACACCTGGAATAAAAAGAAAAAGAACAGCAAACTAATCTCAAACCAAGCCTAAGGAAAGAAATAGTAAAGATCAGAGCAGAAATAAATGAAATTGAGAACAACAACAACAACAACAAAAAACAATTAAGAGGATAAAAACAACCAAAAGTTGGTCCACTGTCATCGCTATTATTTCGAGCAGTGCTATTGCATGGGTATGACAATGTTTGAAAAGGAAAGACTAAAGTTATGTATATTACTAGAAGGAAAGCTAAAACTTGTAACATGGGATCATATAAGATAGTAAAACCTCATGTAAAATGTGAATGTGTGTGATCTTCCATACATAAGACTGCTTTTACAAAATACAAATACAAATATACTAGTGAAAAGGAATAAGAATCACTGCTATGTACATCAGGTGAGACAGAGAGATTGAGACGTGATGACTTTTGTTTGTTTGCTTTTTAATTTATTATTACTATTGGAATAATGAAAGTGCTCTGGGAGTGATTGGGGTGATGAATGCACAAACATGTGGTTACACTAAATACCATTGATTGTACTCTTTGGATGAATTTATGCTTTATCAATAAAATTGAAAAAGGAGAAAATACAGAAAATTAAAGTGTAAAAAATAATAATAAAGCCAAACTTAATTCTCTGAATAAAATAAACTAAAAGTGTGGCATATCCCACAATGGAATACGAGACAAAAATGAGAATGAATAAAATAATAAAATGCAAAGCTATAAATGAATATCAAAAACATGATCTTCCATTAAAGAAAACAGAAAAAAAAAAGAGTGCATATTATGTGATTTCCTTTATATGAAGTTCAAAAACTGATAAAAATCACCTATGGTGTTAAAAGTCAAGATAATGATTACCTTTGGTGAGGAATCAGAAGTGACTGGAAGAGGGAATGAAGATTACTTCTGGTATGCTGGTAATGTTCTTTTTTGCTTGTTTGTTTTAAATCTGTGTGTAGGTTACAAGAATGTGTTAACTTGTGAAAATTCATTGAACTGTGAACTTTGCTTAGATCACTTTTCTGTATGAAATATATGTGTGAATATGAATTAAAAAAGAAAAGGTATGCTGGAATAAACTATGTAGAACCTTATTGACTACTGCTTCTCAAACTTGAATATGCAAAAGAATCACATAGGTTCCTGGATAAAATGTCACACTAATTCAGTAGATCTGGGCCAGAGCCTAAGAGTCATCATTTAGAAAAAAACATGCAAGGGACACCCATTTTGTTGGTTTTGAACCACATTTTGACTAGCATTCTTTTAGATGATGGTTTTGGTTTTATTCTCATTATAATACTAGAGTATTTTAAACAGAGATGTGCTATGATCTGATATATGATTTAAAATAACTTTGGGTGCCACAAAGAACAGAGAACCAGTAAACAAATACAGAGAATAGTAACACTTCACTGAGAAAAGGTGATAGTGGCTCTGGTTAGTTTTGTCAGGATGAAGATTGTTAAAGTAGAAGAGAGAAAGAAAGAAAAATCAATCAAGGTAAAACAGTGAGGACTTACCCTTGATTTGGTTGTAAAGAATGAGGAAAAGTATAAAGTGAAAATGTTTTCTAGTTTTTTGCCCTAAGCAAAACCCAGTTTATTCTAGATTCCTAGAAAGGGAAGACTTTGAACAGGGGTTCAAAGTCAGGGATGGGTGGGATTCAATCACTTTGCTTGGTTATGTAAATTTTAGGTGAATCTGAATAAATGTAAATGTCAATTAGGCCATTGGATACACTTAGCTCAAGGAAGCAGACCTTGGTTTGAGATACAAATTGATATAGACATTGATGATTCTCAAATTTGTAAGTTTATGGAATACCTATCAAGGCAATAATTAAGGCGCTCTGGAAATACATAAATTTAAATCCTGAATGGATGGTGTGTTGGAAAAAATGTTTCAGCTATAAAAGGAAATTACACATTTGGAAATGAGGAAAAATGTAATTAGGCTGGTCACATGTGGCTCTTTCATCTTCTTAGGGAATAGTGTCATTTCAGGGGCTCATTGATGGCCTTTACTATTAGAAGTTTAGACACACTAAAGTACCAGGACCCATTTTAGCTTTAGTGGGAGGAGGTATATTGGTGAGTCTTTATATACCCTCCACCCTTCCTACCATGGCTAACTTGTAATGGGCCAATTGAGTATAGGGGTTTTAGGAGAAAAGTTTACCAACATCCTCAGCATAGATCATCTTTTCTGCCTAATTATTCTCTTCTTTGCAATTGATAGTGGATATTTAAAATGGAGCATGAATATATTTATAGCTTGTCTTTTCCTAGAGATTTACCCATATATCTCTTCCAGACATGTTTGCCACTTATTTTCCAGTCTTATTCTTTCCAAGTCTATGACTACCCAGTCAACACAGTAGTCATGGAATCAGCAAAGAAATACTTCAGACCAGCATTCTTCCATGCTAAAAGACAATCAGATTTAAACACTGACATGCATATCCACACTTTAGATCTAAAATTTCATCCCTAATACAGCTATCAACCTAAAAGAATTACTTAAAGGGTAGCTGTAACTATGTATTGGAGTAAGATGATAAATAGTAGGTGCCTGGAACATCCTGTTATATCTTGCTGATAAAGTTGTGAAATTCTGAGCATTAAAAAAACGTGTAATAATAACAAAAACAATACTTATATTTAATAGAAATATATTAAAACAATGGGCACTAAGGAGTCCATGATACTAAAAAAAAAAGTATACAGAACATGTATAATAATGTAGTGATGAAACAAAAGAAGAATAAATACAGTAGATTATTTCATTTTGATTGGGCTTTAAAACTAAAGTATTGCTAATTTGGTTAAATATGGTCTCAATGTATATAAATGTATATAAATGAAAAAATATATAGATATGCTCATATTTTATTTTTTAATAATTGTATTTCAAATTCAAGAAAATAAAATAACAGAAAAAGACTGCTCAACAAGTTATGGAAACATTACTCTTAAAAATTTATTTCCAGGCACCTTTATTTCATCTAATTCCAACCACTAACACAGTTGTTTCTCTAGTGTTCAGAAAGATACACATATGAATACAGATTAGCTAAATGACATAGTCAAAGTCTCCTTATTAATGAAAAAATGAAAAAAAAAACACAATCATATTCATATCTCACAGAACCAACTACATTTTATTTTTTGAACCTTTAGTATTAATATAGTACCAAATTTGTTTTTGCTACAAAAGCATTACAATGTTGTTGTTAACTATAGTTTATAAATTCTGTTAGTCATATTTTCCCATGTATCACCACGTTTTTAACACTTTGTAGTAGAAGAACATTCCTGTATTTTATTATTGCTCACAATCCTCATCTACTGCCAAAATCATTATTATACATTCCCAATATTATCCTCCAGCTGTCCTCCAAATAACATTAATCTTCCTAGACTACTCATTTTAGCCACAATCACATCCATAATTCAAACGTATTTCTTACAATCATTATAATGTGCCCATGTTTTATTTTTAGAAGCAGTAAACAATAAATATAAACAACTGAATTTTCCAAGTGGTCTCAGCAAAATTAGGGGCTCTGCAAATATCAGGAATGAATAATTAGCACTGATGAGTAACTATAATAATTGACAGAAACAGTTGTCACAGAAAAGAACCAAATAGAAAGAGGATAATTCCAGTCTTCTGAATTAGATAGCAGTACACACATGAAAAACTAATTATGAGGTGCAGATGTAGCTCAGGGATTGAGTGCTTGCCTTTCATGTATGAGGTCCTGTGATTGCAATTCCTGGTACCTCCTAAAACAAACAAACAGACAAACAAACAAACAAAAAACAATAATTATGATGAATCAATCTCTGATCTTATAGATTAAGATACAAAGTAGCCTTATTAGTTAGACTAGAGTTATTACAAGACTAAATTAGTCTTGTATTAAATCAAATAATAATAATATTAAAATATTTATTTCCTTAATTTGGCTAAGTGAAAATTGAAAGTAAATTTTTTTTAGAGGGAGGTAGTTGGCAAAATTATACATATGGAAGTGAGGAAAAGACCTTTAAAATGATTGACATAAAAGTCATATTGACATTTAAAATTAACTATAAAAAGGAAAAAAAGAACTATCCTTTGACACATTATTCCAAATTTTATTTACTTTAGGAGAAGTATTATATTTCAAATAATAAGCAAGATTTGAGGGTCCAGGTCTTGAAACCTCAGCTGGCATGAGAAAATATTCCTATTTATTTTTCTTTAAAAAGGTTACCTCAATTCTAGGAAAGTCTAAATATTACTAAATAAAATTATCATAGTTAGATAGCAAATATGCATATCAATAATCATAGGAAATCACAACAGAAAATATAGGCATAATGAAGAAATTAATTAAATCTACAGATTTGATGTTTTCTCCTTAGGCTTAAGTGGACATTTAGCAGCATGATCTGTCATCATCACATTAGACATGCTTTGTCTTCAGTAAGTGTTTGAACCCTTCAAGGGACTCATCTGTTTTCAATGTTTAGTTAAAGTATAAATTCCTAAGGAAATGTCATTAATCATAGAAAATCTATATTCAAACTCAAGAAGATTTAGCTTAAGATTAATGAGTTTAATAAATGCAGCATTAAACAAATTGCAATTAAATTTATACCTTCCCACATAATGATGCCTTCTGAACATTAGATAATCAGTCAATAAGATAAACACCTTTGTTAATATGTTGGTCCACAGCAGGGAGGGCCTTTCAGAGCCACAGAGCCTTCTTGATGTTGCATGGTTCATATGGTATAGATTTTTACACTGAGCTTTATGACTGTTAACATATAACATATATCTGCTAAGTACATGTTGTATTTCTTCACCTTGTCTACAGGATATTTCACTCTTATTGCTCAGGTAATGTGGAATGGTGAGATTAGATGTTGAGAAGAATTGCTTAAGCTTATCACGCAACTTCCTAAGTGCAGTCATTCAAAGACCTGTTGTTGTTAATGAAAATTAGTTTAATTACATCAAGTAATAAATATATATAAAAAGATGCACACAGTTTTAGTTATTTTTTTCCCAGTCATTTTGATCAACTTATAGGAAACAGAGAACTGAAATCTACATACAGTTGAGACATTTCAACAGTATGAAAAATTTCAGGGGTCCTTGTTAGGTATGATAGGTTACTCTTTCTTCTGTTTTTTAATGGACATTTTTTAATTGACTTCAAACCGCTAAATCAATTTTGCTTACATTCTTAAACAAGAAGCTATATTAAGCTGAATCTACTCTGTATGCCAAACAGGGAATAGCTACTAAGTAAAGCATGCTGGCAATATTTATTAAAAACAGAATATTTAAAAGTTGTATTAACTTATGAAAAAGAACAAAGAAGAATTTAGATAGTATGAATGTATTCAGAAGAGAAGATTAAAGTGAGATACTGGTATCTTCGAGGCAAACTACAGTTGATGTAAGATAGCTAACTTTTCTATATATATATATATTTTTTTTTCTCAATGCATAAGAGTTAAAAATCAGGAACTTTTATCTATAGTACACTTGGCTCCCTCATCTAAGGGGAAGTTAGGGACTGCCTCTTCAGAAAGGATTTTTGTTATTAGTCTTGCCCTTAACTGTCCAATATCCCTATGGCATGTTTTATGGTCCCACCTCTTCCTCCAACCAATTCTCTCATTCTGTTTAGAATTTAATAGGTATTGCACCTTTGCTGTTCTTATAATCAGGTTCTGGCTTGGACCTCAAAAAAATCTTTACTAATGAATGGATTACTAGCAATTAGAAACTCCTTCAAAGTTGCAAGTAAATTCTACCAATTGCCCTTTCCAATTTACAGTAGGGTATTAATGTTTCAATTCAAAAGAAGACCTCTCACTTTCATAATCAACATTATCATAGTAATAATTCTGTACCTGGATCAATAGATTTTTCACTGCCCTAATCTGTGCCTACACTTCATGAAATGAGTCACTGATAAATTAAATTATGATGACACTACAATGCCATGGATTATCAGTGTCCTATTTCCATACCTGGAAAATTATCTGAATATTTCTTAAATATGTAAGAAATTAATCCTAGAAAACCTTTTTGAGGAATCTGTTCTAAGCTTATTCCTAATATCATTTACTGCATCATAAGAGTCAGGGTATGACAGTAACACACACCCCACAAATTGGGCGATTTAAGGAAACTCATTAAAAGAACCGTTTACAAGATGTACACAGAATATGAGAAAGTAAAAAAGATACAATAGTTCTTTGCTACAGAGATTTACCACATCTAGACCTGAAGGGACAAGTGGAAAGAGCAGTTACCAGATCCAGAGAAAAAGAGAGAGATGTTGTGCTGAGAGCAGGAGGACCATTATTGTGGCTTTGGTCAATGGGTGTATGTGGCTCTCACTGACCTTGCAGGGAAAGAGCCTTGGATTAATTACTTTTACTTCAAGCTATTCTTTCCTTTCATTTCCTCCCTACATTGGCCAAAAGTAATTGAAAAGTCCATACAAGTGGTCTTCTGGATCAGAAAGCATAATGGAAAAGTATAGGAATGTTTCTATTGGGGAAATTGGAAGATAGCACATTAAAGAAATATTGGTAGCTATATTTTTATGAATACTCAAATGTACATTTATGGATACATATGTGCAATATACACATGTATATATATTTTTTCATTTGGCTTCATCAAAACTCAATATGTAATGTGAAAGATAATTATGACTGAATGCATCTATTAATGGGGAGCACAGTCTCTAACCAAAACCTTTTGAGAGTTATTAAATAAGATTGACCCAATTTTGCCAATGAATACTTTTGTTTAATTGCCTTGTTAGTCATGCCTCCAATTTATAAAACCATGAAGAAATCCATGAATCTAATATACTTGAGATTCAATAAATGTTATAAAAGACTCTGGAACTAACTGGTTTGAATATAGGAATGTTAGGATGATGGATTTCCTGGAAATTTTTTATAAATTCTGTGTTTCAGTTTTTACCAGCAGCATAAAAATTTTGTTTTATTTTCATAATGATTCTAAAGTGATTTACATATGGTCCTATGAAATGAGATACACAGCCTCATCACCATATCCCACCAACATTCTATAAGTTTCTGAACCAACTGAGAGTAAAAAGAAAATCAGAATTTCCATTTTTAGTGTTGAGAACATGCAGCTTGCATTAAAGTAAGGGATAAAAAATCCATGTAACTGACATGGAAACTAAAGGATTAGCCATTGAAGAGCACTTATTAAAGGAATAACCCTTGTGAATATTTCAAGAGGCCCAGAAAATAGCAGACTATAGAAGGAGACTATTTTATAATCATGCCCAAAATAAATCATGAAAAACTTTAAATTTCTTTCAGTTTATTTAGTTTCTCAGGTGGCAAGTATATAGCACATTTAGAGAGAAAGCCAGGCCAAAGCTTGCATAAACTCTGGGTCAGTCTGTCCAGTAGAGAACACCACACTGAAAGCAAAATTTTAATTTTGCTCATATTTCATCCTCAGGGGAAATACTGAAAATAGGTACACTATTTTGTTCTGCATTGTTGACTTGATTATTTTCCAGTGAGCAGAATTATAGATTTAAGTTTCCCAAAATATATATGACCTGATAAAATTCAAAAATATTTCTATTGGAACAAGTAATAGGCCAGAAAAATAATAAAGTCAAGAGAAAATGGAGCAGGCATGACAGTGGACAATTTGAGGTTATCAAGGGAGCTCTGCACCAAAAGGCACTAGAATATTTTGGAGAATACCAAAAGGGAAAAGGGGCAATATCTGCCACCAATTCTACCATCTTCACTCTTTTACATAACAATAACAATTATACCGTGTTGCAAATATATAGCATTAATACCCAAGGTAAAACAAAATGCACAATGCATAATATCTGTTACTGTATATGAGACAATCTGCTAAAGTCTCTAAATAAAATGTTTCCTTTAAATCCCCTCTAATCTTATAAGGAATGTGTTATCATATATTGGATATAAACTAAATAACCTATGAGAAAAGTGATTATTTGGAGGAGTTAATCAATTATCGATGGTGACCAAGGTAGAATAGGTTAGAATCAGAATTCAACCCAGGTCTGTCTGACTCCATATTTATGCTCACCAGCCCATACTACCTCTCCAAATTGCATGCTCTTCTTCAAAACTCTTTTCATAAAATAGTTCTTTCAATCTTTCCACTTCTGTAAATTAAGGTTGCTATTATTGAAAAATAATGGTCAATATTGAAGAAAGGAGATTTCTTGGGTAAACCTGATTAAATGATTTCAAACACTAAGGAGTGAGACCCAGGAAACTGAAATTTTAGCAATCTGTTAGGTGGTGCTTGTTGTTTCTGAATTAAGTTGCTACTGATTTTTTTGTCTTCCATGCTTCAATCTCTCTGCAAAATTTTAAAAATATATAAATTTGTATTTCATTTTAAAAGAAGACTACATAAATGTTATGTCAAAAATAGTGGCTTCCCATATACCCCAACCCCACCCCCTTCCACTCCTTTTCACATTAACATCTTTAATAAGTGTGGTGCATTTTTTACAATTGATGAACACATATTGAAGCATCAGTACTAATCACGAAATCTAGTTTATGTTATAATTTTCACTTTACCCCACAAAATTTTATAGGTTTTGAAAAATATAAAATGGCCTGTATCTGTCATTTAAGTGTCATGCAAGGCAATTCCAATGTCCCAAAAATGTCCACATGTTACACCTATTCTTCCCTCTCCCTCCTCTCAGAACCTCTGGTGGCCACTGCCTTTATATTAATGATAGAAGTTCTTTCATTACTAGACTAATAATGTCTATAATAGAATAATAACAGAATAATAATAAATCTACTTTAGTATATTGTTCTTTCCTCAAACTTGAGGATTTGGGGATGGTGATGCTTACTGTGCTTCTGATTGAGAAGGGGCTTAGATCTCATGGGGCAAATGGACAAATCTGTCTTGCTTGCAGTTGTAGATATGCTCCGTGTTTTGGTATGGTTGTTGTCCATCATCATTCTTTTGTTGGTTGTCTTAGGTGAGACCCATGAAATGGAAAGTAGGTGTTGCAACTCTACTGAGATTCAGGGCTCAACCAGCATTGAACAAACCAAAGATTTAAGTCTGTAGGGAGTATAATTAACTAGTATAGTGCTACTTATAGGTTCAAATAAAATGGGCAGAAGAGCCATGTGTAGGGAAATTATAAATGAATCTAACTCTGTTACACTGGGGAACATAAATTCAAAATTAAAGCCCATTGACAGGGTGCTGAATTCCTGAGATTGTCTGCCCTGCTTATAGTGTCTAGATGTCTCTAGAGCCCTCAGAAGCCCCTTTGTTTGAGGCACTGTTTTTGTGGCAGTCAATGAGATCCTGCTGTGACTTGCATAAGTGTAACATCTGCAATCACCTTCTGACTCTATGAAATCTCTTAGACATAAAAACTCTTTTGTATTTAATATTTCTCCCTTTTGGTCAAGGTCTTTTGCCAAATGCATCACTAGTCAGTGTTTGGTAATAATCCCTTGATGTCAGGGACGTTCTAAAGAAAACACCATTACTTAGTAACTGTGTAACTCCTAATTACTTATTAACTGTGTAACTACTAGCTATTTATCAAACCTCAAATGAGTCATCTGTAAAATCATTGCTCTTAATCTGTAAACTTACTTAGGATGAGGATTTGTGGAATACATTTAATCATGCATGAGAAACACTAAGTAAGTGCTTTATTCAGGGTAAAGGGTGAAACTTCTTTATTAATGTCATTCCTAGGAGAAAAAAAAAAGGTAACCAACTTAGAAATTTGGAATTTGAATATATAAGTGCAAAATGTTATTGATCTAAATTTTTAAAAAATCTAAAATATGTATATATATATAGCTAGGTTCCTTCTAAACTTCTAGAGTTACCAGTGGTGTGATGTTACTCATTTATCATGTTTTCAGTTTATTCAGCACAGTGATTCAAGAGAAATACTCAGTTTCTGTCCTCTTAGGTGAGATTCCTTATAGCCAAGGAGAGGGCCAATCACAACATGACATAGTTCATCCTGGTGGGCTTCACCCTAGACCCGGTGATGCAGCTTTTTCTGTTTGTGCTGTTCCTTGGAATATACTCTGTGACACTGGTGGGAAATACCATTCTCATGGTATTGATCTCTAAGGATTTCTAGCTCCAAATGTCTATGTAATTTTTCATTGGGAACCTGTCTTTTCTGGATCTCTGGTATTCCTCCGTGTACACCCCAAAGATTCTAGAGACTTGCATTTCTGAAGACAAGAACATCTCCATTGGCAGCTATGTAGCTCAATTCTTCTTCTCTGCTTGGCTGACATATAGTGAGTGTTTCCTGTTGGCTGCCATGGCTTATGACAACTCTGTGGCCATCTCAAAGCCACTGCTTTATTCCCAGGCAATGTCCATAAAGCTAATTGCATTTTTGGTAGCAGCCCCATATCTTGGTGGCTTTATTAATTCTTCCTTCATCACCAAAAGTATATTTGCTATGAAATTCTGTAGTGACAACATCATTGATGACTTTCTCTGTGGCTTGTCTCCCCTGGTGAAGCTCACTTGTGGCAGGAAAGATGGCTGCCAGGCTGTGCTGTTCTTCATCCTTGCCTCCAAGGTCATTATCCCCACTTTGTTCATACTGGCTTCCTACCTCTTCATCATTGCAATTATCTCAAGGATCTGCTCCACACAGGACCACCTCAAAGCCTTCTCCTCCCACCTGATCTCTGTTACCTTATACTATGGCTCCATTCTCTACACATATGCTCGCCCCCAATCTAGCTATTCTTTGGAGAGAGACAAAATGACTTCTACATTTTATACTGTGGTGCTCCCCATGTTGACCACTATGATCTATAGTCTGAGGAATAAGGATATGAAAGAGGATCTCTATAAACTCTTGAAATAAATTCAGATTCTCTACCTCAAAGAAGATGCACACACAATTTTTATCAGATTACTTGTTTCTCATGCATGGCTGCTATTGTGGTTCATCATGATCAAGGGTTCTTATAGAGTTACACAATTTTTCACCTTGACACATGTCATTTCAGGAGAAATACAGTATGAAAATTAGTACAACCTCAGAGAGAAAAGACAAATATAAAATATAACAATTTATAATGAATATTATATTATTAGATTAAAAACTGTCTATAACCAATAAGAAACCTCTTAAAAATAAGTAAAAGAATAGCCCACTCTCCTTAATATAAGTAAATTTTGGCAGTCTGTTACATATAAATATATATATATATATTTTACACTGTGTGTGTGTGTATATATATATATATATATATATATATAGTGATTTCCTAAAAATATGAGCAAATATGATGAATTAATTTCTGTTATTTATCCCTATTGAAAACTAGATGACAGCCATCATTTTCCATTACTTCATAAAATTTTTGACTATTTTCATTTGTACTTTTTCCCCAAGAGCATTAGCATAGAGGTCCAGCAGCACCCAGGAATCACCTTGGTGTAAAATAAGTTCAGAAGGTATGATCTCAGCAATGTCTTTATTTTTTAGATATATTATTCCATTAATAAAATATTATTTAATACCACATAGGTTTGTTTTTTGTGAATCACTCTAAGGGCTTATAGTTTATTTTATAAGAAGTAACTTACATACATTTCTGCCATCCAAACTGTGAAATTCTAAGGACAAAAACACAATTATTATAATAAAACACATAATAACTATGGTGAAGTGAAACAAATTAAGAAATGAAAGTCTCTGTATACATGTCATTTAAAAGAGAATTATTTTTATAGAGAATTAAAACATGTTGTGTTAAAAAAAAGGGGGTGGTGATCACAGATATGATCATTTCTATGCAATTTTGATTGATTTTTTAAAGCAAGACAATGTTAATATAATTTATGTTTATAAAATATAAATACATCCTTATGTCTATTTGTATAAGCAATAAAGGAGAAAATGCAAGGAACTGTTACATAGCCATGCCATCCCAGGAAAAGTAGGAGTGCTACACAGAACCAGGAAGGACCATTCAACACTGATGGCCATGCACATTAACCTGCAAAGTGAGTGCCAGGCATATAATCAGTGCCAGTTTTCACACACAGTAACCTAAATGAAACCCAATAGGAGCACTGGAATTCTATCATTCTTAGTTTAGACAAATGTTCTAAATCACAAAGCTGCTTATGCTGTCCCAGGTATTTTCTAAAACATGAGCTCTCAAAAATCCCTGGTACTGATAATAAAATTCTGATAAAAGTACTTACCTTTTCAGTGTTAACAGATTAAATTAGTATATTACAGTGGCAGAAAATCAGTTATTTAATGTCAGGGAAATGAAAGTAGAAAATAATTAATTTGGAAGGAAAAGCCGGTCACAAAAATCAATCTGATGTGACAAAATTTTATTTAAGATGTGTTATTCTTGGAAACCCTGAAATTTAACTAAAAAAGGAAGATAAAACCGATGGTCAAGGATTCCTATTCTAATCCTGTTAGGAGAAGCAACCAAGTTCTTTTCTCTAAACAAGAATCAAATGCGAATATTCTCACTGTCCTGATTTTGTGATAATCAGGGTAGGTTAAACATTTGCTATATTAGAAACTATGCATGTGTCCCCAGACCTAGTTTTTCTCCCTAGGTCTGGTTTTTAGAATGTTGATGATAAACTAAGCCTGATTTATTACATTACCATCCTGTATGGGAAAAGACTGTAACTTTGGGTACCATTGGTCAACCTTAAAAGATATAGCAGTGGGACAGATGTGGCTTCCATCTCCTGTATGGAGGGAACTGGGTCCATCCCTGGGACTTCCTGGTAAAATTGAAAAATTATATATAGAAGGTACGTGGGCTACCAGGCTCCATGCACGGGTGTGCCGCATGACCCATGAGGGGGTAAGGCATCAGGCCCCATATACGGGTAAGCTGTTAGGCCCCACAAGTGGGTCAGCCACCAGGCCCCGTGAGTGGGTGAGCCACCAGGCCCCATGGGCGGGTACACCAATAGGCCCCAGGAGTCACATAGCAAAATTAGGATGTAACAGGAGAGTGACATAAAGGAGAGCCAAGACAATATGCACCGAAAAACCAGCAACTAAGGTAGCACAGGCAGTAGGACACCTCTTTCCCACATTGGAGATTCTGTAGATTGAATCCCATTGAAGACAGGAGGAAAAGGATGAGAAGAGAGGGCAGGAAATAGATACAGAGAGTTGCCCAGCGAATGGACACAGAAATAGCAAAAACAGTGGGATGGTAAAAATGGATAAAAATAAATAAATAAATTCATAAAAAAATGTATATGGGAGGAAGATTCGGACTATATTTAGTAGTAATACCTTGACTATGCTCTTTCATGATTTGTTAACAAATGTTTCACAACAATGCAGGGTTTTTAGGTGGGGGTGATGTGTGGGAGCCCTTTATAATGTTATGCATGTTTGTTTTGTAAGATCACTATGTTTACTGAACACTTATAGTTTATGTATGTTCATGTTTGAATGATGTACTTCAAAAAATTGTTTAAAAAAAAAAGAACCTATATATATCCTGAGACTATAACCTCAGGAAGGCCGAGTGTATAATCATATTATTTTGTATTTGGAAAGGTTATCTCAATTCTACAAACATGTATAATAATAACACCATAACCCTAGTAAGATGATACAGTAAAGCCAATAATAATCTTAGGAAGACATAAAAATAAATATTAACTTAGTATTTAATTAAACAGAAGGAATTGATCTTTTAGAATTATGTAGGTATAAATTCAGCAATAAGTTTTTTATCACTGTGTTGTGAGTCATATAGTTGGCTATATGATCTCATATGTTGAACTATAGATTACAGTTTTAAAGTATGCAAAATAGTCTGCCATATTAACTTGAAATCACAGTATAATTTATACAGAAATTTGATTTCTTTAATTGGAGATAAAATTAAAATCTCAAGAGAAAGTGATATACAAGGTATGTCTTTTAGATATGAGTTTAATGAATCAAACATTAAATAAATAAAAATATTAATGGGTGTTTGTGCAAAAACTCTTGAAATTTAATGTGCTATAGAAAAAATGGAAACACTTGATCTTTCGCAACATAGCCCATGAGCCAGGGGCATTTCTGGATTGCATCTTCTTTTAATCTGCAAACCATACTTTAATGATTTTTGCATTCACAGTGTGCATTGTGACTAAACAAAGGACAAAGTGAAGTTACAAAGATCTACATAGCTGAGACATACAAAACTATAACCACCTAATATAATTGCAAATACAAATAATTGTCTATCTTCCTCACATCCTGGTCTAGTTATTCTTTCTCAGTATCTCAGTTGAATGGCATTATTTACTTGGTAAAGTATTCCAAACTTTCTTCCTGGTAATATGTGACTGGTCATCTTGTTTTTACTGGGTGGCTTTATGTTTCTTTTGAAAAGGTGTACTAAGAGAGTACTAAAAGGTGCACTGCTAAATATTTGGATTACAAATATAGTTTACCTGGACTCATTTTGTAGGATATTCTAATTTCCCTCTGGTGATTGGAACCTAAATTCTGGAATGAAGACATCTTCTCAGGGCAAAAGCGGGACTCCACCCACGTACATGGAGAGGATTTGAACACTTACTGCTTTTCTGTTATTAGTGAAAACCCAGAGAAAGACAGTTGTCAACTGAGTCATTGAGAATGGAGTCAGTGACCTTCAAAGATGTAGGCATGGACTTTTCTCAAGAAGAGTGGGCTCTTCTGCATATATCTCAGAGAAAGCTGTTCAGATATGTGATGCTGGAGAATATCAATTAGTCCAAAATATTAGTTCTGCAAATCAGATGTACTTTCCCATTTGGTGCAAGTAGAGGAACTGTGGACAGAAGGAATAAGATTCCTCCAAAGTCAGAGTACAAGCAGGGTAAATGGTTTTTTAAAAAAGAAATGGCGTCCATGCAATCTATGTGCAGGAAAGATACTTTCCCATCAAGTGTTTGAGATCTCACATTCAAAAGAATCCCTTTAAATGTAGTGACTTGCAAGAAAATTTCACTGAAAGATCCACTGTGACAGAACATATATTAACTCACATGGGAAAGAAACATTATTTCAAAAACCTATTGGGAAAGCCCTCACTAGCCAGTCATCTTTTGCCTCAACTTAAGCAAGTTCAAACTAGAAATAAATCATGTGAGTATCATCTAAGTTGTAAAACATTTTGTCAAACCTCCAGCCTTAGAAAATATAATGGAACTGACACTGGAGAGAAACCTTATGAATGTCACCAATGTGGGAAAGCCTTTGCTCATCCTTCTGACCTTATCTTACATGAGACAATTCACACTGGAGAGAAACTCTATAGATGTTGTACATGTGGGAAAGCCTTCACTTCTTTTTCTGACCTAAGAAAACATGAGAGGACTCACTTTGGAGAGAGACCCTTTGAATGTCATATATGTGGCAAAGCCTATAATCATTGTTCTACCCTTAGATGACATGAGAAATCTCACACTGGAGAGAAACTTTACGAATGTCATCTATGTAGGAAAGCTTTCATTTATTGTTCTGAACTTAGAAAACATGAGAGGACTCACATGGGGTAGAAACCCTATAAATATGTGGGAAAGCCTTCACTTATTATTCTCATCACAGAGAACATGAAAAAACTCATATGGAGAGAAACTATGAATGTAATCAATATGGGAAAGCATTCACTTATTTTTCTCACCTTAGAACACTAGTACTCACACTGGAGAGAAACCAAATAAATGTAACCAATGTGGGGAAAACGTCATTGTTCTTCCCTTAGGCATCATGAAAACACTCATACATAGAAATCATATGAATGTAATCAATGTGGGAAAAGCTTCCTTTATGTTTCTGCCCTTAGAAAACATGAAAAGTAACACTGGAGAGAAACCATGTAAATACCATTGATGTAGAAAAGTCTTGAATCACTGTTCTAACTTATAAAACCTGGTGTAACAGTTTGATATTGTTTATGAATTCCAAAAATAGCTTTTGGATAATGTTTGTAAACTGATCTGTTCCTCTGGGCATATTAGATTATATTGGATTCAGAGGATTAACTTTTACTTGATTAAATACTGATTAAAGCTTTGAATGGGCCATGTCAGTAGGACATTGAGTCTCTACCCCCATGGTGGGAAGGGACCCACAGGGAAACTTCACCACAGAGAAGGGAGGTGGGAATTTTAATGCTGGAGCCTTCAGAAGTAAATAAAGAGAGATTCAGATGCATGAGGAAAGAGAGAAGGCTCCATTATAAACCACAGAGGCCCTGAAAAGAAAGATGAGACATTCACCTGATAGTTTACAGCTTGCCTTGTGGAGAGAGCAGAGCAGCAGAGCCCAGAGAGAAATGAGCCCAGGAGAGAGACGAGACTTATCCCAGCCTACAGCTAATATTGGAAGAAGTTGGGATCGTGAAGCCTTAAGAGGAAGAGGAAGCCTGAATCCTTGCAGACATTGGCTGCCATCTTGTTCCAACACATGATAACAGACTTTGGTGAGTGAAGCAAATTATACTTTATGACCTGGTAACTGTAAGCTTCCACCCCAAATAAATACCCTTTTTAAAATAGCCAAAAGATTTCTGGTATTTTGCATCAGCACCACTTTGGGTGACTAATACACCTAATAATATGAGAAAAATTACACAATAAATGTTTCAAATATAGAAAAGATATCAGCTGTAGAATTAATCTATAACACATGAGAGATCTCACATACTGAAGAAACACTCTATGTAATCAATGTGTCATCTACGTATCAAATCCTTCAGTTGATATATGGCATGAGAGACATCACAATATAAAGTCAATGAAAGTGGAAGCATCTTTTTTGACCTCTATAACTCATATACAAACCAGAGAAATCATATGTGAAATTCTATGTGTATAATCAGTGTTGGAATGCCTTAAATTGTAATATATGCTTAATGCAATGCAATGCAATGCAATGAAATAAATTAAAGTGAATTAAAATAAAATAAAAAACACACAAAGGTACTAACTCTACCTAAGTCAAGTACAAGGAGGACATTCTCTATGACAATTGTCCCCTATACTTGAATACCATCAACACCCTTAGCAGGAGAAATGCTCACTAAATTAAAGGGATTTGCATAAACACATGCCAAGTTACTACTGTAGAGTCTACATAGATGTCTTATTCAATCAAGTGTTTGAAGAAAACACTAACCTTTCCCTTTGCCTCAAGGACACAGCATTGCATTTTGATCATTATTATGAATAAGGGTTTCTAAAGGGAGGAATTTTAAAGAATTCCACTCGAACTTGCAGGCAATAATTATCCTCATTCTAAGGATAAGGGAAAAAGATCTAATTTGAAGATTCTGTTTTATTCCATATATATATACTCAAAACACTTTTTGGGTCTGCATACTATCCTGTATATCCGGTCCCTGTGCATCCACTGAGAACTGCAATCAGGCCAAAACTATTAGTCACATTAAGGAGTGTGTACCTCAGTGGTGTTTTAAGATATCTAGGAATTAGTGACAGTTAAGAATCAGTAAGCAATAACTTTGAGATGGACTGAGCATTTCCCTGGTGAATGGCTGCCAGCTATTCATGTGAATTCTTGGAGGAAAATACACAATATGCACCTTGGTTTCCCATCTATTCAATTCATTAGGGGCCATTTGACCCATAAGCCATTGCTACAGATGTCTGCACAAGAAACACATTGATTATGAACTTGAATTTGTGGTTTATCTTGGTAGTTACTCCCATTTGTCTCTCAGACATACATACTGCCAAATGGCTTCTTTCTACTCTGGGAATCTAATTCCACTGAAGCAAACTTCCCATCATCTCTAGTGTACTTATGATAGTCACAGCAAAGATTTGCAAGGATGCTGATGATTCCATCGACAATGAATTTCTTAATGCCTTAATGAAATCTGTGTCCTTGGAGGAATAAGTTGAGAAGTGGTGGGTGATGGTTATGCAGTGTCAGAATATATCACACTAATGACCAATCACAAAATCTCAATCTTCCTGTACCTTAGACCTCTGCTTCAAGAGTATGTCATTTGTCTAATATTTTTTTAAACAAATCAATTTTATTGCTACATATTAATAAAGCATACAATTTATCCAAAGTGTATAATCAATGGAATTCGTATAATCACATAATTGTACATTCATCACTTCAATCATTATTAAAGCATTTCCATTATTTCAATAATAATAAAAATAAATAAATAAACAGACAAAAACCAAACAAACAAATTACTAACCTCTAAATCTCTCTGTTTCCCTTGGTGTACAAGGTGTTATTTCTGGCTATTCTTGCACAGTTACTTATTTGTTTACTAAGCAGTTTAATTGAGATATATTCACATAACATATGATCTACCCAAAGTGTATAATCAATGGCTATTAGTATAATCACGATTTTGTACATTCATCATCTCAAAAATTTTAGAAAAAGTTCAATACTACAAAAAGAAAGACTCCACATCCCTTTGCATTCCTTCCTCACTCTACATAACCAATAATCTAATTTTGTCTTTATAAAATGATTTATATTTTGATTTTATATAAATGGAATCACACAATATGTAGTATTCAGTGTTTGTTCTCCTTCATTTAGTATAGTGTGTTGGTTTTTTTGGTCTAATTTTAACATTTTGTTTCATTAACCTACATATGTTCAGCTTCAAAAAAAAAAAAGAAAAATGGTCGTATATATGTAATTTTACCCATATTCATGTTTCACATATTTATATTTCATATAATATATTTAAATCATAATAGGGTAATCATACAGTATTTGGCCTTTTGTGTCTGGCTTGCTTCACTCAACATAATGTCCTCCAGATTCATCCATGTTGTCATATTTTTCACAATTTCATTTCTTCTCAACACAGCATAATATTCCACCTTGCGTATACTCCAAAATTTATTTATCCATTCATCAGTTGATGGGCCCCTTGGTTGTTTCCAACTTTTGTCTATTATGAATAATGCTGCTATGAATATTGGTGTGAAGATGTCTACTCACATCACTTGCTCTCAGTACTTCCAGGTATATACCTAGTAATCGTATTGCTGGGCCCCATGACAAGTCTATATTCAACTGACTTAGGAACTGCACAGTGCCTGTATCATTCTATATTCCCACCAACAGTGAATAAGCATTCCCATATCTCCACATCTTCTCCAAAGTTTACAATTTCCTGACTTTTTAATAGCGGCCAGGCTAATAGGTGTAAAATGATATCTCATTGTAGTTTTGATTTGCATTTCCCTAAATGCTAATGATGGTGAACATTTTTTCATGTGTTGCTTCACTATTTGTATTTATTCTTTGGACAGTTTCTTTTCAAGTCATTTGTCTATTTTGTAATAGTGAAAATTTTACTTCTTCCTTTCCAATTTGCATTCCTTTTATTTCTTTATCTAGCCTAATTGCTATAGCTAGAACTTCTAACACAATCATGAATAATAATGCTGACAGTGGGCATCCTTGTCTTGTTCATGATTTCAGAGGGAAAGCTTTCAGTCTTTCACTGTTGAATACACAAGTTGGGGTAGATTTTTCATACATGCACTTTACCATATTGAGAAAGCTTCCTTCTATTCCTATCTTTTGGAGTGTTTCTAATCAAGACAGGGTACTGTATTTTGTGAAATGCCTTTTCTGCATCAGTTGAGAGGAAAGGTGATTTTTCTTCTTCAATTTATCAATTTGGTTTATTACATTAATTGAATTTCTTTTGTTGAACCACACTTGCATACCTGGGATAAAACCCCTAGAATCATACATGCCTCTGATTTCTAACAAATGCTTCCTAATAACTCTTTTAGACAAAAGATTATCTGCTGCTCAATTAGAAACTGACTTCTTCACAAGCCCCTTCTATTATGAAATAGAAATTGTCTGTATAGTTCAATTGTATGTGTATTATGTGACTATTTGTACCTGGTTTTCTGTTTATTGCCTGTGAAGAACACAAGATTTCTATAGATTTCAGTTTCCAGCAAGTCTGTGGAGTAAAAATAATTCTAAATGTGGCATAAAATGTTCTGTGATCCCATTTAACTTCATCTCTACTCTTTCTGTAAATACATTATATACTCGTGACAGCTCTGCTAAACTTCCACCAGTTCCCCCACCCTCCATTCCATTCCATGTTTCTGGCTTGAGAATCGTGGTCTCTTTTGTCAGAAAAAACCCTCCTATAGGCAATATCCACTCGTGCTGTAAGGACAGATGCGGGTTTCCTCTTTCCATGTAAAACTTCTCACAGCACACACAGCTCTCCTTTACTGACCCTAGCAGGGTCTCACTGTAGCCTGTCTCCAAGAATCAGGTGAGATAATTTCATCATAACCTGTTGTGCATACTTGTTTACAAAGATTGGTTTTCATTCTTTAAAATACTCTCTGGTTGAGGGCAGGACTCAGGCCTGAGATCTACACCTTGTCCTTAGTATCTGGTGGAATGTCTAGACACAGTTAACGCTGGATAGATATGCAGCTTGGAGGACAGGTGAAGAGCACTAGAAGAACTGATTTTGTCAGCCTTCACATTTGCAACCCTTTCTAATGTAGGCAAAACCATTTCTGAGTCTCAAATAATTTCACCTGTAAATGTGTATAATAATTACCTTTACTTCACAAGATTATTACATATGATAAAATGAGATTAAAATTCTAAAGCACTTAGAAAAGTGTCTGACCTATACTAAGTGCTCAATTAGTATCATTGTGATAAATAATGAAGAAATTTCACAACCTTTTAGGGACATCAGTCAATATGAAACTGTTTTTTGTTTTTTTTTTTTCACTTCAAAGTTGGATAATAATTTGATAAGGAGTGAGAGTGTATATGTTCTTGTAAAATCTATCTGTATGAACACTGAGGATAAGTAACAAACATATGTAAAGCAATATAGTCGTAGCTGGATAGATATTAAAAAATGATGCTTCTCTGAATTGTGCATGGTAAAGAGGGTATAACATAAGTTTTATAATTTGATTATCTTGGATTCAAATCCTAACCCCACTTAAGTTCTGAGTTTAACTTGGTCAAGATAATTGACTGCAAATTGGATAATTTTTCTTGACTGTATGGGAACTACAAGAAAGAAATTCATAGAGTTATTTGACTATTGAACAAATTTTCTAGGAAATTATTTTCTAAAGAGTAGGTTATAAATATATAGTAATTATCATCAACTTAAAAAAAATTTCCTTCTTTTGCTTTGAGAAACACTCTCCTAAATGAATCAACACATTGTTAATCTCATAATCAGGATTGGATGCAAATGTAACATAGCAGTAATATTCCAGCAGATGATTGGGATAGTGCTTGGAAACATTTTTCTGAACCTGTATGTATAAAGTACACTCATTTGTGAGCAACATCTGAAAACCTCTGCAGTATCATATTGGCTTTGTTTTTTCATTTTTTTTTCTTTTATTGTTTTTTTTTTATCTTTTATCTTTTTTTTTTTTTCTTTTTTCATATTGGCTTTGAATTAAGGAGTTATAACCAAAAAGAGAAAACCATGGAATCCACTACCAACTACTAAACTACTATAAAATAAGAAAGGTGGCTTCATGGTTCAGTACCAGGCCTCTGTAGAAAACATCGCCACTTACTAATTGTTTAACTCTTAATCACTTATTAAATATCAATTTGGTCATCTGTAAATCATTGTCATTAATCTATAAACCTACTTATGATGAGTACTATAAGGAATACATTAAATAATTCATGTGAAAGACTAAACCGGTGCTTGATTCAGAGTAGTGTTCAAAACCATTTTCTTAAATTTTTATAAGTGATGAAATTTTGGTATTATTATGAGAATCAGGAATCATTAGAGTCACATAAGACTGACCCTAAGTCCAGCTGCTTTCAAGTTTTTCCCATAGGAAGTCACTTTTAGTTCTCAGTGATTCTGTGTTTTAAAGTTTTTGTCCAACCATAAAAAAGTTCTCCTTTTTGTATTAAGTGATTCATTTAAAATAAACAGCCAAAGTAACTTTATAATAAATCTACTAATGAATCTGAAATAAACAGTGAACTCATATATGTTTCCCATCAAAATCACATGGGGAAGAGTATATTATTGTGAAGGGGAAAGAAATGAATGTATAAAAATGGGATGAATACATTATTACCTAGTGAGCAGTACTAGAGAAAATTATAAAGTAGGAAAAGGGTATAAGAGATGTTAGAGAAGTCAATTCCAATGTGGCAAATAGGGAAGAACTTAAAAGAGGAAAAATTATACACATTTAAAAAAGAAAATGTTTGGGAGAGAGTTATGAGTATACTTCAGGGAAGAGCATTCCGGAAATATGGAGGACTAACTGCAAAGAACAAGAACTTGCCCTCTGTATACTAGGAAGAGAATGGAGGGGAGCATGGCTGAAATGCAGCAAAGAGAAACAGGGAGAATAGTGGGAGTCAATAGCAGAGAGATAAAGTCCAGGACTTATAGAGATTTGACATTTTTGTGATGATTTTGGGATTTTCTCTGAATAAATTGATGTCACTAGAGGGTTCAGAGCAGCAGAGTAACAGGAATCAAATGACATTTTAATAGGACTGCTCTGGCTCCATATTGAAAACTGACTCACCCAGACTGAGAATTATCAGAAACTCAATTTTGCCTGAGATGCCCAGTAAACACCAGGTAAGAGATGTTAATAGACCTATGGAGCCACGGATTTGAAATTCAAGGAAGAGGAATGGTCAGGAGATAGAAAACTATGACTCATTCACAAATAAAGAACATTTAAATCCATCGGACCTGATGGGATCACCAGGGAGTGAATGTAGATGGAAAAGAGAAGAGGTACAAGGGTTAATGAGGTCACTTCAAAATTCAAAGTTTGAGCCAATAATGCTGAGAACAAGCAGCAAGAGAAGTAGAAGGAAAACCAAGTGAGAATGATGACCAGAAATCCAAGGAAGAGAGTGTTTTCCAGCTGGAGAGCATGATAAACTGTGTCAAGTGCTGCAGATAGATCAAACCAGATGAGGACTGATATTTTACCATTGGATTTAGCTGCATGGAGATCATTGAATCATAAGAATGGCAGCATTAAGGGATTGTGGGGGCCAAAGCCAAATTGCAACCTTCTTCAATTATTCTATATTTTATTCAGTAAAAGTCAACTTAATTCTAGAATGAGAATCTGGTATGAAGAGACTGTTTCCCTTGGTTCCAAGAGGAAGGGCTTCCTAAGTATAATATTCATATTAACCAGGATTTCTGTTTATTTCACTATAAAGTGACTTAGATTTATAGGATGGTAATATGACTGGAATTGCCCTTTAATTGTAATTGCATTTTTTCTATGTATATTATTGTTATATACACTTCATTAGAAAATTTTACTTCTATGTACAGAGAATCTGGAAGAGGGTAGGGAGATTTCTGATCATCAGATGGAATATTGAGTTGCATAGTCATATTCTACGACCACAATCTGAATATGAAAAAATAGGAATTTCCATATTTTCACTTCATTTAGTTGAATACTTATACATATGAGAAAAAATTAATCAATTCATAAATTTTTAATTTGGATATGTAATTGCAATATCTGAGTGATTGCTGCAAATTAAAAAAAAAACTTTCTAAATTGAGCACTTGTACTGACCAATTTGTTTTAAACTTCTAGAATTACTAGTGGTGTGATATTATTTATCATTTTGTCAGTTTATTCAGCACAGTGATTCAAGATGAAACTCATTTTCTGTCCTCTTAGGTGAGATTCCTTATAGCCAAGGAGGGGGCCAATCACACCATGACACAGTTCATCCTGGTGGGCTTCACCACAGATCCCGTGGTGCAGCTGGTTCTGTTTCTGGTCTTCCTTGGAGAATACTCTGTGACGCTGGTGGGAAATAGCACTCTCATGGTGTTGATCTGTAAGTACTCCTGGCTCCACACAACCATGTATTTTTTCATTGGGAACCTGTATTTTCTGCATCTCTGGTATGCCTCCATGTACAACCCAAAGATTCTAGTGACTTGCATCTCTGAATACAAGAGCATCTCCTTGGCTGGCTGTGTAGCTCAGTTCTTCTCTGCTGGGCTGTCCTATAGTGAGATTTTCCTGTGGGCTACCATGGCTTATGACTACTAAGTGGCCATCTCAAAGCCACTGCTTTATTCTCAGGCAATGTCCATAAAGCTAATTGCATTTTTGGTGGCAGTTTCATCATCATCAAAAGAACTTTTGTCTTTAAATTCTGTCATGACAACATCATTGATGACTTATTCTGTGATTTCATTACCCTGGTGAAGCTCACTTGTGGCAGGAAAGATGGCTACCAGGCTGTGCTCTTCTTCTTCCTGGCCTCCAATGTCATTGCTCCCACTGTGTGGACAAACTTGACCAGCTTTTATTAGTTTATAAGAAACCTTTTCAATTCAAAATCAGGTAATGATTTGATAAGGAGTGAAAGTTGTATATGTTTTTGTACAATCTATCTGTATAGACACTGAGGATAAGTAACAACCATATCTAAACAATACACTCATGGCTGGATAAATATTCAAAGATTATACTTCTCTGAATTGTGTATGATAAAGAGGATATACCATGAGTTTTATAATTTGGTTATCTTAGATTCAAATCCTAACCCCACTGAAGTTCTAAGTTTACCTTGGGCAATATAATTGACTGCAAATTGGATAAATTTTCTTGTCTCTATGGTAACTAAAAGACATACTTCACAGAGTTATTTGACAATTAAACAGAGTTTCTAGGAATTTTTTTTATAGAGTCAGTTCTCAATATATAGTAATCATCATCATTTTAAAAAATTTCCCTTCTTTACTTTGAGCAAGAGTCTCCTAAATGAGTCATTGTTAATTGCCTTTGCAGAATCTTGCAATGCTATGAACCCCTGAGGTGCTGAAAGAATTAATTATACTGGGGAGAAGGAGCAGATATAATTTTCCTGGATCCCCAGTGTGCACCTTCATTGGCTGTGACAGTGAAAGTTACAGGTATGTGTCCTGATGATGGGTAGGGATTAAATGGAATGTTCCTATGCTCGTATTCAGGATTTCCTATAAATGTATGGCTCTTCCAACATACAGTTTGGACATTGCTTAGGAATATTTCTCTGACCCTGCATATTTGAGATACCCTCCCATGGATAACATTTGAATTATCTGCATTATCATACCTGTTTTTAATTAGGAGTTATATCAAGAAAGAGAAGGAACCACATGCCCACTAGCAACTACTAACCTAATAACAAATAAGAAAGAAGTGTCTTAAATGATTAAGTACCAGGACACTGGAGAAAACAACACCACTTACTAATTGTTCAACACTTCGCTACTTATTTAATCTCAGTTTGGTCATGTGTAAAGTCATTGCTATTAATCTGTAAACCTACTTTTTATGAGTAATGTAAGGAGTAAATTAAATAATGCTTTTCATAGACCAAGTCAGAGCTTGACTCAGAGTAAACTGTGAAATCCTTTGCTATGATTTTTAAAAATGATGAAATTCTGGGATCATTTTGAGAATCAGAGTATATTAGAATCAAAATAGGAATAAGACAGAATGAGTCTGGGTGTTCGCAACTCTTTCCCTTTTAGTTCTCATAGATTCCATAATTTCAAAGATTTTGCCC
>JAKSZT010015848.1:0-11178 GCA_026826555.1 Tolypeutes matacus | reverse complement strand
AGTTTTCTGAGGAACCGCCAAACTGTCCTCCACAGTGGCTGGACCATACCGCAGTCCCACCAGCAGTGGATGAGGGTTCCTATTCCTCCACATCCTCTCCAACATTTAGTGTCTCCTGTTTTTTTAATAGCTGCCATTCTGATGGGTGTAAGATGGTATCTCATTGTAGTTTTGATTTGCATTTCCCTGATAGCAAGTGATGTTGAGCATTTTTTCATGTGCTTTTTAGCCATTTGTATATCTTCCTTGGAGAAGTGTCTTTTCAGGTCACTTGCCCTATATTCCTTTTTAAAACAGTGTCTCTAGCTACCCTCTATTGTTCCTGGTCTGTGACAGTTTGAGATTATTTTTGTGAATCCTAAAAAGGGAAAGATTGTGTTTTTAAACAAATCTATTCCTCTTGGTATGATAACTATGATTATATAGGATTCAGTTATTAGTCAGCCAAAGGGGTGCTAATGTGAAATACCAAAAATGGGTTGGTCTTTATAAAAGGTATTTATTTGGGGTAGAAGTCCACAGATACCAGGCCATAAAGCCTTAAGTTTCTTCTCTCACCAAAGTCCATTGCCACATGTTGGAGCAAGACTGCTGCCGACGTTTGCCAGTGTTCAGGCTTCTGGGGTTCCTCTCCTGGGGCTCCATTTCTCTCTGGACTTAGCTCCTGTTTCCTCCACAAGGTCAGCTGTAGACGATCAGGCGAATGGCTTGCTTTTCTTCTCCTGGGGCCTTCTTTCCAACATCAAAACTGCTTCTCCAAAACTGCTTCAACTCTGTTCTTGCCATGCCTTTTATATTTGATTCCCCACCCACCAAGGGGTGGGGCTCAACACCCTACTGATGTGGCCCAGTCAACGCCCTAATCATAACTTAATCATCCCCAGATTAACAGATCAGTTTAGAAGAATGATCCAATTATATTTTTGGAATTCATAATTACATTAAATTGGCCAACGGCTACAGTGCCCTTGATTAGATTACCTCTTTTTTTTTTAATTTTTATTTATTTTTATTGTGGGTAAAAATCAAAATTCTCACAATACATACAAACATTTGCAAAATGATATATAAATATATATACATATATGTGTATTTGCTTACAAAAATGTTATTTATACATATATATATACATATATTTTAAGAGGTGCTTAGATTACCGAAAATATTACACAGAACCCACTAGGATTCCCATGTTGCCCACCTCCTACACCTCCCACCAGCAATTCCACTGCTAGGTATATACCCTGAAGAACTGAAAACAAAAACACAAACAGATATATGCACACCGATGTTCATAGCGGCATTGTTCACCATTGCCAAAAGTTGGAATCAGCCCCGGTGCCCATCAACAGACGAATGGATAAGCAAAATGTGGTACATACATACAATGGAATATTACTCAGGTGTAAGAAGGAACAAAGTGCTAACACATGGAATAATGTGGATGAATCTTGAAGACCTTATGTTGAGTGAAGCAAGCCAGGCAATGAAGGATGAACAGTGTATGACCTCACTGATCTGAACTGAGGAAAGTGAGCAGTCTCTGAGAACCATTGTCTGAAAGATAGGTTAACAAAGGAGAGTAAGAGAAGAGCAGGCTTTGAGCCATCACCCATATGGACATAATCTATGGTAAAGGGATAGAGTGTGGGAGATTACCTCTTTTTTTTTTTTTATTTTTTATTTATTTTTTTTATTTTTATTTATTTATTTATTTTTATTATGGGTAAAAATCAAAATTCTCACAATACATACAAACATTTGAAAAATGATATATAAATATATATGCATATATGTGCATTTGCTTACAAAACTGTTATATATAAATATATTTTAAGAGGTGCTTAGATTACCTAAAATATTACATGGAATCCACTGGGATTCCCATGTTGCTCACCTCCCACACCTCCCACCACATCCCACAAAAATATCTCCCACAAGTGTGGCCCACCACCCTCAATGGACTTACACATCCTGGGCCGTACCACCAACCATAGACCACAGTTCACACCATAGATCACACTCTCTCCCACACAGTTCTGAGTGTTGTGTGCTGACTTAAAATGGACTACATCCATTGCCACAACAGTACTCAGGACAACCTCCAAATCCCAAAGAAGCCCCTGTATTCAACTGCTTGTACCCTCCCTGCCCCAAAAGTGTCAGTCCCCTCAGGATTATGGGAAGAACTATGGACTAGAGTGGACTTGATGGTATTCTGTTGTTCACATATGGTGATTCTAGCAATGGAAGAAATTATAACAATGAGGTGGAGCCATAGCTTTTTAAGAGAATATTTCCCTTTAACGAATATCTCTTCATTTTTACACTGATTATCCATTCAAAATGTTCTAGAATATTACATTTTATTGATGCTGCATTCACTGAGATTTTGTCAGAAATACATAATAAAAATATTTAGAGGTAAATTTCATGCTGAGTGAAACTAATGCTCATAAGAGAGAGGGATGGAAAGTGAGAGGAGAGAAACTATGGTGTTATAATATTAATTAATATTAACAATAAATGAGTCTGGTGAAAAGGTATATTGTGTTCTATGTACACAATCATTCTAAATTTCTGAAATATTAAAATAATTTCCAAATAAAAATTATAATATCAGACTTTACTCTCCTTTATTGAGCTCATACTCTTTATATGGTGGCAGTGTATTTAACTTAATTTCTTAGGAAGTATGGTCACTTCCATAGGCTTATTCATTACTGAAAAAATCCAGTTATCTGCACACATTTGTGGACTGCTACCTTATTCCATATGGTCCAACCCTGAAGTCATCCAGTGGGTATGAATAGTCTGCAACTGTTTGTATCATGTGGTAGATATAAGACGCAGGACTGCATTAGTGAATGTGGAAAAATATTTACCCAGTATGGAAGGATAATTTTGGGAAGTTTCCCTCCATGAGATGACATCTAAGGTGGCTTTGAAGTTGTGATTAAGTCTTCAAAGAAGAAAGGATACTTCACACATTATTCAATCCCTTGTTTATTCAATAAATATTTCTTATGCTAATTTATAATCCAAAATCAAAACTATATGAGATTCCCATGTTGCCCACATTATCTTCCAAGGTTTTTATGGTTTTGGCTCTTATATTTAGATCTTTGATCCATCTTGAGTTGATTTTTGTATAAGGTGTGAGATGGTATTCTTCTCTCATTCTTTTGGATATGGATATCCAGTTCTCCAAGCACCACTTGTTAAAGAGGCCACTCTCTCCCAACTGAGTGGGTTTCATGGCCTTGTCAAATATCAGATGACTGTATATGCGAGGATCTATATCAGAACTCTCAATCCGGTTCCATTGGTCAGTAGGTCTATCCTTGTGCCAATATCACGCAGTTATGATCACTGTAGCTTTGTAGTATGTTTTAAAGTCAGGTAATGTGATACCTACAACTTCATTTTTCTTTTTCAATATATCTTTGGCAATTCGGGGCCTCTTGCCTCTCCAAATATATTTTGTGGTTAGTTTTTCCAGTTCCTTAAAAAATATAGTGTTGACTTTTATTGGGATTGCATTAAATCTGTAGATTAGTTTGGGTAGGATAGACATCTTGATGATGTTTAGTCTTCCCATCCATGAACAGGGAATATTTTTCCATTTATTTAAGTCTTCTTTGATTTCCTTTAACAGTGTTGTGTAGTTTTCTGTATATAAGTCCTTTACATTTTTAGTTAAATTTATTCCTAGGTATTTGATTCTTTTCCCAGTGGGTTCCGTGTAATATTTTGGGTAATCTAAGCACCTCTTGAAATATATATATATATATCTAACATTTTTGTAAGCAAATACGCATATATGCATATATATTTATATATCATTTTGCAAATGTTTGTATGTATTGTGAGAATTTTGATTTTTACCCATAATAAAAAAAAAATGATGCTGCTAATATGGCATTAGAAAGAAAAAAAAAACAACTATATGAGATTAAAATCTGAATAAATCATGGTTACTGTCCTCAAAACATTTGAACTGTGGTGTAATTGTATATGTAATTAGGTTCAATAAAGAACACAAATTTGTTTGACAATTATCTGCAAAATTGTCATTCATAATAAGGTATTACTTCTGTCTGTGAAATGTGATTTTCCAACAAAAAGAACAACAAAAAGGCAGCTCAGCGAGGTCCCTGTAGCAGAATGTTGAAATTGACTCCATGATACCCTCAGATAAGCACAGGAAGCTGGGGTTGTAGAGGTGTGGGGGGAACATGTTCAGTTAAATGACGGCAGAGTAAAGGCACAGCAAAAGCAAAAGATCAAAAGTTGACCAAGAAAAACTGGTGAATCTTCCAGTGGCTTGTTCTTTCTTGCTTCAATTTATGGCCCCATTTCTTGTCTCTTTGTGACCTAGCGTTTTACAACAAGTAGTGAAATTATTACATTTTCATTTTAGAAATATCACTTTAGTGGTAAAAGACAGGAGAAGTGAAAGACTAGAAGCAAGGAGACCAGAAAAGAGACAATGGTGAACTGATTAATGTTGAGGAAAGTCCCCACAAGGACAGAGATATTTGGGGTTAAGTGGAACCTTGTTAAATCTGTTAAATAAATTCACATATATGGTTGTATATCTAACATTTTCAAATTGGCTACAACCAGCTTGAAAAATCAGGTGATTTCAAAATAAAGTTTCCATTTTCCCATTGATACTTTCAATATTTTCATGACTGTAAAATCCAAATCTTGAAGCATTTTAGGTGAAGATGTTGGAAAATCAGTTTCCAATAATTTGATTGCAGTCTAACCAAGTGAATAAGATATGCACATATTTTTAAATTTGAAAGAATTTAGAAGTGTTTTTATTTATGACTATTAATTTTACTGGTCTATAATGATAAACCTTAAATATGGGGAACAAGCCTGGAGATAAGTTCCCCTTGTTACAGAATTTTAGTGATTCTCCATTTTTTGATGGTTTTCCTTATCCCTGATCATTTTTTTAGGAAGTACTGGGATTGAGCCTGGTATCTTGTTCATGGGAAGCAGTTGTTCAAACACTTGAACTACATCTGCTGCCTCCTGCCCATTTTTAAACCCTCATTAATCTCTCCCTTTTCTGCCTCATCCCTGATGTAATCATTCATTTATTAGCTATACTTTAGAAATATGTACCAACATTATTGTTTCCTTTTAGTTGATATGTTTGGATATACATTTCTCTCATTAATAGTGATTTATCATGTTTTTATATGTTTATATATCAAATTTTATTCCTCAAATTTTGAATTAACCATCTATCAAATTTGTCTATTTCTTGACTGGATGTTTTGTGTTATATATGACATCCAAAATACCAAATGGAAAATGCAGGACCTGAGTAGAAGTTATATCAGGGCCCAGATCAGACCACTGCCAGAGACCCAGTGAGAACACAATAGACAATAGTTTATCTAAGGTTACCTTCTATCCCTCTACTTTAGAGCAGATACAATCCCCAGAATTTTCATGGGAAAGAAGTAGGAGGAGACCTAGGACAATAAATGTGTGAACACTTCTCATAAATGGTCTAAATCATCAGAGGCTAGTTATCTCAGTTAGCCTTTGACCTGGTAAGTTTGAAGTTAACTTTTCCCATCCCAGGTCTATTGTATTCAAGCGAAGTCAAGGTTTTGGAGAATAAAATGATTCCTTAAAGAAAATATAACACAGTGCCTCATTCTTGCCACCCTTTGCTGGAAGGAATATAAATTGAAAGTAATGTATTTAACCAAGGCCAGTTTTCTTACATACATTTATCAAAATACAGATATTTATTTTATGTATATTCAAGAGATAAAGGAGCTCTGACAACAAATCCCAAAATATATAATGCTCCCAACACAGAAAAATACCATTTCTCACTCACATAAAGTCTGAATCAACCGGTGTTATTGATAGGGGACTCTCTTCTGCATTGTTATGTAGATACTCAAGCTCCTGACATAATTTTGTTCTGTTATCATCCTTGATTTGCTTCTAGTTTAATATGATCATTCTACATATAGATGGCAGAAGGGAAAAGAACATGGAAAAGAGTTTTTGGGAGATTTTGTTCACATTTGTTTTGTTCAGAAAAAGTCACATGGGAACACCTAACTACAAGGGAGGCTGGGAAATGCGGTTGAGCTCAGTGCCTGGGAAGAACAGGTAGAAGTATAGTAGACAGGAAGCCAGTCTCTCCCACCTTCTTCCAATTCACATTCATGTCATCATTCTCCCTAGATTGTTCTGAATCTATGTGTTCAACTAACCTTGCTGTTTTCAGATCTTCCTATCTTTTCAGGGACAAATAAAGTTCAATTTATTGAGTCATATTAATAACTTCATAATTCTCTATATAATTAAATGATTTATAAAAATTTAATTTTATTTATTAATTTATGTACTAAAAGAATGCCAGATTTCTCTTATTTTGTCAATTAACAAAATATTATAAAGTATACCTCGATCATACTCTTTGTGTATGCATCCATCAACATGGTAAGATTTTTCTCTTGGTATATAGTTAATGTGGAAATTTTTGTTCTTGTTAAGTAGTTTATGGATTTTTAAATTTTTACTAGATTCTGAAAAAATTGATTTGTGAAATTTTATTTCCTTCATTTAATTGAGAAATAGTTATGAAGCTTTAAAAAAGAAATTAATTGCTATGTATCCTGGAGTTAAACAATGAGCAAAACCCAAAACTATATATTTGATTAAATAGTTGTTTGGCATGTGTTTTGATCTTTGTTTGATTTTCTCAGTTGTATGCTTTTCACTGATTTTTATTCATTCTTCCTTATTAATGAACACATTAAATGGTATGGATGTTTTCTTGAACATAATTTTACCTCTTTTTCATAGGGTAAGTGTGTTATTTATTTATTACTATTCCTTTTTAACTTATAAGTCTATCTTTTTCCAGATTGAACTGCCTTTTTTAAAATAACAAAGAATTTAAAAGTGCTTAAAAAATTTCATTGCATCTGTATATATTTTTGTACAATATATTTTCTTGTTTAATTTTCTGTGGCCTGAGAATATAGTATAATTCATACATTGTGGATTTCACTGATATTTACAATAATGAATATCAGTGAAATATCCTTTATGGAAAATTCATATATTTTCATCAAGCTTGTTATTGCATGTTTCAAATCCTGATAGCCATTTCTACTTCCAGGATAATTCAGCTTTCTACTTTCAAAACAAGAAGTAGGGTGAATATTCTTCATAGAAGAGGATGAAGTAACTTCTTGTTTGTAAACAAAAGTACTCAGGAATTATTGTTACAGAAAAGCTTAGGAAAATGCACAATAATGGACAATTGCTTGTGTGATTGTCACAAGATATAGAAGAGTCTATCTTTATGTCTTCAGATTGAAAGATAAGAAGTTTGAACATATTGAAACAATAAGTTTGTTTCTTTAACCTTCTCAATTTTACCTTGTTCCCTAACTGATGATAAAATAAAATAAATAAATAAAGATAGATAGATAGATAGATAGATAGATAGATAGATAGATAGATGATAGATAGATAGATAGATAGATAGATAGATAGATAGATAGATAGAGTCATAGGTTCAAGAAAAATCTGCTGGGCATAATGAAGATGTAATTGAGTGACCACTACATTTTTGGTCCTCTAGCATTGGAAGAAATAGTTTGCATAGACCTTCCAATTTGTTCCAGGATACTTTAAAGATCCAACTATGGAATCAGATAATATAGCATTGGTGATAGCTTTCCTTTACCTGGCACTTCTCCCTAACATCTGCCACAATGGTAACCTGGATTCAGTGTTTCCATTATCACAATTCCCATCATCATCATTATCATTGCAGGTTGCAAATGCTTTTTGTTCAGTATCCCCATGGACAAACCTTAATCAAAACCAACCTCACTAAAATGGGCTTCTTTCTTTTTCAAGATTGAGAAACATTTCTCTCTCTCTCTTTTTTCCATAGGGTGTGCTAAATATCTCTTCTTGACCCACACACCTAGAGTGTAGGGTGACCATACAATGTATTTTTTATTTTATTTTATTTTTTATTTTTTTATTTATTTTATTTTTTATTGTGGGTAAAAATAAAAATTTTCACAATACATACCAACATTTGCAAAATGATATACAAATATATATGCATATATGTGCATTTGCTTACAAAAATGTTATTTATTTTTAAGCCAGGATAGTTTTGAGGTTGAAACTGTGACTATCAAGTCTAAACATGAGGAATCATCACCCTGCTTAGGACCAAAATGTGGCCATCTACAAACCTATGCCTGACTCACTCTTCATGAACTATGGCATTTTTATACAGACATCTTTCTACCACTGTAGGGATCTTAAAATCCCCTTAATCCAAACAATTGATATTAATTTCCTCTTTGTGTCTCCATGGTCCACTAGCCTACAAGGTCCCAGTACCCTTCCTTGTAGGAGAAAATATTTAAGAGTGTTTGCTCAATAGGACAGTTTCCCTGCACCTGTCGTTGTAGGGGAATGCCCTCTACATCCTTATCTTTTTTCATGTTTTCCCAGCGCTGCACCCCCTCCCCTTTAACTAGACTATAGTGTTGTATATTTGACAGGAACCTTTCCTCTACCCAACAATGCAAAACACCACCAGGTTCTCTGTCTGTGCCATTAGATTTCTTCCAGGCTAAAGACCCTCTTTTGCAGCCAAGAAAAGAGGTGGGATCAGGTTCAAATGTATTTCCATAGTGAATTATGGAAAATGAATGCCATTTTGGATCATGTTTAGGTGAAGTTAAAAATAAACACTTTAAATTTCACTTAGATAAAAATCTGAAATATCTTTCCTGAATCCTCCTGCCCTCTTCACCTTTTCAGGATCAAATTTCTTTCTCCTGATTAATTCCAACCTCACTCTTTCCTCCCAATCTTTCTCTCTTTGATTTTCTAGCATGCTATTTCTGCCTCTGTGTTGTCTTCCCAACTGACTTTCTCCTCCACACCCACAGAGGCACACAGTCTTGCCACTGCTGGCCTTCTTGACTCAGCTTCATATAAAAAGAATTTCTGAATTTAGAAATAGTCCTACAAAATCTGGCATAATGTAGCACTTGAAAAGTAAGGGAAATTTTTGTAGAGCTTGTGAAATCTTTAGCTTTAGGAGTTGTTATAGTGAAGACATAGAAGAAAAGAAATTGAATAGTTTTGAGAAAAACTGCACAAAGTACACAAGAGTTGAAAGATGAATTTAAAAATATCCTTGTTATTACAATATGGACATTACATAAGTTTTGCTGTATCTTTCCATATTTTCTTTCAAAATGAGTGCTTTGTTTATCTGTTTTTCAGTCTAAACTACACTATTTGAAGATCATTAAAATCTTGAGTTTGAAGTTACTATTAGATTGAAGGATTAATGTTGATTAGGAGGAATAAATAAAGGAGGTTTGGATTTAAACACAACCAGGCTTCGGTTTCAATCCTACACCTGCCAATTAAAATCTGAAGAGCTGTGTAATATTTGAGAGTTTCCCAGAGTCCTCGGAATTTCCCTTGCTTCACTATTTTTGCATTTATATTTTTATTTTTTCATTACACAACAGAACATCATGCCTCAGCTACCTTAATTAAAATTAGCTTCTGCAGTTGTGGGGTGCCTAAGGGTTGCCACCTGAGAGCCTCCTTGTTGCTCAAATGTGGCCTCTCTCTAAGCCAAACTCAGCATATGATTGCATTACCTTCCCCCCAACGTGGGACATGACTCCCAGGGATGAGCCTCCCTGGCAACGAGGGATTAATACCAAGTGCCAACTGGCAGCTTTATGCAGTGGCAGTATCGTAGCCAATGAGGTTTATCCGAGGCACGATTATTGCTAATTGAAAACTTTTCCCAAGTGCCAACTGGCAACACAACTGGAAAAAGACCTTGAATAAAAGGGGGAAACGGTAAAGACAAATGAGTTCAAGTGGCTAAGAGACTTCAAAGAGAGTCGGGAGGTCATCCCAGAGGTAACTCTTACGCACACCTCAGTAGGAGCTCATAGAACATCTAAGTGCCTATCACCCCACTCAGTGGGGTTCCTGAGAGCTCCGGAGACACCCTGGTCTTATATAAGGGGGGATAGCCCCAGAGACTGATGCCTTATCAGTGGGTTCTATTTTGGAATCTGTGCTCCTGAGAGTGACAGAATTAGACTCAAATAAGTCCTCCCTGCACATGGTTCACCAGTCCCTTCTATTCAAACCTACATGTGATGCTGGAGTTTCTTAGGTATACTTCCAGAGACTGGAGCCTCCCACCTACCTATGTGCCAGGTGTGCATGAAATCTAGGTGGAGCTGCAACTCCTACCCTACAGCTCAATGGACTCATCCAAGTCACCTGGTGAGGAGACAACGATTGGAAATGGCCATCCCAGGGAATGGAGAGGGCCTGCATCTGCAGGCAGGATCATCCCACCCACCATATCCATGGGATATAAGCCCTCTCTCACTTGGAGTTGGAGTGGACATCACCATCCCAGTTGCCTCTGGATTGGGGGAAGAACTATGGACTAGAGTGGACTTGATGGTATTCTCTTGCTCACATATGGTGATTCTTCCAATGCAAGAAATTATAACAATGAGGTGGAGCCAGTGGCCACTTGACAGTTTTTGGGTAGGGAGGGGATGAGCAGTTGAAATACAGGGGCTTCTTTCGGAGTTGGAGGTTGTCCTGAGTACTGTTGTGGCAATGGATGTAGGCCATTTTAAATCAGCACACACCACTCATAACTGAGTGGGAGAGAGTGTGGTCTACAGTTTGAACTGTGGTCTATGGTTGGTGGCAAGGCTCCAGCATGTGTAAGTTCATTGAGGTTGGTGGGCCACACTATGGGAGATGTTTGTGTTGGATGTGGTGGGAGGTGTGGGAGGTGGGCAGCATGGGAATCCCAGTGGGTTCCGTGTAATATTTTGGGTAATCTAAGCACCTCTTAAAATATATGTATATATATATAAAAAAAATAAAAATAAATTTCCAAATACACATATATGCATATAAAAAAAGGTATATAAAATTATACCAGAGCATTCAATGAAATTATGTTGATTTCATTAAGGAAAAAAAGGAAATGAAAACCAATTATTGGTCCATTTCTTCTTTTTTAATTTCATTTATATTTAAAGAAGCTTTAGAAAACATAAATGTTACATAAAAAATATAGGG
>JAKSZT010015808.1:986395-1001537 GCA_026826555.1 Tolypeutes matacus | reverse complement strand
AGGGGCTTCTTTGGGAGTTGGAGGTTGTCCTGAGTACTGTTGTGGCAATGGATGTAGGCCATTTTAAATCAGCACACACCACTCATAACTGAGTGGGAGAGAGTGTGGTCTACAGTGTGAACTGTGGTCTATGGTTGGTGGCAAGGCTCCAGGATGTGTAAGTTCATTGAGGTTGGTGGGCCACACTATGGGAGATGTTTGTGTTGGATGTGGTGGGAGGTGTGGGAGGTGGGCAACATGGGAATCCCAGTGGGTTCCGTGTAATATTTTGGGTAATCTAAGCACCTCTTAAAATATATGTATATATATATAAAAAAAATAAAAATAAATTTCAAAAAAAAAAGAATGAAGAGACATACTTAGGCATATGAGGGTTTCTTGTCTTCTTGCAGAATGCACAATATGTGCAGAAATGGGCAATTTAGGAAGCTCTTTTTTCTATTTGTATCTATTTGCCTAGCAACTCAGACTGGTGAGGAAAAGGCAAGGTGAGTTCAACAAAATTATGAATCAATTGGTCATAATATATTTGTGATATATCTATCTTTTCCTTTTGAATATCTCTAAATAAAAGGTGAAATGAGGAAAATAATATAACTTTTGTTCTCTTCAAGAGAAAATGCAAAACTAACAGGCTTCCTACCATGGACACTGTCCAATGAAAATGTTTATTTCAGCAGTAGGATACAGATCTATTGGTGACCCCAGGAATCAGCAGTCCTTTTGTCTGAAACAGGACAGCATCACTGTCGACAACAGTACATACATCAGAAAATGAACATGCTGATCCATGGGTTTGGGAGGTGCTGGGGGTTGGGGTTGAATAGTGCAAGGGTAGGAAGTACTGGCAGCAGGCCAGGGGTCCATCCAGGCCTACCAGATCCTACCTGGATCTCACTTCCACTTTAGGAACTATCACTGTCTATATCAAGTGGTGTTTGTAAATTATTCCCCTGTGACTATGGCTGGAATTCAATACTTAGCTTCCTGAAGAACTTACTCTCTTCCACTTTGTCAGTGGTGGCAGCCTTTGCCATTTTACAATCATGCTGGCAGTGAATCAGCATTCTGCTGCCTTTATCCATATCCTCTATAACACTTGTCGGTATACTTAAATTTTTTTTATTTTTTTTCACTTTTATTGACAATGCACATTAAAAACAAACAAATAAACAAAACACACACACCAGACTTTTACCAGATTGCTTATATATATGTTCCAAAAACAAAATACCCTCTGTCTATTTTGTTCTTTTGGGATATCTCTTGCCTATGGTATCAGAATTCCAATGCGAATATTTTCACTGATCTGATTTTGTGATAATCAGGGTAGGCTAAACATTCACTACATTAGAAACCATGCTTGTGTCCCCAGAGCTAGTTTTTCTCTCTAGGTTTGGTTTTTAGAATGGTGGTGATAAACTAAATCTGATTTATTATATGACTATCCTGTATGGGAAAAGACTGTAGCTTTGGGTATCTTTGGTGAACCTTAAGAGATATAGCAGGGGGACAGATGTGGCTCAGGTGGTTGGGCATCATCTCCCATATGGAGGGACCTGGGTTTGATCTCTGGGACCTCCTGGTAAAAATTTAAAAAAGAAAACTATAGAAGGAGCGAGGCCACCTGACCCCATATCTGGGTGTGCCACCAGGCACTGTGAGCAGGTGAGCCACCATGCCCTGCACATGGGTGTGCTACCAGGCCCCATGAGTGGGTCAGCCATGTGGTCCCATGAGCGGGTGAGCCACCAAGCCCCATGTGTGAGTGTGCCATCAGGCCCTGCCAGTCATGCAGCAAGATGATGACATAACAGGAGAGTGATACAAGGGAGAGCCAAGACGACATGCACTCAAAAACCAGGAACAAAAGTGGCACAGGCTATAGTATGCCTCTCTCCCACATCGGAGATTCCAAGGATTGAATCCCAGTGAATACAAGAGAAGAAGGATGAGAAGAGAGGGCAGGAAAAAGACATAGAGTTGCCCAATGATTGGACACAGAAACAGCAAAAATTGGGGAGGGGGGATAAAACTGGATAAGACTAACTAAATAAATAAATCCTTTAAAAAATATATAGGGGAGGAAGATATGGACTATAGTTAGTAGTAATATTTTGACATGCTCTTTCATGATTTGTTAACAAATGTTTCACAACAATGCAGGGTGTTTGGGGGGGTGATGTGTGGGAGCACTATATGATGTTATATATGTTTGTTTTGTAAATTCATGATGTTTACTGAACACTTATAGTTTATGTATGTTCATGTATGAATACTTCAATAAATTGTTTTTCAAAAATTCCAGTCTTGTGGATGCTTTCAACTTCAAAGAGAGATGTGGGTCATGACCTGAAACACGATGCCAGTGAGCAGAAAGACACATGGTTCAATGATTGTTTTGTAGAAAAACTTCCTTACATATTTGCATCCAGTGCCCATCAAATGATGTGGCATCATGAGAAATGAAAAGAGAATTAGAATGAAGAAGGTGATTACATAGACATCCTTGGCTTGTTGATGTCTCACAGAATGCATGAGAGGTCCCAACAGGGGTGAACTAGTGAGCTCTATTTCAGTTTGCAGATATTTTGCTTGGCAACTCTGACTGGTGAGGAAGCTGCAAGATGAGTTCAACAAAATGAGCAAGCAGGTATCCCAGCTGTGTAATACAGATTTCTCTTTTATAATAGCTCCAAGTAAAATGTGAAAGAAAATAATTTATCTTTTCTTCTCTTAAATAGAAGATGCAAAGCCACGTGTCTTCCATGGTCACCGTAAATGTTTAAATCAGCCAAGAGATACCGATATAGTTGGAATCACTCGATGCAAATGTACTTGGATCAGCAACAGTACATGATCCCTGTCAACAATAGAAGATGGTACACAGGAGTAAGGGCTTACACTCATCTGTGTTGCTTCCTTACTAGAGTATGTCCCAGTGGATTCCAGAGTTATTTAAACACTTGTGTGGAAAACTCTAGTTTACAAGTCAGTCAAGAAAATACCCCATCTTTTTTCTAAGCCACATCAAAACCTTTGAAAAATAACCAGAGAATGATTGATTTCCCCTGACTGACACATTTTCAAGAAAGCACGTATCCCAGATGCACTGATTGAATGTCTCTTGGGAGGGTGGCATTTCAGCTTCAATCATTGCCCTGCAATTCAATCCTTATGCTGTTAGCTAGAAATGTGCTACTTGAGTTGAATTTCTGGTTTAAAGTGAACCAGGCAGATTTTGCCATGAAATGTCTGGTACCATAGTACTGGCCCCTTATGCTCATCGTATCTTGAATCTTGATCTGGGTCTAGGATAGGACTTCATTGGGCCAACCTCATGGCTGAGCTTCAAACCTGTTCTTATGTTTGGATCCTATGTTGTGTGCCTTTATCTGTGAAGGAAGTTCACAGCCAGTTTGCATAGTGAATGAGAAAATGATGTTTTGTGGGTGCTGTGGGAGTGGGGATTTTTCTTCTTCTGATTCACGAACAGCAATGGGAGGACGATTTGTTTTATTGGAGGGAGATATAGCTGTTCTCAGATGTGGCAGGGGTATTGTGCCAGATTTGAGGAGAAACTAGCCACATTCTGAACTTAACTGTTGACTTTTGGTGCTGATGGCTTTGAATTGTTTCCATTAAAATTTTTTTTGAATTTCTCAAAAGATTAAATTCTCAGTTTGGATAAACAATCAAGCCTTCATTTTTCTCATGTATAGCAAACTGTACAGCTTTTAAATATGCATTCTTCAGGCTTCTCATATATATATATTATGTATATATATATATAATACATATATATATATATATATATATAGTTTTTCCCTCTTTCATAACAGAGCACTCAGTAATTTTAACATAAGTATTTTATTGTTACATGTATTTACATTTTAATCGCACATTTTAGGATAACACAAAATCCACGGTATTTGAATTTTCAATAACTAGAAAATTGTGTATTTATAAAATACAAAGCCTTCATTAAAATACAAATAAAAGGGACAAGTGGATATACACAAATTTTTAAAGAATTAACTTTGGTAGGTTTCAGTTTCATTCTGGAGTCTATATCAAGCACAATTGATGTTATTCTCCCAGAGCTCTTCATTTTCCAAGGTGAGTATTTTTTAAATATTTCCAATTGAAATTTTAGGATCCCCACATTTTTTTTTTCATTCTACATCATCTTCCAGCAAGCCCTGAGCTTAAAGGATTGTCAGTAGCTTAGTCAGAAGCACCTGGAACACCAGTGTTCAGTGGAAGAGATTACTGTAAAATTTGCCATCACAGCTGTGGCTGTTCACACAGGGCAGTGGTATTGGTCAAATGTTCCACAGCCTACTCCTCTTAAACTGGGGCTAGGAACTCCTTCACTGAGCTGTGTTTCATCAAGGAAATATTTCTGAACAGCTTCAGCACCTTTCAGATTGGGTAACTTGGAAAGCCTGGCTCTCTGCTTGGCAAGTTTCTGTTTCTTTCACGGCTCTCACAGCCTGTTTTGGAAACAGAGTTCACTCTGTCTCTTGCAGTTGAATTAAATTCAGTACCCCACGCTGAGATTTCCATGGACATTGGATGCAAATACACTATTCCAACCCAGCATTTTCTTTGGGCACTGAGTATAGAAGGCCCTGAGCATTTTCTTTGGGCACTGAGTATAGAAGCTCCGTGAAAGAGCTGTTGGCTGCCAACCCTCTGATTATGAAGCTTTTTAAAATTCTTATTATTTTTGTTATCTACTGTACATTTATTTGTACATTAGGGATCCACCAAACTATGTGGCATTATGACAAATGGACACAGGTTAAAAATGAAGATACATACTTAGATATACATGGGGAACCTGTCTTCTTTCAGAATGCACAAGGGGTGCAGAAATGGTCAATCTAGGGAGCTTTCTCCAGTTTGGAGATATATTGCTTAGCAACTCTGATAAGGAAACTGCAAGATGAGTACAACAAAATCAGCAAGCAGATAGTCACTTTTGTGTGATATGGCTTTCTATTTCTTTTGAACATCTCCAAGTAAAATGTGAAATGGAGAAATAATTGATCTTTTATTCTTTTCAAGAGAAAATGCAAACCTACCTGGCTTCTTAACACTGACACAGCCACCACAAACATAGAATTTAGCCAACATACACAGTTATAGTAGGAAAAGAGGACACAACAGTCTTTGGGTCTGAAATATTACAGGATCCCTGTCAACAATAGAAGATGGTATCCACCAGAAAGCACTTCAGCACATCTTTGGTGGTCCCACATTCAAATATTTCTGAGTGGATTCCAGTTCTTTACCAAAGTGTGAGGAAAATCCAAGTTTTCAAGTATGCTAGGAAAATATTCCATCTTGTTCCTAACCCTGATCACAGCCCTTGAAAAATAATCAAAGAATGGTTTTTCTCCATGACCAACACATTTTCACGAAAGCAGTATTCCAGGTGCACAAATGAATGACTTGTGAGCACTGAATTTCAGCTTCCTGTGTTGCCCTGTGACTTGATCCTTATGCCTTCAACTAGGAAAATGTTTCTTTCATTCAATTTCTGAAATCAAGTGGACATCGCAGATTTCAACATGAAGTGTCAGATTCTAGAGTTTTGGTCCCTTATTGCCATTCTGTATCTTTAATCTTGATCTGGGTCTATGATATGACTTCATTGGACCAACCCCATGACTGAGCTTCAACCATGATCTTGTGTTTGGATCCTGTGTTGTGTGACCTTAGCCATGATGGTAAGTTCACAGCCAGTTTGCAAAGGAAATGATGAAGCAATTTTGGTGTGGGGTTGTGGGGCTTTTTCTTCTGATGCACAAACAGCACAAGGAGTTCAATTTGTGCCCTTGGAGAGAAGTGACTGCTACTAATATGGCATTGGTGTTTGTGAGATTTGAGGAGAAACTAGCAAGCAACTTCCTCAGCTTCATCTCTGAATAATGGTGCTGATGACTTTTAACTTCCATTTATACTTTCTCTTGATTCAAGTCATGGATAAGATTTTCTCAAGGAGATGACCATGCTCCCAAACCCTCCCAACCCAGCTGCTGGCTGGGGGTCTTGGGGTATTTGGGACCTCACCCACGGACAGTGACTGGTTTCATTTTTGCAAACAGATTGTCATTCTTTTAATGGATAAAAAAATATTTATTTTATTTTTTTAAAATTAAATATAATAGGCAAGCATATATAGAATTAGAATTCCAAAGCAGAGCAATACAAATATACAAATTATTACAGTTCTAAAAGAAACATGTAACAGCCAAATGATGTCCGAATAAGTTTTGAAACCAGCTTAGTTTGACTACAGGGGTTCCATTTTCTTCTTCTAAATATCTTAGCAGAATTCTGTAAAATAAATTTCAAACACAAAGAGATATTAAGTTCAATGACCATAGTATATGATACTCAGGTTTCAAGCAGCAAAGGCAATACCACAAACACACATAGCAAACGTAGGAATGACATTTAACACTAGGAAACACTCTTTAAACTGCCTCCTTTTGGAGGTAGTGGAACGGGTATAAACATTCTACATATGAAGGGAGCAAGATTTACTAGAATTTCTCTGTCTCTATGTGCAGTTGGGGGAAGTTCAACTAACACCTTAATTGTGGGAGTGGGGGGAGGAGGAGGCAGGGAACTGTACTCATTTCCATGATGGTATTTGTTTCACTTTGGTAAGCTTACAACTCTGGGATAACTTAATACAATGCAACCCATTAGTAATTTGATTCTTAAGAAAGTATGTATTAAAGCTAGGTGTTTAAAAAAAAATACTCAAAAGCTAGATAATTGCTATGGCATGGTTCCTATCAAGGAAGAAGAAGTTGCTTAATAGGTTAGATGCTGCTATAAGGGCAACTATGAAATAATGAAGAGAAATGAAAATACTGAGATGCATGTCAGACCCTTGTTATTCTAAACACATTATGGAATTCCTACCATTCAAGATAATTTTATACATTGTGCTTTACATATTGCTACCGATAAGACCCATATCCCGATCAATTGCCCCTCTGCCCACTCCCACAAAACTTAACTTGTCAAAAATAACTTGTGGAAGGCTTTATATCAATGATTTCTGCCACCAATTTCCTCAAATATTTATTCAGAAAATCCTGATATTAAAAATGCAATGAAACCCTATAACATCTGTCAGTACACTAAATGACATGCATATTTTTAAATGAAGTATTGTTGCATGTATGTACGTTTTATTTGCACATTTTAACTGTATGTACATTTATGGCAATAAACACAAAACCCACAGTATTTCAATTTTCAATAAATTGAAAATTTTGTATTCATATAATACAAAGCCCTCATTAAAATACACTTTTTGTTGGGAAATTTAATAAAAATAGACAAGTGGATTTACAAAAATTTTTTTAAAACTTAAAACAGTGGTAGTAGGCTTCCATGTGGTTCACAAGCACAGTTGTGCTTATTCTCCAAGAGCTCTTCCTCTTCCGAGGCGAGTGTATTTTTTATATTTTAAATTCAGATTTCAGGATGGCCGTGTTTGTTTTTCATTCCACATCATCTTCAGACAAGCTCTGAACACTTTTAATTCTCTGACATATGGTTTAGAGCTTGGTCATTTGCACCTAAAAACCTGTGGTGGAAGAGTTCACTTTAAAACTTGTGATCATGGCTGTACCTGTCCATGCAGGGTTGTGGCATTGGTCAAATGCTCCACAGCCTTCTCACATTAATCTTGATCTAATAGGTCCTTCACTGAGCTGTATATCTTCAAGGAAGGATTTATGAAAAGCTTTGGCATATTTCAGATCAGGTAACTTGGAAATCCCGGCTTTATGCTTGGCAAGTTTCTGTCATTTTTTTGGCTCTTATGGCCTGTTATTAAAACTGGCGTAACACTGTCTCTTGTGGTCAAAGTACAATTCCCCATGCAAACAGCCCCATGGACCCTGGCAGCGAGGCCACTTTTCCAACCCAATATTTTCTCTTGGTTGTGGCATGTAGAGGGCTGTTGTGGCCCTTAAAAGAGGTTAGTCACCAATACTCTGATGATGAATTTTTAAAATTGTTATTGTTTTTATCTTTAGTACATTTTTACATTAAGGATCCACCAAATTTTGTGGCATTATGACAAATGAAAACAGGTTAAAAATGAAGAGACATACTTAGGCATATGGGGGTTTCTTGTATTCTGGCAGAATGCACAAGAGTTGCAGAAGTGGGCAATTTAGGAAGCTTTTTTTTCTGTTTGTATCTATTTGCCTAGCAATTCAGACTGGTGAGAAAGCAGTAAGATGAGCTCAACAAAGGTAGCAAGCCAGTAGTCATTACAGCTGTGTGATGTGGCTATTTTTTCCTTTTGAATATCTCCAAATAAAATGTGAAATGAGGAAAATAATTTACCTTTCATTCTCTTCAAGAGATAATGCAAAACTATCTGACTTACTAACATGGACACTGTCCAATGAAACCCTAGCATCAGCAGTCTTTGTGTGTGAAACAGGGCAGGATCCCTCTCAACAAAGAACATATATGGGAAAGCAAACATGATGTTGGGTGGGGTTGGGAAGGGCATGGTGTTGGAGTTTGAGTAGGACAAGGACAGGAAGTGCCAGCAGCATGCCAGGGGTCCAACCAGGCCCACTGGAACCCAATCCAGACCCCACTCCCTCTTTAGAAACCATCCCTCCTTCCATCAGGTGATGTTTCAAAATTATGCCTCTGTGACCATGGGTGCAAAATGATACTGAGCTTCCTGAAGAACTGACACTTTCTTCCACATTGTGGAGGTGGAAGAGGAGAACATGCCTTTACATTTTACAATCCCACCAGCATTGAATGAGCATTCCCATGACTTTCTTCACATCCTCTCCAACACTTGAGGACATTTTTAAAATTAATTTTTTATATTTAATTTTTGTACTTTTATTGACAATGTACATTAAAAACATACAAAGAAAATATGCACGCACCAGATTTTTACCAGATTGCACATAAATATGATCCAAAATGGTTCCCTCTATCTACTTTGTTGTTTTAGGATACCTCTTGCCCAAGGTATCAAAAAAAATCCTGTTTTGTGGATGTCCATCAAATTCAAAAAGAAGAATGGGGTCACAACCTAGGACACCAAGTCAGTGAAGAGAAAGACACATGGCTCAATGATAATTTTGTAAAAATCTTCTGTACATTTTTGCATCAGGTTCCCACCAAATGATGTGGCATCATGAGAAATGAAAAGAGAATTAAAATGAAGAATTTAACTATGTAGAACTCCTTGGGTTTCTCGAGTTCTCTCAGAATGCACAAGAAGTGCCACATGGGTGATCTAGTGAGCCCTGTTTCAGCTTGGCAACTTTGACTGGTTAAGAAGCTGCAAGATCAGTTCAAATAAATGAGCAAGCACCTAGTCATCACTGTGTCATATCGCTATTTATTTTTAATAGCTCCAAGTAATATATAATATGAAGAAAATAATTTATCTTTTATTCTGTTAAAGAAAAAATGCCACATGGCTTCCTAACACTGACAGGATCACCACAAACATTTAATTCAGCCAAGAGATACAGATGTAGTAAGAATCAGTGAATACACACATCCTTGGGTCTGAAACAGTACATGATCCCTATTAACAATTACAAGAATGGTACCCAGGAGTAAGGGCTTACACTCATCTGTGTTGCTTTCTCACTAGAATATGTCCCAGTGAATTCCAGAGTTCTTTACAGACATGGGAGGAAGACCCCAGTTTTTAAGTCTGTCAGAAAAATATCCCATCTTGTTTCTAAACCAGATCACAACCATTGAAAAATAACCAGAGAATGATTGTTTTTCCCTGACCAACATATTTTCCAGAAAGCAAGTATCCCAGATGCACTAATTGAATGTCTCTTGGGAGGGCAGCATTTCAGTTTCAGTCATTTTCCTGAAGCACGATCCTTCTGCCGTCAGCCAGAAAGGTGCTGCTTGAGTTGAATTTCTGAATTAAAGTGGACCTGGCTGATTTTGCCATGAAATATCTGGTACTATAGTCCCAGCCCCTTATGGGCATTCTGCTCTGCATCTAGAATCTTTATCCAGGTCAAGGATAGGACATCATTGGACCAACCTCATGATTGTGCTTTAACCCTGGTCTTGTGTTAAGACCCTATGTTGTGTGCCACTGGCCATGAAGGTAAGTTCACAGCCAGTTTGTAGTGTGAATGAGAAACTGATTTTTCACAGGCAGTGGATGTGGGGTGATTTTTCTTCTTCTGATTCACAAACAGCAATGGGAGCTCCATTTGAACTCTTCGAAAGAGAAGTGGCTGCTCCTAGTGGTTGCACGGGTGTAGTGCCAGATTTGAGGCAAAATTAGCTACTTGCTCAGCTTAACGGCTAAATAATGATGCTGATGAGTTTAATTTCCATTTAAAGTTTTTCCTGATTCAAGGCTAAGTAAGCTTTTCTCAAGAGTATGACCATGCCCCTGGCCCCTCCCAAGCTGGATGTTTGCTGGGGGTCTTGGGGGAATTTGGGACACCCAGGAACAGTGACTGGTTTCATTTTTGAGACCAGCCCATAATTTTTATTTTTAGTGGATAACAAAATATTTATTTTATTTTTGTAAAATTAAATATAATAGACAAGCATATATAGAATTAGAATTCCAAAGCAGAGCAATACAAATGTATAAATTATTGCTGTTTTACAAGAAAAGTGTAACAGCAAAATGATGTCTGAAGAAGTGGGTATTTTTTTGTAAATGATATATAAATATATATGCATATATGTGCATTTGCTTACATAAATGTTATATATATATATATATATTTTAAAAGATACTTAGCTTACATAAATGTTACACAAAAATTACAGGTATTCCCATGTTCCCCACCTCCCACACCTCCCATAACATCCCACATAAACATCTTTTATTAGTGTGGCACATCACTTGCAAAGGATATACACATCTTGGGGCTTTGCCACTAAGCATGGACCATATTTCACATTGTAGACCACATTCTCTCCCACACAGTTCTGCATGGTATATGCAGATGTAAAATAGCCTATATCTGTCATTGTAATGTCACTCAAGATAATTCCCAAGTCCTGAAAAAGCCCCTGTATTACAACTGCTTTTCCCTTCCCTGCCCCAAAAGCATCTAGTGGCCACTGGCTCCACCTCACTCTTATAATTTCTTCCATTGCTTGAATCACAATATGTCTACAAAAGAATATCCTTAAGTCCACTTTAGTCCATAGCTCTTTCCCCAATCCTGAGCAGTCTGGGATGGTGATGTCCACTCCACTTCCAAGTAAGAGTGGGCTTATATCCCATGGATACAGTGGATGGGATTATCCTGCCTGCAGCTGCAGGCTCTCTCCATTCCCTGGGATAGCTGTTGTCCATTATTGTCTCCTCACAGGTGACTTGGGTGAGTCCATTGTGCTGTAGAGTAGGAGTTGCAGCTCCACCAAGATTCCAGGCACAGCTGGCACATGGGCAGGCCAGAGGCTCCATTCTCTGGAAGTACACCTACAAATTCCAGCCTCACATATAGGTTTGAATAGAAGGGACTGATGGACCATGTGCAGGGATGGCTTATTTGAGTCCCACTCTGTCACTCTCAGGAGCACAGATTCCAAAGTAGATCCCACTGATAAGGCGCTAGCTCTGGGATGACCTTCCAACTCTCTTTGAAGTCTCTTAGCCACATGAACTCATTTGTCTTTAACTTTTCTCTCTTTTATTCAACTTTTTTTTCCAGTGTATTGCCAGTTGGCACTTGGTATTAATCCCTTGTTGCCAGAGAGGCTTATACCCGGGAGTCATGTCCCATGCTGGGGGGATGGTAATGCATTCATATGCTGAGATTAGCTTAGAGATAGGCCACATTTGAGCAAAAAAGAGGCTCTCAGGGGGCAACCCTTAGGCACCCCATAACAGTAGGGTAAGTTTCAATTACAAGAGCAGAAACTCTTAAGGCTAGTCATCAATAACAAGAGCCCATCAGTGGACCATCCTCTCTCGCCAGACACTGCCCCTGCACTCAGGGGACTGTTTCTACTCCCTTGGAGAATGTGGCAGAGCTCTCCAGGCTGGCAATTCAGTATTCCCTCATTTATTGAGTGATTGTCTATCCACCATGACCATGCCCCACCCCTTGATCATTTGAACAATTTTATATGTCTTTCATGTATATTCAGGTGAACTTCCTCCCATGAATCCCCCATCCCAGGCACCCCCCACCAATGATCCTCTGCAGCCCCCATTGTTACCCTTCTGTGATCTAAACTTTCCTTGAAGATGAAGCCCATATAATAATGAAATACAATTAATAGGAAAATAAAATAGTAATTATAAGCTTAAATGCAAGAGATGAAATACATGGAAACTCAGAGAAAAAAACTAAAAATAAAATATAGTTAAAGGATTGGGACATTCAAAAAATGGGAAAAAACAAAAAAAAAATTTTAATTATTATTTTTTTTCCTTTTATCATTGCATTATCGGGTGTCCAGTCTGTACTGTGGCACTTTCCCCTCTCATTCTCCAGTGTCTCTCAAATTTACATTTAATTTTCAAAGAAGTTTTAGGTCACATCAAAGTCACACACAGAATACTAGATACACAACCTCCTTCCCTTTACGTCACCCCATATTAAAATTTTGTGTGTGGGGGGCAAGATGGCGTTAGTGTAGGAGGGCGCACACTGCAAGCTCCCAGAGCAAGGCGGATTGGGGACTGGGTCCTGCCCGGGGGTCTGTGCTGTGCAAGCGTGGAGTGAGAAGCTTGGGACATCTATCTGCGTGGATCGGAGGCGTGGACCGAACGGTGGAGATTCGTGAGTTTTGAGGCTGCCGGTGGAGGTTGGCACAGGTGGCTGAGCCCCGCGGTTATGGAAAAAAAAAATAAAACGGCCATTTGGAGCCGCGGGTGGGGCGAAAAAGTTTTATTTTCCGGGGAGCTGGCTGCCTGGCGCCCCTTGGACCTTGTGTGAACAGAGCAAACGAGCTAGTCAGCACCCGGTGAACCGGAGGGGGGATTTTGGTCGGGGAATGCAGCTGATTTCCCTAGCCACCCAGGGATAAGACCCGGGCCGCTGCGGAGCCAGGAGGAAGGGACACTTCCCAAAGAAGGGAGGGTTCTGTTGGAAGAGAGGGAAGGGTATTTTATATTTTTAGACATCGATCTGGCTGCCTGAACCGCCCCATAGCTTTGGGGAGCAGATAAGCCGAACTGAAGCAGCACCAGGCTGAGAGCAGATGCGAATCTGCACTCAAACTGATTTACTGAGCAGCCCGGTGACGCTGGAGCTCGGCGCCAGAAGGGGCGGAATCCGCCATCTTTAGCACTCCTCACTGACTAACATCAGAGTTTCAGCTAACCTGGGGAGTCCGGAAAGTGGGACGTGCTTGATTAATTTCCACGGGCCCAGCTAGGGTCCCTTCCGTAAGGGGGTTGGTCTAGAAGAGGAATTATTTTGGGTCCTGCATTTGGCTAAAAAAAAAAAAAAAAAAGTGAGGTCACCTTAACAAATGAAAAATAAATTCTTTTTAATTTAGTTTAATACCTAAAAGCTGCTTCAGGACCTGCATATAGAACACTGTGGGGAAATTCATTGATAAACACAAGTAGGCAGGAAGGATCCACGTGGACCCTAGGGGAAACATTGACCCCCCTTAGCTCTGTTTGACTGCTTGCCTGGGTGGATCTTTGATTTCTCTCTGTTACTTTCTGGTCTATTGCTATTATTCCCATTTTCCTCCCCCCTTCCTTTTTCCTTCTATTTTTTTTTAAAATAGGTGCTGCCAGCTGGTAGCTTATTTGCTGGGCTTCTTATTCAGTAATTTCCCACTCGCTGTATATATTGATTCTGTATTACAAACTATCGCTTATCCTTCCTGCATGTTTATGCCTTCTGTTTTCTGTTGTGGCTCATAGAGACAACATTTTTTCATAGGCTCACAATTTAAGGGTGTCAATTTCTATCCCATCTATTTTGTTTTCTTCTTCTTTTTTCTTTTTTCTTTTTATTAGTATTAACTTTTTCCTTTCAGACCTTCCTCTACTATTTCTCTACCTCCTCATAATTCTAGCCTTCTAAATCACTATATATATATATTCCTCCATTTGTTTTCGCAGTCCATTATAGGAACTCTATATTTTTTCCTAGTACTCTACACTGCCTACACAAGTTAAATATTCATCTGATTTTGCCCCTCTTCTAACTTTTATCAATATTTCTATTATCCTTCTGCCTTCCTTACATCTTTTGATTCCTCTGGCCCTAACCTTTTGCCTTCAAGGGAACATAGAAAGAAGTAAGGAAATAAAATAAGAAGAAAAACTGCCAAAGAGAAAACTTAACTCACACACAGAACCAACAGCTAAATAAAATTCTAGAGCATAGAGAAAAGCTAATCAACTGAACAAACCCATCAAGATAATATGATGACCAGAGGGCAACAGAAAAATACAAATGACTCTGAAAAACTGGAAAACATGGTCCAGTCCAGTGCACAAAATAAAAACCAGGAAGCAATGCAGCACATCGAACAACTAATCATAGCTATCCAAACAAATATCATGGACCAACTTAAAGAACTGAAGGAAGAGATTAAGGATATAAAGAAGACACTGGGAGAATATACTGAAGAAATAGCTAACACACCTAAAAAGTTAATGGATATGATGGTGAACAAAGACAAAAGTCAAGAAATGAAAAAGACTCTGGACTCACATGGCAGCAGAATTGAATAGGCAGAGGAAAGAATTAGTGATATGGAAGACAATACAGTTGAAATCAAAGAGATTGTAGAAAAGATAGACAAAAAGATAGAAAAAATCCAGTATGTTCTCAGGGAATTAACCGATAATGCAAGATGCACAAACATATGCATTATGGGCATCCCAGAAGGAGAAGAGAAGGAAAGGGAACAGAAGGAGTGTTGAAGGAAGTTATGGCTGAAAACTTCCCAACTCTATTGAGAGATGGATGTGCAGATCCAGGAAGCACAGCGCACCCCAAATAGTATAAATCCCAACAGGCCAACTCCAAGACATATACTTGTCAAACTGTCCAATGCTCAAGACAAAGAGAAAATACTCAAGGCAGCAAGAGAAAAGAGAACCATCACATACAAGGGAAGCACAATAAGATTAAGTGCTGAT
>JAKSZT010015808.1:955747-985995 GCA_026826555.1 Tolypeutes matacus | reverse complement strand
GAGGCACGATTATTGCTAATTGAAAACTTTTCCCAAGTGCCAACTGGCAACACAACTGGAAAAAGACCTTGAATAAAAGGGGGAAATGGTAAAGACAAATGAGTTCAAGTGGCCAAGAGACTTCAAAGAGGGTCGGGAGGTCATCCCAGAGGTAACTCTTGCGCACACCTCAGTAGGAGCTCATAGAACATCTAAGTGCCTATCACCCCATTCAGTGGGGTTCCTGAGAGCTCTGGAGACACCCTGGTCCTATATAAGGGGGGATAGCCCCAGAGACTGATGCCTTATCAGTGGGTTCTATTTTGGAAACTGTGCTCCTGAGAGTGACAGAATTAGACTCAAATAAGTCCTCCCTGCACATGGTTCACCAGTCCCTTCTATTCAAACCTACATGTGATGCTGGAGTTTCTTAGGTATACTTCCAGAGACTGGAGCCTCCCGCCTACCTATGTGCCAGGAGTGCATGAAATCTAGGTGGAGCTGCAACTCCTTCCCTAAAGCTCAATGGACTCATCCAAGTCACCTGGTGAGGAGACAATGATGGGAAATGGCCATCCCAGGGAATTGAGAGGGCCTGCATCTTCAGGCAGGATCATCCCACCCACCATATCCATGGGATATAAGCCCTCTCTCACTTGGAGTTGGAGTGGACATCACCATCCCAGTCGCCTCTGGATTGGGGGAAGATCTATGGACTAGAGTGGACTTGATGGTATTCTCTTGCTCACATATGGTGATTCTTGCAATGCAAGAAATTATAACAATGAGGTGGAGCCAGTGGCCACTTGACAGTTTTTGGGTAGGGAGGGGATGAGCAGTTGAAATACAGGGGCTTCTTTGGGAGTTGGAGGTTGTCCTGAGTACTGTTGTGGCAATGGATGTAGGCCATTTTAAATCAGCACACACCACTCAGAACTGAGTGGGAGAGAGTGTGGTCTACAGTGTGAACTGTGGTCTATGGTTGGTGGCAAGGCTCCAGGATGTGTAAGTTCATTGAGGTTGGTGGGCCACACTGTGGGAGATGTTTGTGTTGGATGTGGTGGGAGGTGGGCAACATGGAAATCCCAGTGGGTTCCGTGTAAAATATTAGGTAATATAAGTACCTCTATATATATATATATATATATATATAAATAACATTTTTGTAAGCAAATACACATATATGCATATATATTTATATATCATTTTGCAAATTTTTGCATGTATTGTGAGAATTTTGATTTTTACCCATAATAAAAAAAAAAAAAAGAAAATGCACCAAAAAAAAATAAAAATAAAAATAGAAATAAAAATTAAAATTAAAAAAAAAATGAGTTCAGGGAATTATTATTAAACTTTTTAGATGTGATAATGGTAATTGCTATGTACGCGGAAGTCCTTAATTTTGAAGGTACATGCTGAAGGGGATAAAATGTCTATAATTTATTTTGAAGCAGTTCAGCAAAAATATAGATATAAATAGATAAGCCAAATCTGGCAACATATTAACATTCGTTGAAATAGGTGATGGTGGATATATGGGTGTTTACTGTACTACTTTCTCTTTTTTCTGTATGCTTGAAAATGATCATAATAAAAATTTTAATTAAAAAAAAAACAACTTTGTGTGTGTGTGTGTGTGGATGATAGCATTGCTATAACTGTTATAGAGATAGTGAAACATAGCTACTAAACATTTTCAATGGTTTACAGTATAGTTTACAATTTAGACAGTACAGTTTAATAATTTTTTATATTTACCATGTCCTGTGTCCATTACTGTAAGGTAATGAAAAAATTTCCCAGGACCACTAAATACCCCTTGTTTGATCTTTTCTTTTCCTTCCTCCCCATACCCCTGGGGCACATGACACTCCTGTCTTGACTCATTGTATGACAAGATTCATAGTTACATGCCCTGAGTATTCTAACCTAGCCTTCCTTATCTACCCACCTGTGAACGCTGCACCACCAAACCCAGTAATATCACTACCCACCTGTCCTATCCTTCAATATGCAACTATACGCTATCACTTTACCATAGATTACATCCGAATGGGTGATGGCTCACAACCTACTCTTCTCTTTCTCTCCCTTTTTAACCTATCTTTCAGACAATGGTTCTCAGAGACTGTTAACTTCCCTCTATTCAAATCAGTGAGGTCATATAATGTTCATCCTTCAATGCCTGGCTTGCTTCACTCACCATAAGGTCTTCAAGATTTATCCATGTTATTCCATGTGTTAGCACTTTATTATACCTAGATGAATTGAAAGCCAAGACATGAAAAGATATATGCATACCAATGTTCATAGTGGCATTGCTCACAATTGCCAAAAGTTGGAATCAGCCCCGGTGCCCATCAACAGATGAATGGATACGCAAAATGTGGTACATACATACAGTGGAATATTACTCAGCTGTAAGAAGGAATAAAGTGAAGAAGCTTTGGAACTACCTTGATTTTTACCACAGCAATTCCATTTTCTTTTTCTAAATATCTTAACAGAATTCTGTAATATAAATATTCAACACCAAAGAGATATTAAATTCAATGACCATTGTATATTTTACTAAGATTTCAAGTGGCAAGGTGCATATTCACTCAAAAACACACATACTAAGTGTAGGAATGGCATTTAACAGCAGTCATTACTGAACAGTCTTTAAACTCTTTAAACTGCCTCCTTTTGGAGATAGTAGGAGGGAAATATCCCTTCTGGATATGAAGGAAGCAAGGAATACACATTTAGTAGAATTTCTCTGGCTTTATGAGCTGTTAGGTGAAGTTCAACTAACACTTTTTGGGGGGAAGAAGGGAGGAGGTAGCAGGGAACATTACTCATTTCCATGATTGGTTTTGTTTCACTTTGGTAAGCTTACAACTGTGGGGTAATTTAAAACACTACAACTGGGAAGTGGATGTGGTTTAAGTGATTGGGCTTCTGTCTAGCCTATGGGAAGCCTCAGTTTGATTTCTGAGGCCTCCCATTGAAGGTAAGCTGGCCCACCCACACTACAGAGAGCTGAGGGCCAGCACTGCTGAGACCTAATGGCCCACCATCCATGGCAAATGCCATGGGCAGCTGGCACAGCAAGATGATGCAACAAAGGAAGAAACAGAGGAGGGACAGTGAGAGATGCAGCAGACCACAAAGCTGAGGTGGCTTATGTGACTGAGTGCCTCTCTACCACATTGGAGGTCCCAGGGTCAGTTCCAAGTACCTTCTAAAGAGAAGAAGAGAAGACAAGCAGACACAGAAGAATGCACAGGGAATGGACAGTAAGCACAGGTGGCAAGGGGGGTGGGAATAAATAAAATGAAATAAATCTTTAAAAAACTACATTACCACCCATTAGTAATCTGACTCTTAAGAAAGTATGTATTAAAACATGTTCTTTAAAAAAAAAACACTCAAAAGCAAGATAATTGTTATGATATGGTTCCTATCAAGGTAACCATAGGCATAAGTTACTAACTAGGTTAGATGTTGCCTTAAGGGCAATTAAAAAATCATGAAAAGAAATGAAAATACTGAGATGCATGACAGACCCTTGTTATTTGAACACAAAATTATTGCTCTCCTCCCACCTGATACTTTTATGCATTGTGCTTTCCAAGCTGTCATTGTTAAGCCAGAGGCTCAGTATCATAGTATCTTGATCAATACCCCCTCCACCCACTCCCATAAAATTTATCTTGCCAAGAATAACTTGTAGAAGGTTTTATCTCAGGGGTTTCTGCCACCAATTTCCTCAAACATTTATTCCCACCAACCTGCAGTTAAAAGTGCAATGAAACACTGAATGAAAACAAATTTCTTGGTTTTACTGCCACATCTGAAGAAGAGATATTTTAAAAATAATTTGAAGTGTACTAAATTTCATAAGTACTTTAAAATAGCCAAATATCCTACTGTAGCATAAAATAGCATACCAGTAAACTAACAGGCATAATATGTCAGAAAAAATAACACTAGAAGAACTTTGCACTTTTACCTTTTACATTTTAATGTCTATGTAAACTAGTTTCATAGTCATTAACTTGAACCTCCTAAGAGTAATCCAAAAAATAACTTATTCCTTAAAAAGACCTACTTAAGTTTAGAGTATATACTTTTGTATTTCATCTTACAATGGCTATAACAAAAGCAGATTTCTTCCAAAAAGCAATAACAAAATCAAAACTAGAAAACGTTAATATACACAAAGAGATCCAAAGTAATTACTTTTAAAAAAATTAGCAAACATTTGCTAACCATCCTTAGGAGTGTAAACACCAAGGTAAAGGCTACAGAAAGAAAAAGGAAAACATTTGTAAACCATTTTCAGTTGCAAAGTATATAGTAAAATGAAAAACCAAGAAATGTTAACATCTGTTAAGATGCCAACAATAAAATAGATTTTATTTTGAAATGAACTGGATATTTTAAACATAATCCTTCAATGTTTATAAAAATCTGCCCATCATTGACCTGATTCCAGAATGAAGGGTCAACTTAATTTCCAGAACCTGGAAATCAAAGGAAACACAGGCATCCCAGGCACTGAAAACTATCCCCGTGCCTCAGGCTATTTTATGAGTGCTGCACCCACTAACCCAGAACCTGAAACAGACCCAAGCTGGGGAGATAGTCAGGCCTGAGGTCGGGATTCCATTTCCAGTGGGTGCCCAGGCATTCCCCAAAGATATTCTCCAAGTCCACCCTAATCCCCCAGGGAGGAGGGGCTAGCCATCATGCTCCCTGTCTGTTCTGCTGGTCTTTGGGGGCCCCCTACAGGCCACTTTTATATAGGCACATAAATTTACCCTCTCGGGTACCTTAAGTGCAGGTATGGCCCAATTGGGGTGGGGTGGCCCTTTGTCTTCAGCCTTAGTGGGATTTGGGCTTGCTCCTGTGGGCAGATGGTTGGAGCCCTGTTCTCCAAGTTTCTGTTCCCAGTGCCATTGGGGCTAAGTGGGAGTGGGGCGGGGTGGATGGAGGGAGTTATGCAGGTCTTGTCTGCGGGGCAGCCCCCAAGTCAAACCTGCAGACCAGACCTGTCCCATTTCCCTTTCCATCTTAAGGAACCATCCCTCTTTACAATCTCGTGGCAGTTGTAAATCATTGCTGCTGTAAACTTCAGTGTGAACTCCATGCTTAGCTTCCTGAGATTACATCATGCTATCTCATCAGTGGCATGGCCTGTGCCATTTTACAATCTCACCAGCAGAGAATAAGTGTTTCTAAGTCTGCCACCACATCCTCCCCAACATTCATGACTTTCTCTTAATTGAAAAAAATTGGGGAATGTTTATTGTCAAGGTACACTTAAAAATATATACATAGATGTTTTACCATTTAGAGATCTCTGATACAGATGCTTCAAAAATTCCCACTCTTTCCTTGTTTTAAGATACCTCTTGCCCCTGATATAAAAAAATATGCCAGTCTTTTGAATATCAGACTTAGAAAGAGAGGCTTGGGAGCCACTGCAACATGGTTGGTGAATAGAGATGCACATTTTTCCATTGTATATATATATTTGAATCTCTCAAAAGATTTAAACGCTCAGTTTGGATAAACAATCAACTCTTCATCCATTTTTCTCATCTATACCAAAATACAACTTTTAAATATGCATTCTTCTTCTTTCTCATATGTATTTATGTGTATATATATGATTTTTCCCTCTATCTATCTGTATTAGTTAGCCAAAGGGGTGCTAATGTGAAATACCAAAAATGGGTTGGTTTTTATAAAGGGTATTTATTTGGGATAGAAGTCCACAGATACCAGGCCATAAAGTGTTAAGTTTCTTCTCTCACCACAGTCCATTGCCACGTGTTAGAGCAAGACAGCTGTCAGCGTTTGCCAGGGTTCAGGCTTCTGGGGTTCCTCTCTTCCCAGGGCTGCATTTCTCTCAGGGCTTAGCTCCTGTTTCCTCCACAAGGTCAGCTGTAGACGATCAGGCAAACAGCTTGCTTCTTTTCTCTTGGGGCCTTCTTTCCAACATCAAACTGCTTCTCAAAAGACTGCTTTGACTCTGTTCTTGCCTTGACTTTTATATTCAATTCCCACCCACCAAAGTGGCAGGGCCCAATACCCTACTGACATGGTACAGTCAACGCCCAGATTAAGAGATCAGTTTACAAGCATGATCCAATTATATTTTTGGAATTCATAATTACATCAAACTGCCCAACTGCAACACTATCAAATCGGAGCACTCAGTAATTTTTTATTATTATTATTATTTTTAAAGATTTTATTTATTTATTCATTTATCCCCCCCTTGCTGCTTGTGCTCGCCGGGTCAGCCAACCACGCTGTGCGGGCGGGCTTGCCTTCACCAGGAGGCCCCGGGAACCGAACCCGGGGCCTCTCACATGGCAAACGGGAGCCCTACTGATTGAGCCACAGCCGCTTCCCTCAGTAATTTTAATCTAAGTTTTGTTACATGAACATTCATTTTCATTGCAAAATCCACCATATTTAAATTTTCATTAAATTGAAAATTATGTATTCATAAAATGCAAAGCCCTCATCCAAATAAACTTTTCACTGGGAAAAATTATAAAAACAGACAAGCAGATTAACACAATGTTTTTAAAAACTTAACCTCGGTAGGTTTCAGTGTATTTCATGAGTTTGTATCCAACACCATTGCACTTATTCTCTCTCTGATGGATGGTTTGAAGCTTGGTCAAAAGCACCTGGAATACCTGTGTTGGAAGAGTTCACTTTAAACTTCCTATCATGGCTGTGGCCTTTCACACAGGGCCATGGCATTGGTCAAATTCTCGAAGACCTTCTCAAATTCATCTTGTGCTATTAAGTCCTTTGTTGATCTGTATATCTTTTAAGGAAAGATTTCTAAACTGTTCTGGCATCTTTCAGATCAGGTAACTTGGAAATACCAGCTTTCTGCTTGGCAAAGTTCTGTTTTTCTCTTGGCTCTCACAGCCTGTTTTTGAAACTGAGGACACTTTGTCTCTTGTGGTTGAAGTAAATAGAGTACCCGATGACAAAGGCCCTATGTACATTGGTGGTGAGGCCCCATTTCCAACTCACCATTTTCTCTCAGCTGCAGAGTGTAGAGGGAAGTATTGGCCCATGAAGGAAATGTTAGCTGTCAACACTTTGATGATGAAATTTTTAAAATATTGTTATTTTTTTATCTTTTGGGCATTTCTGCATTAGGGAGCCACCAAATTATGTGACATCATGAAAACAGGTTAAGAATGAAGAGACATACTTAGGCATATGGGGATTTCTTGTATTCTGGCAGAATGAACAAGAGGTGCAGAAATGGGCAATTTAGGAAGATCTTTTTTCTATTTGTTTAGCAAGTCAGATAGGTGAGGAAGTAGCAAGCTGAATTCAACAAAATTATGCAAGCAAGTCCTTAAGATAGCTGTGTGATATGGCTATCTTTTCCTTTTGATTATCTCCAAACAAAATATGAAATATGAAAATAATTTATCTTTAGTTATCTTCAAGAGAAAATGCAAAACTTACAGGCTTCTTAACAAGGACATGGTCCACTGAAAATGTTTAATTCAACAGAAGGATTCAGCTCTATTGGGATCCCCAGGAATCAGCAGCCCTTGTGTCTGAAACAGGCAGGATCCCTATTGAAATCCATACATACATCAGAAAGAAAATGTGGAGATCCCTGGTGTTGGGAGGGGCAGAGGTTTGGGGGTTGGTAGGACAACGGCAGGAAGTCCCAGCAGCTGAGAATGGATCATACCAAGCCCACCCTACCTGATCTCAGTCCTACTCCCTCTTTAGGAGCCATTCCCCTTTACATCAGGTGATGTTTGTAAATCACACTGCTGTGACTCTGTGTGCAACTTGATACTTTGCTTCCAGAATCACACTGTCTTCCACATTGGTGGCACCAGCGGTGGCAGCCTTCACCATTTTACAATCCCATCAGCAGTGAATGAGTGAGTATTCCTCTGCCTTTCTCCACATCCTCTACAATACTTGCAGGTAATTTTCAATTAATTATTTTTATATTTTGCACTTTTATTGACAATGTACATTAAAACAAACAAACAAGAAAAACAAATGAACAAACAAAATACACACACATCAGACTTTTACCAGACTGCGTGTACAGATACTCTAAAAAAAGTTCCCTCTACCTATTTTGTTGTTTTAGGATACCTCTTGCCCAAGGTATCAAAAAATTCCAGTCTTGTGGATGCCCTCAGCTTCAAAAAGAGGGTTGGGTCATGAACTGAAACACCAAGTCAGTGAACAGAAAGACACATGGTTCAGTGATAATTTTGTAAAAAATCTTGCTTACAGTTTTGCATCTGGTTCCCAAGAAATGATGTGGCATCATGAGAAATGAAAAACAGAATTAAAATGAAAAAAGTGATTATCTAGAAACCCTTGAGTTTGTTGACTTCTCTCAGAATGCACAAGAGATGCTGACATGGGTGATTTAGTGAATTCTATTTCAGTTTGAACATATTTGGCTTGACTACTCTGGTGAAGAAGCTGCAAGATGAGTTCAACAAAATGAGCAAGCAGGTAGTCATAGCTGTGTAATATGGCTTTTTATTTTTTTAATAGCTCTAGGTAAAATGTGACATGAAGAAAAATTATCTTTTATTCTTTTAAAAAGAAAATGCACAGCTACATGGCTTCCTAACACTAACACAGTCACTGCAAATGTTTAATTCAAAGTCCTAGGGTCTTAAACATATTACATGATCCCTGTCAACAATAGAAGATGGTACCCAGGAGTAAGGGTTTAAGCTCATCTGTGTTGCTTCCTCACTAGAATATGTCCCAGTGGATTTCAGAGTTCTTTACAGATGTGTGAGGAAGACCTGGTATTCAAGCCTGTCAGGAAAATATCCCATCTTGTTTCTAAACCTGATCACCCCCCTTGTAAAATAACCAGAAAATGATTGTTTCCCCCTGGTTAGCACCATTTGGAAAATATCCTGCCCATGACCCCCACCTGGGGTCAAAAAGAGGGGTGGGGTCATGACCTGAAACACCAAGTTTCTGGCTCCAACCAGTCTCCCCTTCCCGGTATGACAAATGGTCAAAACTCTCACCCTCTTCCCCTGAAAAAAAAACAGGGTACTCTTTACCTCAGAACTTATCACAAGATTATAAAACATACTTTTGAGCCTTCCATAACTCACCTCCAAAGAGCCCCTCCTTAACAAGGCAAAAGTCAGTATTTTACACAGTTTTTGCTGAGTGCCCTGCCCCCAGGCTTTTTAAATACAAATGAACTCAGGTGGACAGGCTAAAGTCTCTCTGCTGGAACCCTGCTGAGCTGGCACTCTAATAAACTCTTTCTGAAACTTGATCTGCATTCTATCAGTTTCTTGCCAAAACTGGGAGGCCTTGTGGAGGTCGATCAATTCTGTAGCAATTCTCTACCCAACCATTGCTGCTTCTCCAACCAACCCCAGACACTGAGTCAACTTTGGGTGAGTCTTGAGACCTCTCTGGAAGACCTGTCTCTTTTTCAGTCACCTGCCTCCTTTTCTCCAAAAATCCTAGTACTAGGTCAGCAATCTTCTCCAGCATTGGGGAATGGTCCCCATCACCTGACCTCTAGGCTCCGGGAATGCCCGGCTTCAATTCCAGTCATCTGCTTTTAACCGGTTTGAGAATAAGAGATCAGAGGATGCTTGTATCTCTTCTCTTATTCCCTCTTTTCCAAAGAGGTCTTTGAATTCACCCTCTCCCTTCATGGACCATGGGAAACTCCCAATCACTACCCCCAAAAGAAACCCCATTGGGATGTCTCCTCTGCAACCTTAAAATCCTCTATCCTGGGGGAGAAATTAAACCAAAACAGCCCATTTTTATTTTCACTCTACCAGTATTTGGCCTCAATATAAATTACACAACATAAGTCAGTAGCCTTACCACAGCACTTTTGACATTCAAGCTCTCCAAAAATTATCCACTCCTGAACCCAATGCCTCTTACTGATCACCACTCACTGGCACCTCCCATCCCAGCCCCATTACTCTGAAGGCATAATCTATGTTCAGACTCCCTTCTCACTTCCCAACTGCTCCCATATTGAAAAATGTTTGGATTCTTTCTCCACTGACCCCACACAATATACTACAGAATTCTAGTAACTCAGTCACATAACTAAAGCTTCCAAGATGTTTTTGTTCTAATTTCCTCCTCCACCACTCCTGAGGAAAAGTCTCACATTTGGGCCACAGCCACCATTTTCACAGACACCCTTCACACTCAGGACCCTAACCAACACCCAGCCAGCCCCACTGCCAACCCCTCCACTGCCCTTGATGGAGACTACCAACCCAACTCCTTGGACCTTGCCTGCATGTCCCACTTCCTTACCGGCCTAATAGAAGGACTAAAAAAGCTGTCCCTAAAGCCTGTAAATTATGATAAAATCCAAGAAATAACTAAAAAACCTGATGAAAACCCCACAGCTTTTATGAACCAACTTACAGAGGCCATTTTAAAATACATTAACCTAGATTCCATTTCTGAAGCAGGAAAAGTATAACTCCACACTCATTTAATCTCACATTCTAGCCCAGACATTAAGAAAAAGTTGCAAAAACTAGAGGATGGACCACAAACTCCTCAAAAGGACCTCATTAAAAACAACTTCAGGGTCTTTTACAATATAGATGAGGAAATTAAACAACAAATGATCCAATAAGATCTGGCTAAGTACCATTTAATTGCAGCCACCATTCAAGAGAGCTGAAAGAAGCCATCAATGTCTACATGAGTTCTGCCAGGACCCTGTTTCAAGTGTCACAGAGAGGGACACTGGGCAAAAGCGTGCCCCAATCCCTGAGCTCCACTGGGCCCTTGCCAAATGTGCAGGGTTAAAGGGCACTGGAAATTAGACTGCCCTTTGGCAACAAGCCAAAAGAAGGCAGTTCTGAAGCCAGGTTCTAGCCCAGAGCCAGGATTGTCCCTCCCAGAATTACTGGGTCTAGCCACTGAAGATTGACACTGCCAGGGCTCGAAGGCCCCCTTCATCTCCATCACTGAAGCTGAACCCAGTGTTATGATAATGGTTGCAGGTTAGCTGATCTCCTTTTTATTGGACACAGGAGCCACTTATTAGGTCTTACCAGAACGTGCTGGACTTTAGTCCATTCCTCAATCTCTATTGTGTGAGTTAATAGCCAAATAACAAATCCCCTCTGGACATAGCCCTTGGCTTGTCTTATTGGAACAACCTGTTTACACATGCTTTCCTAACCATACCCACCTGTCCCACCCCCTTAATAGAGTGAGACCTATTAGCCAAACTATATGTTACTATTAAACTTCCCATCCTAGTTGTAACTGCAACAGAAGCCCTTTTCCTTCTACACACACTCCTGCCCCTGCCCTTAAATATCCGCCAAACCTAGAAGAACCTCTTAACCGTGTAGTGTGGGACATCAAACACCCCTACATAGCGAAATACCATAAACCCTTCAAGGTCACCCTTAAAAATCCTGATCAGTTCCCAAATAAGCCACAATACCCTCTCTCCCCTCAAGCAATACTCGAGTTACAACCTATTATTAACAAACTCCTTTCTGTGGGACTTCTATGACCAACCAATTAACCCAATAACACTCCCATTCTAGCTTTGAAAAAGCCAGATAACACCTACTGACTATCCAAGACCTACTGGCAGTTAATGATGCAACTCAACACCTCACCTCTGTCATTCCCAAAACATATACATTACTTCCCTGAACACCTCTCAACACCTCTCACTTCACCATCCTAGACCTCAAAGATACCTGCTTCACTATTCCTCTCAATAGTTCTTCTCAAAACCTGTTCACCTTTATATGGACTGACCCAACTACTAAAATTGCCCAACATCTCACCTGGACTGTCCTCCTTCAGGGGTTCCATGACAGCTCCCACATATTTGGTCAGGCCCTAGCTCACAATCTCTCTACCCCTAAACTTCAGTGATCTTTTACAGTATGTAGATAATCTCCTTTTGCATAGCCCCTTTCTACAAAGTTCCATTGAACACATTACCTCCCTCCTCAAATTCCTTGCAAACAAGGGATAACAGGTGTCCCCCAACAAAGGCCAGTTCTTCACTCACAAAGTTACATACCTCAGGTTATACCTAAACCTACCTACAAAGGCTTAACACAAGAGTGTAAAAACTGGTCTCTGAAACCACCCTACCCACAACTAAGTCTGAATTACTATCCTTTTTAAGACTTGCCAACATTTTTCACCTCTTGGTACCTAATTTCAGTCTTATAGCCAAACCCCTATATCATGCAATTGCAGGCAACCTCCATGAACCAATACCCCAACACATATCAATAACAACTCCATTCAAGTAACTACAGAGAGCCCTGTGCACTGCACCAGCCTTAGCTCCGCCAAATCCAAGCAAGCCTTTCCAATTATACATAGGCACAAGGGGAGGGTATGCTTTAGGAATCCTAACCTTAAAGTATGGATATGAACCCCACACAGTTGCATATTTTTCAAAACAGCTTGATGGGACTATCACAGGGTGGCCTCACTGTCTTCAAACCTTAGCAGCTGCCACTGTACTCATCCAGGAAACTACAAAGTTGGTGCCCTTTCAAACCATCCAGATATACTCACACTCTCTATCTTCCTACTGTCCCACCAAGCCATCTCAATCATTTCTAAACTCACTTACAAACCATACATGCAACCCTACTCCAAAACCCAAATGAAACTCTCCACTGGTGTCCCTCCCTTAACCCCACTACCCTACTCCTCATACCTAACTCAAGCATGAATTAAAAAGCCCCAGAACATGACTGCTCAGAAATACTTGATAAATTCATCAACCCATTTCCCAACATCTCATATCTTCCCCTGCCAGAACCCTGCTCCAAACTGCCATCGATGGCAGCTCCACTAAAACTGGCAAGTCCACACAGGCAAGATGTGCAATAGTAACCTTAAACAGTGTCTTAGAATCAGGCCCATTGCCACCAGGCACAACCTCACAGCAAGCAGAACACATAGGCCTCACCAGAGCCCTAAATATACCCCAAAATCTCACAGTTAACATATACAGCAACTCTAAATACACATCATATCATACATTCACATGCTCCACTGTGGAGAGAAAGAGGATTCCTAACCACTAATGGGTCTTCCATCATCAGTCACCAACTGATTCTGAAACTCCTTCAGGCTGTCAGCCTGCCACAGCATGTAACAATCCTCCACTGCAAGGGGCACTTAAAACAGAACAACCCCACTGCACAGGGAAATCATATAGCAGAAAAAGATGCAAAGCTACAAGCCACCAAAACCAAAGACCCATCTTATACAACCACATCAATGTTACTAGAATTGCCCCTTAGTTCCCCAACCTGCTATCTAAAGGAAACACGTTCTTTACTGCAGGCCACGGTGAAGATCAATAACAGATGGATTTTTAAGAACAAGATAGTGCTACCAAAGCAAGAGAGATTAAATGCCCTTACTTCCCTACATAACCACTTCCATGTCAGCCCTAAACCACTAACCCAACTGCTCTCCCACTTCATTGCTCTTCCCAACCTTCACAAAATTCTGTCAGAAATATCAGTGGCCTGTAACAATTGCCAAATGACTTTGCTCCAAAGGGTTCCTGATGTACTATAAGATAATTATTAAGAACTGTGAATTCATAAGCTTGCTAATCAGTAGTCTCTGCTGATTTAGCCTAGAATTGTGAGTGATTTAACTTGTCCTTTTTCCTTTGGAATGTTATAATGCTGCTATGCAGGCAACCCCATCATCTATCACCCAAAAAACAAATATTTAAAAGGAGTAAGTCACCAAATGTGATATTTACACATCCTGTTTACATGCCCTATAAAACTAAAAACTGAAAACCTTTATGTTCCTGTTCAGTGTACCATAAATAAAATAGAAAAAAGACCTCTCAAGACAACATGTCTCTCCTGTGGATGGCTAGCCATCTCTCACCAGATGGATTCAGTTAATTTCAATGAGGTCTTTCCTCATGTTTTGCAGGACTCATTGGAGTTCTGAGGTTCAGAACCCCTTAAAAGATGTAGCCCCTAACCTGCCAGTCAGAACCTCATCCAGGAGGGGATGGCTGCCAGGGACCATTTTTCCAACAAGGACTCTGATTGGCTGCTGAAAAAGGGGCTCCCCAGCCATGTGAGAGTCTTATTTGGTGAGTGGTTGTATATACTTTCGTTCTTTCCTATGTCTTTAATTAATTACTCTTCTTTTTGTGATTGCTCAATTGTTATAATCATTTCATATAACCTGAAACTCATTTGATTGAAAAAGAAAACTGCCTTTGCAAAGCATTTAGAGTCTTTGCCTCTTCCTTAGCAGAACAGCACCCCAAAAACCCCACAGTCCTACTCATCAAGCACGCAGACAGATACTTAGGCAAGACTGGCAGATAGATTTTACTCACGTGTCCCCAGCAAAACAAGTAAAATATTTGTTAGTCTTCACAGATACCTATTTAGATTGGGTGGAAGCCTTCCCTATCAACTCTGAAAAGACCAATGCTGTAACCAAAGCCATAGTAGATAAAATCATCCTCCAGTTCAGCATCCCCACATCATTACAATGGTGCCAACTTTATTTCCCAAATCACCCAAGGGGTATGTGCTGCTCTCAGCAATACTTGGAAGTTGCCCAATCATCAGGCAAAGTAGAACATATGAACAGCCTAATCAAAACTCACCTCACTAAACTCATGATCCAAACTCAAACCACCTGGACAGAACTTTTACCTATTGCACTCAAACTCCACTCTATCCCCTGCAATCCCCTCCTCCTAATTCCCTTTGGAGTCATGTACAGTCGAGCCTACTAGGAAATTTCCCCCTCTCACCTCACTCTTCAGTGACTACCTCCCCATTTTAAGCCAAACCTAACACATACTTATCATGTCCAAGAAAATCTGCCTCAACCATCAATAGAGCCCACATCCCCAAGTTTTGCTCCAGGAGAGTGGGTCTAACTAAAACTCATACATCCTAAACTCCTCCGACCCCAATGGACCAGACCTAATCTAATACTGCTAAGTATCCCCTACAGCACTTAAATTGGCTGGCATCTCATCTTGGATCCATTTTACCCAACTCAAACCCACAACACAACCTACAGAAACTGGTCCGGCCCTTTCTGCCTCACTTCCCCAGACCACAAGCCAAGAAGAAGCATCCATTCCTGATCATTATGCCTGTGAATCACAAGAAGGCTTGAAGCTGCTATTTTGTAAGATTCTGGAATCTTCTCTGATTTCATCAAAAAAAAAAAAAAAAAAAAAAAAACAATGCCCAGACTTACTGTAACACAGGTTGACAATATCCTCCTCATGAAAAGAGTCGGCTATATGACCCTAACCACAAATTTTCAAGAACTCCACTCTTACATGCAGCCAGAGTGTGAGTGGCACCATCCCCTACAATGCCCCATGACAGCAGGAAGCAGCCAGGTAATCTTCACCAAAATTCCTGCTCTCCCTCCCTATCCCACAACTATATGAAAAGGATTTGAAAATCTAAGTCCCATTTGGTGGGAGTCTACCAGGAAGTATCTCTGAGCTCTTTTGAAGCCATTCAGATCCAGTAACTTGGAAAGTCCAGCTTTCTGCTTGACAAGTTTGTTTCTTTCTTAACTCTTGCAGCTTTTGTTGGAAATGAAGCTTACTCCTTCTCTTGCAGTCAAATTAAATACAGTACCCCATGCAGAGGGTCACAGGGACACAGGAGGGGAGGCCACTTCTCCAAAACACCATTATCATTCCTCCACTGAGTGTAGAGGGCAGCATTGTCCTGTGGAAGAGCCCTTGGCCATCAACCCTCTGAATATGAAGACTTTAGTTATTCTTATTATATTTTTTATCTTCTGTACATCTGTGCAGTAGTAAGCCACCAAATCTGGTGGCATTATGACCAAGGGAAACAGGTTAAAAATGAAGATACATATTTCTATATATGTGCTATCCTTGTCTTCTCCTGGAATACACAGGGTGTGTGGAAATGGGCAATTGGGGAAGCTCTTATTCTGTTTCCAACTATTGGTCTAGTACCTCAGAACGGTGAGGAAGTGGCAAGATGAGCTGAACAGAATTAGTAAGCAGGTAGTCATGATAGCTGTGTGATATGGCTTTCTATTCCTTTATTTTAAAAATATTTATTTATTTATTTACTTTTTATCCATTTTAAGCCCCCATCACCCCCCCCCCCTTTTTTTTTTTTTGCTGTTTTGTGTCCATTTGCTGGGCAATTATCTGTATTTATTGCCTTCTCTTCCATTCTTTCTCCTCCTGTCTTCACTGGGACTCAATCCTGGGGACCTCCAATGTGGGAGAGAAGCCTTCTACCACCTGTAACACCTCAGTTCCTGGGTTTTTGGTGCATCTCATCTTGGCACTCCCTTTTGTCCCTCTCCTGTTACATCATCATCTTGATGCATGGTTCATTGGGGCCTGGCACACATGAATGTGGGGCCTGGGGGCTGGCCCAGTTGTGGGCTTTATGATGTGCCTGTGTGCAAGGCCTGGGGGTCCATGTGTCTTCTAAATGTTTTTTTTTATTATTATTATTTTGCCAGGAGGTCCCAGGGATTGAACTCAGGCCCCTCCATATGGGAGACAGACACCCAACCATTTAAGCCACAATTGCTTCCTCTTTCTATTCCTTTTGAATCTCTCCAAATAAAATGTGAAACAAAGAAAATCCTTTATCTTTTCTTCCCTTCCAGAGAAAATGAAAATCTCAGTGGGTTCCTAACATGGACAGAACCTAATGAGAATGTTTATTTCATTTGAGGGCTATAGTTCTATTGGGAACCACAGGATCCAGCAGTCCTGGAATCTGAAATAGGACAGGATCACTGCTGAGGACAGAACAGACACAAGAAAGCAAACAGGGAGATCCCTGGTGTTGGGAGCAGCAGTGGGCCTGGGGGGTGGGCAGGAGTACTGGAGGAATCAACAGCAGGTAGGCCCCAGGTCAGGTCAGATACCCTGCACCCAATGAGGTTCCCACTTTCTCTTCAGGAACCATCCCTCTTTGCATCAGTGGGGTTTGTAAATCATGCCTCTGTGACAAGGGGAGCAACATAATACTTAGCATCCTGAAGAAGCCACAAAATATCTTCCACATTGACTACAAAGGCCTTTGCCATTTGACCATCCTTCTTGTAGTGAGTGAGGGTGTCTGTGCCTTCCTTTATATCTCCAACACTTGGTGGCTGGGGTCTTTTAATTAAATTTTTTTGTTCTTTTCTTGGCAATAGACATTAAAAATGATTCCATAAGCAATCAAAACACAGTCAGTAGACAAGCATGTATAGAATTACAGTTCCAAAGCAGAAAATTACAAATATATAAATTATTACACTTTTAAAAGAAAAGTGTAACTGCCAATGTATGACCAAATAAGTTTTGGAACCAACTTGGTTTGACCACAGCAGGTCCATTTTCTTTTTCTAAATATAGTAGGACAATCCTGTAAAATAAATGTCTTATACCAAAGACATATGAAGGTCAATATCATAGCATAGGGAAGTCAGATTTAAATCAGGAAGGTCAATACTTACCCACAGACAAATCAGCAAATGCAGGAATGGCATTGAAGAGAATTCATGAGTGAAAAGGTTTTAAACTGCCTCCTTTTGGAGGTAATACAATGGGAATCAAACATCTACTTATGAAGGAAGCAAAATTTACAGATTGACCAGAATTTCTTTGGTTTACATGCAGTTGGGGGAAGTTCAACTAATACCATTTTTAGAGGGATGGGGGAAAGAGGATGCAGAGGACTGGACTCATTTCAATGATTGACTTTGTTTCACTTTGGTATTCTTACCACTGTAGGGTAATAGGGTAATACAATGCATTAGCAATCTGGATCCTAAGAAAGTATGTATTGAACCTTGGTGTTCAAAAAATAACCTCAAAAGCTAGAGACTGACTGTGATAGGGTGCCTATCAAGGTAACCATAGGCAGAACTTGCTTAATAGGTTAGATTTTGCTCTAAGGACAATTACAAACGATGAAGAGAAATGAAAATTCCAAGATACCCGAGATACCCTTGTTTTTCCAAACACAGCCTTATCATCCTCCTCCCATCTGAGATATTTTTAGACAGTGTGCTTTCTGAGCTGCCAGAGTGAAGCCAGAGACCCATTAGCTTATCCTCCTGAACAATTCCCCATACTCCCACTCCCACAAAACATATGCTTCCATGAATAACCTGTGGAGGGTTTCCCCTCAGTGGTTTCTACCACCAATTATCTCCAAAGTCACTTCTACCACCCTGAAGTTGAAAATGCAATTATACACTGAAGTGAAAACCAATATTCTTGGTTTAACAGTCACATCGGAACAAAAGGTATTTAATATAATTTGTATTATACTAAATTCAATAAGGACTTTAAAATATTCAAATATCTTACTGTAGTATAAAATAACCTCTCCCAGGCAACTAACTGGAAAACTGAGTCAGAAATAGTAACACTACAAGAACTTTATACTTTTACTTTTTATGTTTCCATGCACATGTAGCCTAGTTTCATGGTCACTAACCTGAACCTCTGAACAAGAGGCCTAAGAAATAATTTTTTCTTTAGAAAAGCCTATTTCAATTGAGAGTATGTACTTTGTGTATTGCATCTTATAGCAGGAATAACAAAACCATATTTGTTCCATAAAACCGTAATCCAATCAGAGCTGGAAAACATGAACACATACAGACAGATCTAAACAAATAACTTAAGTCAGGAATATTTGTGTTATTTATACATACCATAATAGCATTCAATTTTTGAAATTGTTGAGAAATACAAGATGATACTTGGCATGAATGGATGAATGGCTTCAGAACTGTTTTTGTTTATAAGAATGAATGGTATTTTTTAAAAATCAGCTTAGTGATCCTAGAAATACATAATAAAAAGTAGTTTGCAAAATATGAAAAAAAAATGACTTAAGAGAAAACTAGCAAACATTGGCTGACCATCCTCAAGAGTGTAAACACCAAGGAAAAGTGTCTCAAAATAAAAAACAAAGCAATTTTAATCCCTTTTCTGTGTTCAAGTGGGCAGTAAAATGAAAAAAAGGAGGAAAAGTTAACATCTGTTAAGATGCTACCCATAAAATAGATTTTATTTGGACAAGAATTTAATATTTTAGAAAGAATCCTTTGACCTATTAAAAGTCTGCCATCCTAGACCCGATTCTAGAATGAAAAGTTAGCTGCATTTCCAGAAGAAGATATCAATGGAGAACATAGGCAGCCTTGACCTTCCACCCCAACCTTAGACATCAGCCTTTTTATAATCCCTGCCCCCAACCACCCCCCCACCAGAAACTGGCCAAAGCTGGAGAGACAAGACAGGCCTGAGGCCAGGAGTCTGTGTTCTGTGTGAGCCCAGGGGTTCTCACAGGATATTCTCCAAATGCACCATGCCAACCACCTGGAGAAGAGGGCCTACCCACCATGCTTCCCATCTGTTCTGCTGGTCTTCATGCTCCCACACCCCACAGTCTGCTTTTTTATGAGCACACAGGGCTGGCCCTCCTTTATAAGGTGCCCTTGGGGTGAGTGAAGTCCCACTGCCAGTGGGACATACCTTTGTCTTCAGCCTTGGTGGGATTAAGGAATGCTGGTGAGGGAGGATGGGTGGAGCTCTGGGCTCCAAGTCTTTGTGGCCAGTGTCCAGGGCTGGAGGTGGGGGTGGGCCCAGCCAGTGATGAGGTTGAGCAGACCCTAGGACTCACCAGCAGCCATGAACTGCCTTGGTTTCCTTTCCATTTTAAGGATGCATCCCTCCCTACAATCTGGTGGCCCTTGTAAATCATTGCTGCTGTGAACATAACTGTCAACTGTATACTTACCTTCCTGAGATGACACCACAATTTTTCCACAGTGGCTGTGACCTGTGCCATTTTAGAATCCCACCATCCGAGAGTGAGTGCTTCTGTGCCTACAACCACAATCTCTCCCACATTGGTGACTTTCTCAGAATTAACAAACGTTGTGGGCATTTATTGACAAGGTACATTAAAAAATTTTATACACTGTCAATTTACCTTAGAGACCCCAGCTACAGATGCACCAAAAGTTTTCCCTCTCTTTCCTTCTTGGAGGATAACTCTTGCCTTTGATATTGCAAAACTGCCAGTCTTTTTTATGAAGAAAGTGCTACAGCCATACCCTCTCCCAGCAGAAACTCACAGCCTTAAAAAAATTAAGGGTCCCTCCACCCTTTCTCCATGGAATCTACAACTTAGGAAGGTAAGCACTTCCCCTGCTGCCCCTTTCAACTAGAATTTACAACTTTTAGTAGATACCAACCCCTTTCCTTCCTAAAAGCTGTCTGCTTTAGGAAGATAAAATAAACTCATACTTTCTGCTTTTGTAAACCCTGTCTGCCTTCTTGCCTAGGAATTTGTCTGTGTAAGGTCCCTATATAACTTATGAAAGCCAAAAACCCAGGGCTCATATTTTGGAAGCTGGATTCTCCTCTGAGCCCATGCATAATATAAACTTTGTTCCTCCATCTCTCTGAGTGCCACTTGGGTTTCTCACCATCTAAGATTTTTCCACCACAACATTTGAATCCCTGATCAGAAAACCCAACCGAGCAAGCCCATTGTGCTTCTGGCTTGGGGCTGACAGGTGCAGCTGAGGACAATCTCCGAGGGAATGATGTAGGCACTACCCATCCTCCTAATGGGACATCCTACTGAGGTTGTCCCCATGGGCTGTGTCCCCACAATCTGGCCTGACTCAGTGGGGAGGTGGACTGAACAGTACCAAAAGCCTCTGGAAAAGTAAGGCTCTGGGTGCCAAGTCCTCAGTCAGGCCTGTCTCTAGATGGAAGGGGAGATTGTTCACCTCCTAAAGTCTCGAATATCGAAATCCCAGTATAGGGCAGACCCTGCAGTATGGACTGCATAACCTCTGAGCAATTGTGTGTGTGAATGAGGATGACAGAAGCTTACCTCTGTTATTGCAGTCTGTGATTCCACGGCCTGTGTTACAGAGTCTGAGTGGCCCTAACCTATTTTCTGGCTACGTCATATGACATAACGGCCCACCTGAACTCTGCCCAGGCGCCTTAACTAAGATGAGCCAAAGTTCTCGTGAGAGACATGGACAGGGAGGCATCTGAGTGGCCTCGAAAGAGGCAACCCCTTCCTTTTTCTGCCTTGCACTGTTAACACAGGGTATGGGCTCATCACAGACAAAACCCTCTGTCTTAGACTGCATGCTTAAGAATTTTAAAAAGGACTTTTCTAGAGATTATGGCATTCAGATGAACCCTGGCACCCTCCAAACCCTAGGTGAATTAGAGGGGCCCACTTTTAACATTGAATGGCCATCATAAGGGAACCTAGATGTGGCCAAGGTCTGCACAGTGTGGCTGGTTGACACAGGAACTCCTGGCCATCCTGATCAGTTTCCCTACATCTACTCTTGGCTTAGAAATAGCCCAGACTCTGCCCACTTGGGTTGGATTCTGTGTTGGGAAAAAAGGACAGAGCAGGGTCTTAGTTACACAAGGAACAGGGCCTCAGAAACCAGTCATTCATCAAGGATCCCCAGAAGAATACCCATCACCCCCACCATACACTCCAGCCTCTCTAGTTTCCACCCTCTCGTAGCCCAGGAGCACAGGCAGATCTCCCAGAAACACCCCCACCTTTAGTCCCTCTGGGCCTATTGACCTCCTCTGGAGAAAGTCCTGAAACCCCAATAGGAAGAAGGCTCCATTCAGCACAACTGCATTTCAGATGACCACCTGTGAGGCACAGGGTTCAGCCCAGATCTGTGAGGATGGGATCATCAGAACTGCAAGGCCGGTTTGGTACACCAGCTCTTCAAAACTACAGACCTCTTAAACTGGAAGCACCCACCCCTTCATACTTGGAAAAGCCCCAGGCCCTTATTGATCTCAGGGAATCCATTTTCCAAGCCCATCATCCCACTGGGATGATTGCCGCCAACTCCTCCTGACATTGTTTAATATGGAGGAGAGATGATGGATTCTAATGAAAGCACACAAGTGGCTGCAGGAGCAGGCCCCTACTGGTGTCTTAAACCCATAAGATTGGGCACAAGAGATGGTGCCAGAGGTCCAACTGAACTGGGACTTCAACACTGATCAGGGACGGGCTGCACTCAAGGAATGATGGGAAACGCTCCTATGGGGGGTCCAAGAAGGGTCAAAACAACCTACAAACATGACAAAGATGACTTTAGTCACCCAAAAACCTGAAGTCACCTGGTTCACTTGCTGGGACCTGAAAAGATGACTTCTTCTGCCTGGGGCTGGACCCCCGAACCAGCCTCTGTTTGCCTTTGAGTGGGAAGATCCCAGAACTTGCAGAAAGCTCAACTAACCTGAACTCGGCTCCTGAAAGGCTTCAAAAACTCCCCTAACATTTTTGGGGAAGTCTTGGTGGCAGATCTGGCCACCGGCCCCTGGGAGGACTGCAGGTGTGCCCTTTTACATTATGTAGATGACTCCCACTTGCCAGTGAGATGGAAGAGGACTGCTGACGAGGGACCCAGACTCTCCTACAACTTCTAACACAGACTGAGTACAAAGTGTCTTGGAGAAAAGCCCAAATCTGTAAACAGCAGGTCACGTATCTGGGATTCAGCATCACACAAGGGCACAGGATGCTGAAACCAGAATGAAATAAAGTAATCTGCCCCATCTCTACCCCCACCACAAAAAGAAAGCTTCATGAGTTCCTCAGGGTTGTGGGGTTCTGTCACATCTGGATTCCCAGGTTTACAGCCATGGCCAAACCACTCTATGAAGTTCTGACAGTTCCAGAAAAGGAGTCCCTCAACTGGGAAGGGCCTAAAGAGAGACATCAAAAGACAACTCAGCCGAGCCCCTACCTTGGGGCTCCCAGACGTAACTCAAAATTTTAACCTCTTCATGCATGAAGAGAACAAAGTAGCACTGGGAGTCCTCACACAAAGAGTTGACCCATGGCAAAAGCCCATCACTTACCCCTCCAAACAGCTGGACTTCATGGTTGCAGGATGGCCACCCTGCCTGAAAGCCCTGGCACCAACCCTAACCCTCATCAAAGAAGCTATCAAATTAACCCTCAGGCAGGTTCTTTGTGTCATGGTGCCACACACAGTCACTGCCCTAATGAAATCACATAGGCATCAGTAGATATTTAACCCCCCAGCTTGCACATTACCAAGGTTTACTCTGTGAAAACCTCAGAGTAACAATAGAAAGAGTGCACAGTCTAAACCTTGTCACTTTCTTGTTGGACAAGGGAGGGGTCCCTAAACATGATTGTGTTGAAATGACTGAAGAAGTTTATGCCAGTCACCCCGACTTCCAAGACAAACCACTCCCTTCCCCAGATCAGACACTATTTACAGATGGGTGCAGTCTTATTAAAAATGGAGATACGCTTTCTGGATATGCAGTCCCCACTGCCGAACAGGTGGTGGAAGCAGCATCTCTACCCCGAGGATGGTCTGCACAATAGGCAGAACTCTGGGCACTGGCCTGGCCCTTCAGTTAGCTGCCAGGCAGGCAGTAAACAGTTACACAGACTCTAAATATGAATTCACTACTGTTCATATCCATGGAGAAATTTATAAAGAAAAAGGCCTCCTAACTGCAGGGGGAAAGGAAACCAAAAACAAAGAAGAAATCCTTCAACTATTAGAAGCAATCTGGAAACCAGACAGAGTTGCCTTCATCCACTGCCAGGGACATCAGAAAGGAGTTGATATGGTCACCCATGGAAACAGGCTAGACAATGAAGCAGCTCAGCAAACTGAGTTCCAGAACCAACACCACAGCTGTCTCTCTTAGGACAAGAAACTAATCAACTAAGCTATACCTGGGAAGAACAAGAATGGGCCAAGGCATAAGGTGGAAGCTGAACTCCCAAAAGAACCTTGCTGCTCCCTGATAACCAGATTCTTGCCCAGGAAGGAGCCCCTCATGCCATCATCCAGTGATAGCACCAACTCACCCATCTAGGGAAAACTACTAGAAGCCCTGCTCGGGAGATACTACTACATAGCCTGACAAGCTTCCTGTTTTGCCCCCATCAGCAGCCAGTGCCAAAAACAACCCTCTGCAAGGCCCCCAAGCTCCAGCAGGCATCCAACACACAGGGATAGCCCCTTTCAAAGATCTCACAGTAGACTTCACAGAAGTGAAACCAAGTCAGGGGTACAAACATCTGTTAATGATGCTATGCACCTTTCCAGGCTTGGTCAAACCTTTCCCCACTTGCACCAAAAAGGCAAGAGAAGTGACTAATGCTTTACTCAGAGAAATCATTCCCTGCCTCTGTCTATTGGAAATGAAAATGGCCTGGCCTTCGTGGCTGCTGTAGTCCAAGATCTGGTAAAAATATTAGGGATCAAGTGGAAACTCCATACCACTTACAGGCCTCAGAGTTCAGGGAAAAGTGAACACATGAATTGAACCTTCAAAGCCACCCTAGCCAACTTCTGCAAAGAAACTGGCCTTCCCTGGGAAGACTTATTTCCCTTAACCTTCTCTGAGTTAGGTGCACCTTTAGGACCCATGTGCTATTCACCCTTTATAATTTTATTTGGATGGCCACCCCCAATTATCCAGGCCTTCAGAGGAAATCTCAAGATCCTGTGGGAGGTTAGCCAAAATTCCATACTCCAGCAGCTGGGAAGAACTCTAACCCAAATACATATAACTGTCTTGTCCTAAAAACCTCATCCCACTGGGACACCTGGTGCACCCCCACTGGCCAGGGGACCTAGTCTGGGTCAAAGACTGGAAAAAAGAACCCCTTCAGCCTTCCTGGACAGTCCACATACTGTGATCCTTGTAAGTCCTACTGCTCTTAAGGCTGCAGGCATTTTCCCTTGAATCCATCATTTCAGGTTCAAGAAGAAACACCCTCACAAAGGACAGGACAGCTGGATAGCCCAACCCATACCCAGCCAAGCTTTGAGAGTGCAAGTCACCCAGGATACCCAAACACTGACCTTGACCAATGCCTGCTTAATGGACCCTGCTCCTGGAAGATCCTGTGCTTATGCAGCCTACTCACCCTGTTATTTGGAGTTGGACTAGCTGCAGACTGGACTATAGTGAATAGAGCTTTAATTGCAATAGCTTATTGGTGTATAATACGATGTCTCTGTGCCTTAGGTTGCTTTTCCTATTCTCTTTCAGGCCTGATTCCAGTTGTCAGCCTTGCTCCAGTTGTAAAAAATCCACCTCCTTCACAGCAGCAAATAGATTAAAACAGCTTGCAGGAAAGTAACAACCCTCCTCTTCTGTTATCTATCGTATCTATATGCCTGCAGAATGTTATAGGTTATCTGAAGCCTCAGTTTGTGGGGAAAGGGGACAAAAGTTCCCATGCATAATAAATGCACAAATCAGGTTCATTGAAATAACCATAACTCTCATAACTACTACCAAAATCTTAGCCTTGAGAAAATATAAGCCACTGAATACATATGATGCCATATGGGAATTATAAGGGCATCAAAGGGGGAAATGATGAAGAAAGTGCTGCAACCCTACCCACCCTCAGCAGAAACTCACAGCCTTTAGAAAATAAGTGTCCCTCCTCCCTTTCTTCCTGGAATCCACAACTTAGGAAGATAAGCACATCCCTGCCCACCCCTTTCAACTAGAATTTACAACTTTAAGTAGATAACTATTCCTTTCCTCTGTAAAAGCCCTCTGATTTAGGGAGATAAGCTAAACTCACACTTACTGCTTTTGTAAACCCTATTGCCCACTTGCTTAGGAATTTGCCCATGTAAGTTCTCTGTATAACTAATGAAAGCCAAAAACTCAGGGCACAGATTTTGGAGACTGGATTCTTCTCTGGGCCCATGTGTAATAAAAACTTTGTTACTCCATCTCTCTGAGTGCCGCTTGGGATCTCATCATCTAAGTTTTTTCTGCCACAGCATTTTTAAATACCAGGCTTTGGAAAAGAGGCCCTCTGGCCACAGCCACCTAGCCTGTGCATAGAAAATCACATTTTACCTTTATAATTTTTTTGAATCTCTCAAAAGATTTAAAAGCCCAGATTGGATCAACAATTGAGTCTTCATCCATTTTTCTCATGTATAGCCAACTGTACTAACTTTTAGATATGCATTCTTCAGCTTTCTCCTGCACATTTATATATATATATAATTCTTCTTCTCCTCTTTCTTTCAAAATGGAGCACTCGGTAATTTAAACCAAAGTATTGTGACATGTATCTACCTTTTAAATGCAAATTTAAGAAAACACAAAATGCACAGTATTTCAATTTGCAGTAAGTAGAAAATGGTGCATTTATAAAATAGAAAGCCCTCCTCACAAGGCAAATCAAAAGGACATGTCAGTGTGGTCTTGAGTCTGTAAAAAAGCACATTTGATCTTCTTCTCCCAGAGCTCTACATCTTCCAAGTTGAGCATTCTTTAACTGAATTCAAGTGAGATATTATGAGGCCCTATTGGTTTTGCCTTCCACACCATTTCTAGCAAGCTCTGAGCATGGAAGATTATCAGGAGCTTAGTAGAGGCACCTGGAATGCTGGTGTCCAGTGGAAAGCTTCACTGTCAAACTTGCCATCGTAGCTGTGGCAGTTCCCACAGGGCAGTGGCATTGGTCAGAAGCTCTGTGGCCTTCTCCTATTCACCTGGGGTGAGGAACTCCTTCAACCAGCTGAGTTTCTAGCAGGAAGTGTCTCTGAAGTCTTCTGACACCTTTGAGATGCAGCAGATTGGAAAGCCTGGCTCTCGGCTTGGTAAGTTTCTCTTTCTTTCTTGGCTCTCACAGCTTTTTAAGAAAATGGAGTTCACTCCCTCTCCTGCAGTCAAATTCAATACTGTACCCCATGCAGAGGGATGCATGGGCACCAGAGGCAAGGCCGCTTTTCCAACCACACATTTTCTTTCTGATGCTGAGTGTAGAGGATAGCGTCATCCTGCTGAAGAGCCATTGGCCACCAAACCTCCGACTGTGCAGATTTTTTTCATTTTTATTTTTTTTATCTTTGGTACATTTGTGCATTAGTGAGCCAGCAAATAACGTGACATGATGACCAATGGAAACAGGTTAATAGTGAAGATGCATACCTTGATATATGTGCTATTCTTGTCTTTTCCTGGAATGCACATGGTAGCAAAAATGGGCAATTGTGCAAGCTCTTTTTTCTCTTTCTATCTATTGACCTAGCATCTCAGAGTGGTGAAGAAGTAGCTAGATGAGGGAAACAAAATCAGCAGATGTATAATCATGATATCTGTGTCATATGGCTTTCTATTCCTTTGGAAGAACTACAAATAAAATGTGAAATGAAGCAAATCAGTTATATCCTGTTCTTTTTCAGAGAAAATACAAATTTCCATGGTTTCCTAATGTGCACACTGGCAATGAAAATGGTTCTTTCATTTGAGGGCTACAGTCTATTGGGAACCACAGGATCCATCAGTCCTGGTGTCAGAAAAAGGACAGGATGGTTGAGGAGGACAGGACAGACATCAGAAAGCAAACAAGGTGGTCCCAGGTGTTGGGAGCAGCACCGGGGTGTGTGCTGGGGCCTGGGCATGACAGGAGCAGGAATGGTGAGCAGCTAGGCCCCAGGTCAAGTCATATCCCCTGGAACTGACAAATTCGCATCAGATTTCAAGCAGCAAGGTCAATACTCACCCACAGACATATCAGTAAATATAGGAATGGCACTGAAGAGAAGTGACTAGTGAAAACTTTAAACTGCCTCCTTGGGGAGGTAGTGGAATGAGAATAAACACTGCAGATACAAAGGAAACAAGAAATGCACATGGACTAGAATTTCTTTGGTTTATGTTCAGTTAGGGAAAGTCCAACTAACACCTTTTTTGGGGGTGTGGATGGAGGAGGAGGCTGAGGACCATACTCATTTCCAGGATTGCTTTTGTTTCACTTTGGTAAGCTTACCACCATAGGATAATTCCATGAACTACATTGCAATAGTAATCTTACTCCTAAGAAAGAATATACTCAAACTAGATATTCACAAGAACACTCAAAACCTAGAGACTGGCTGTGATATGGTGCCTATCAAGGTAACCATAGGCAGAAGCTGCTCAATAGGTTAGATGTTGCTCTAAGGATATTTATGAAAGGAGGAAGTGAAAGGAAAAGCCCAAGATACCTCAGAGAACCTTGTTATTAACAACACAACATTATAGCTCTCCTCCCATCGAAGATACTTTTAGACAGTGTGTTTTCCAAGCTGCCTGTGCAAAGCCAGACACCCATTAGCTTAGCATCTTGAACAATTCCCCATCCTCCCACTCCCTCAAAACTTAACCTGCAATGAATACCTGTGGAGGGTTTTATCTCAGTGGTTTCTGTCACCAGTTAACTCAAATATCTATTCAACTGATATGAAAAACAGTTCTCTTGGTTTTACTGCCACATATGAACAAAAGATACTTAAAATAATTTGTAGAGTACAAAATTCCAAAAGGACTTAAAAATATTCAAATATCTTATTGTAGTATAAAATAACCTCTCCCAGGCAACTAACTGGCATGCAGAGTCAGAAATAGTAACACTTAAAGAACTTTATAATTTTACCTTTTATGTTTCCATGTCCATGTAGCCTAGATTCATTGTCATTGACCTGAACCTCCTAACAAGAGGCCTAACAAAGAATTTATTCTTTAAAAAGTTCTATTTCAGTTGAGAGTATATACTTTTTGTATTGCATCTTACAATGGGAATAACAAATCTCTATTTTTCCTTAAAATGAACACATACAAATAGATCCAAACAAATGACTTAAGAGACAAACTAGCAAACATTGGCTGACCATCCTCAAGAGTGTAAACACCAATGTAAAGGATCTAGAAAGAACAAGCAAAGCACTTTTAATCCCTTTTCAATGTTCAAGTTGGTGGTAAAATGAAAAATGAGGAAAGATTAACATCTGTTAAGATGCTACCCATAAAATAGATTTTATTTGGACATGAACTTGATATTTTAGAAAGAATCCTTCAAGCTATTAAAAATATGCCATCCTATTCTAGAATGAAAGCTTAGCTGTGTTTCCAGAAGAATATATCGAAGGAAAACATAGGCATCCTGGGCCTTCCACCACAACCATAGCCACGGGCCTTTTTCTGATCGCTGCCCCCACCACCCCACCACCTGAAACCAGTCAAAGCTGGAGAGACAGACAGGTCTGAGGCTGGGAGTCTGTGTTTCATGGGAGCCTAGAGGTTCTTGCAAGTTATTTTCCAAGTCCACCCTGCCCACCACCTGGGGAACAGGGCCTACCCACCACACTCCAGGTCTGTTCTGCTGGTCTTCACCTGTCCCTATGGGCCACTTTTCTATGCACACTCAGGGCTAGCCCTCCCTTCTCAAGTGCCCTTGGGGCAGGTGAAGCCCCTTTGGGCGTGGGGTGGCCCTTTGTCTTCAGCCTTGGCTATGGGATTTAGGCCTACTAATTTGGGCAGATGGGTAGAGCCCAGGGCCCTGTTTCTGTAGCCAGTGTCCAGGGTTGGATGTGGGGGTGAGGCCAGGCTGGCCAGGGGGTTTGGGCCTTACTTGCCTGTTGGGCAGAACCCACATCTCACCAGCTGGATCTGAACCTCCTTGGTTTCCTCTTCTTCTTAAGGAACCATATCTCCCTACAACCTGGTGGCCCTTGTAAATCATTGCTGCTGTGAACACCACTGTGAACTGTGTACTTAGCTGTGTGAGATGAGACCACACTCTCTCCACACTGTCTGCAGCCTATGCCATTTTAGAATCCCACCAGCCAAGAGCAAGTACTACTGTGTCTACAACCACAACCTCTCCAACATTGGTGATTTTCTGAGAATTAACAAATATTGGGGACGTTTATTGACAAGGTACATTAAAAACATTTATGCACAGTCACTTTACCATTTAGAGAAATCAGATATAGATGCACCAAAAAAGTTCCCTCTCTTTCCTTCTTGAAGGATATCTTTTGCCACTGATTTTACAAAATTGCCAGTCTTTTTTAATACCAGGCTTAGGAAGACAGGCGCTGGGGCCATGGCCAGCTAGTCAGTGCAGAGAAAGGCACATTTTACCATTACACTTGTTGTGAACCTCCCAAAAGATTTAAATGCCTAGTTTGGATAAACGATCAAGTCTTTATCCATTTTTCTTGTGTATAGCCAACTGTACTAGCTTTTAAATATGCATTCTTCAGTCCTCTCCTATGTATTTATATATATATATATATATATATATATATATATATATATATATATATATATA
>JAKSZT010015808.1:902141-955737 GCA_026826555.1 Tolypeutes matacus | reverse complement strand
ATATATATATATATATATATATATATATATATATATATATATATATAATTATTCTTTTCCTCATTCTTTCAAAATGGAGGCACTTGGTAGTTTTAACCAAAGGGTCAGCTTCATTTCCAGAAGAGGAAATCAATGGAAAACACAGGCATCCCTGGTCCTACACTCAACCCCTGAGCATTGGGCCATTTTTCATTTGCAGATGCCACCACCCCAGAACCTGAAGCTATCCCAAGCTGGAGAGACAGACAGGCCCATTGTCAAGAATCTGTGTCCTGAAGGTGCCCTAAGGCTCCTGCAAGATATTATTTAATCCATTAACATTCAGTATTATTACTGTAAAGAGAGTATTTACTTCACTAGTTTTGTTCTTCACTTTTTATATGTCATTTCTTTTTTTTTCTCTCTCTCTCTCTCACTCTTCATTTACTGTGACCTGCTTTTCTATAGATAATGATATATGATATACCTGGCAGATCTATTTCTCATATCTACTTCTGTTTATATGTATTTTAATATATTTTTATTAAAGAAGTTGTGAACTTACAAAACAATCATGCACAAGTGTAGAGTTCTCATACAAAAACCCTTAACCAAAGCACCATACTTTTATGGAATATTTGTTGGATTATGAGAGAATTTCTTCAGATTATTATAACTATGATCCATAGCTTACACTTGGCACATTTTTCCATACCTTTTTATAATTAACACAGTACCTCATTGACATTGATGCAACAATATTAGAGTAGTGCTGTTAACTTTAGTGCATAAGTTACAGTAATTGTAATTTTTCCACCTTTCTCCACATTTCCACCACCCTGTAATAGTGATGTACATATATTCTAGCTCACAGAAGGACATTCTTAGATTTGTACTATTAACACACTTTTCATATACCTCTGGGTTCACTGTAATTCAGTCCCTGGATTATTCTCTAGCTTTCTTTCAATTGACATTTACATCCTTAGACTACCCTTTTCAGGCACAACCCTATTTATAAACCAGGTGCTACTTGCTATAATGTGTTACTATCTACTCAGTCCATTTTCACACGTTTACAGACAAGTTATTTAAAATTTCAATATATACATTAAGTTTAAGTAGTCCTTCATAATCCTCCCCTTATCTCCTAATAACCTTTACTTTACATTTTAACTCCATGCATTTATTCTTCATATTTAGCTCATATTAGTGAGACCATGCAATTTTGTTCTTTTGTGTCTGCCTTATTTCACTTAGCAAAATGTCTTCAAGATTGATTCATGTTATCATATGTGTCCCAATTTTATTTCTTCTTAGTGCAGCATAGTATTAAATTTATGAATATACCACATTTTGTTTATCCATTCATTGGTTGATGGACCCATGTGTTGTGTCCATCTTCTGAAAATTGTGAATAATGCCACTATGAACATTGGTATGCAAATGTCTGTTCATGTCACTGTCTTCATTTTTTCTGTATACAGGGCTAGTAGAGGAATTACTGGATCTTATGGCAGTTCTATATGTAGCTTCTGGAAGAAGGGCCAAACTGTCTTTTACAGAAGTGGCACTATTTTACAAACCCACCAACAGAGAAGTAGTGTTCCTAGTTGCCCACATCCTCTCAAGCACATTATGCTTTTTGTGTTATTATTAACGGCCATTCTATGTGGTGTGAGATGATATCTAATTGTTGTTTTGATTTGCATTTCCCTAATAGCTAGTGATATTGCACATTTATTCATGTGCTCTTTGGCGATTTGTAGTTCCTCTTTCTTTGAGGAAATGTCTATTTAATCTTTTGCCCATTTTTAAATAGGATTGGTTGCTGTTTTATTGTTGAGTTGTATGGTCTCTCTATATAGAATTGAAATCAAATGTTTATCAGACATGTGGTTTCCAAATATTGTCTCCCATTGAGTGGGCTGCATTTTCACCTTCTTGATGAAATCCTTTGAATCACAAAAGTGTTTAAGTTTGAGGACGTCCCATTTATCCATGTTTTCTTTCATTGCTCATGCTTTCAATGTAAAGTTTGAGAGTGCACCACATACCACCATGTTTTGAAGATGTTTTCCTACATTTTCTTCTAGGAGCTTTATGTTTCTAGATTTTATATTAAGGTCTTTGATCTATTTTGAGTAAATTTTTGCATAAGGTATGTTATAGGAGTCCTCTTACTTTCTTTTGGATATGGATATCCAGTTTACTCAGCACTATTTGTTGAATAGATGGTTCTTACCCAGCTGGGTGGGTTTGATAGACTTGTCAAAAATCATTTGTCCATAGATGTAGGGCTTTGTTTCTGAACTATCGATTCCAGTTTCATCAGTCTTTTTATCTATCTTTATGCCACTACCATGATTTCTTTACCAATGTATCTAGATAATATGATTTAAAGTTCAGAAGTGAATTTCCTCCAAATTTCTTTCACTTTTTCAGATGTTTCTAGCTGTTTGGCATCTCTTACCCTTCTAATAAATTTGACAACTGTGTTTTCCTTTTGTTTAAAAATGTTGGTGGAATTTTTATCAGGATTGCATTGAATCGGTATATCAATTTTGGTAGAATTTACATCTTAATGATATTTACTCTTCCATTCCATGAGCATGGAATGTTCTTCCAGTTATTTAAGTTTTTTTTTTTCTTTTAGCAATGCATTGTAGTTTTCTGAATACAAGTGCTTTACATCCTTGTTTAGATTTATTTCCAATTATTCTATTCTTTTAGGCACTAATGTAAATGGAATTTATTTCCTGACTTCCTCCTCAGATTGCTCATTAGTAGTGTATAAAAACACCACTAGTCAAGGAAAGATGTGCCAGAAACCAGGAACTGAGGTGGCACATGTGACAAGGTTCCTCTCTCCCACATCAGAGGTCCCTAGGATCAAATCCCAGTGAAGCCTGAAGGAGAAAAATGAGAAGAGAAGGCAAAAAACAGACACGGATCACCCAGCAAATGGGCACAGACAGCAAGCAGGGGAGTGAACCACTGATTTTTGCATAATGATCTTTTATCCTGATACTCTATGGAAATCATTTATTAGCTCTAGCAATTTTGTAGATTTTGGGGGACTTTCTAGGTAGAGGATAATATCATCTGCAAAGAGTGAAATTTTTCACTTCTTCCTTTCCAATTTGGATGCATTTTATTTCTCTTTCTTGCCTGATTGTTCTAGCTAGAACATCTAACACTGTATTGAACAAGAGTGGTGACAGGAGCATCTTTGTCTTGTCCCTGATCTCAAGGGGAAAGCTTTCAGTCTATCACCATTGAGTACAATGTTAGCTGTGGGTTTCTCACATATGGCCGTTATTATCTTGAGGATGTTTCCTTCAATTCCTATCTTTTGTAGTATTTTTATCAAGAAAGAATGTTGTATTTTGTCAAATACCTCTTCTGCATCAATCAAAAGGATCATGTGATTTTTTCTTTGATCCATTAATGTGGTGTATTACACTGAATTTCTGGTGTAGAAACACCCTTGCAAGCCTGATATAAAACCCACTTGATCATGATGAGTTATTCTTTTATTGTGCTGTTGGATTTGATTAGTAAGTTTTTTATTGAGGGTTTTGCATCAATATTCATTAGGAAAATGGGTCTATAATTTTCTTTCTTGTATCATCTCTACCTGGCTTAGGTAAATTAGTGTGATATTGGATTCATAGAATGAGTTTGCCAGACTTGCTTCTTGCTCAATAACTGGAAATATTTATTGATTTCTCTCACAATTTCATCTTTGACCCATGATTATTTCTGAGTGTGTTGTTTAATCTCCATGTATTTGTGAATTTTCCTTTTCCACCTTTTGCTGATTTCCAGCTTTATTCCATTATGATCAGAGAAAGTGCTTTGTGTATCTACAAATGAGTACAATTTATTGACATCTGCTTTCTGACCCAATATATGGTCTATCCTGGAATATGATACATGAGCACTGAAGAAAGAATGTATATCTTGTTGTTTTGGAGTACAATATTCTGTATATGCCTATTAGGTAGTCCATTTATCATATTATTTCAGCTTTTTGTTTCTTTATGGATCCTCTGGAAAGATATTCTATCCAATGCTGAGAATGGTGTATTGAAGTCTCCAAATATAATTGTAAAGATATCTATTTCACTGTTTAGTTTTGCCATTGTTTGCCTCATGTACCTTGGAGCATCCTGGTTAGATTTCTTCCTGGTGGATTTATTAATATATAATGTCCTTCCTTGTGGAGGGGTGGAGATAGCATCAGAGGTACACAGCAAGCCAGTTTGTGTGGACCAAAAGCACCTGCAGTTGTCCAGAGTGGTCGAGGAAACAGTTTCTCTCTTATCTAATTGCAATGTGGGGATTGGAGCCCCATATATCCCACTATTCAGTCTGTGCCAACCAAAAGTACATGCAATTACCCAGAGAAGTTGGTGCAGGTCCTGCCAGCTTTCTCCCTGCCAGATGTAGGGCTGAAGACTAGGCTAAAGCTGCAGTCTGATCTGGGTGGAAAGAAGCTGGTCCCTACCTTGACTGTGAATTTCAATCATTCCTGCTTCCCCTTATGCTCTGGGCTGTGTTAAAATGGCTGTTATCAGCTTCTTTCCAACTTGGATATGTTCAAACTTTAGCTGTTCTTAGGATTATACTTTAGCCAAAAATTTACTAATCAGTAGGGGAAGTCAGTGCTCAAACATCTCTTCCTCCATCATTTCTGGGAAATGGAGCTTCCAGCTCCAGCCAACGTATAGCTCCTGAGACACCTTGTGCTGCCTGTAGATTATGGGCAATGGCCTCCATGGCTTGGTGTACTCCAGTCGCACAACTTCACTGCAAATAGGCAATATCTTCATTACATTCTTTCAAGAATGATTGCTCCTCTGGTTTCCTGAGAGCCCCAAAGAGGTGCCTTATAGAGCTCTGGGTGATTACTAATTACCCTGTAGAATGAAATGACACGTGGAGTCCCTTAAAAGCTGTCATCTTCTGCTTCTATATATTTTTAAAAATATTTTCTTTTTACCACAGTGTTTGTATTGTACAAACTACATCTATGATCTATTATTTTGAGATGATTCCAACTTAGCTTCAATAGTCTTCTATAATTAATATTTCTGTGTCTCCTTGCTTCTCCCATAGTTTTTACTATGTTAATGCTGCATAAATTTCAGTATTGTAGATTGTGGCTTTTAGCATTAAATGTGACAACGGTGGTCACAGTTTAATGCTTTTAAGGCTTGAATTCTACTATCGATATCAGGACCTCCCACTCTTTTTTCACATTTGCCAGGTACACTTTTGTCAATCCTTTGTTTTTAGCTTGTTTGAACCATTTTGTTTTAGGTATGTCGGTTATAAATAGTATATTATTCAGTTTTGTTTTGTTAGCCAAATTGAAATTGTTTTTCTTTTCATTGGGAGTTAAGCCAATTTACATATATTATTGTGACTATTTGGTCTCAACTCTATCATAATATTTTATAATTGTGTGTATTTTGTTATTTTTGCTATGTTTCTTCCTCATTGATATGTGCTCTTTGCTACTTTAAAAAAGATTTTTGATTATTTATGTAAATCTACTTATTTAACTTAGTTGTCTTTGTACTTAAGACTTTTCAATACCATTTTTCTCTTATTTTTTATTTAACGTTTTCTGTCTGTTAAATTTTTTGTATTTCTTATCTTCCATTTATTGACTTATACAACAGCTGTTCTATTGTTCTTAATACACACACACAAAAATCACATGCAACCAAATACAGTTTCTCCACGATAATATAAATAAATCTGCTTCCTAAAAAGAGAATATTCCAGGCTTAAGTTGTAAAAATTGTTTTGACTTCATCCTTATGTCAATATTTAAATAGTTGTTTCTCCTTCTTACCTCCAAAGGTTTAATCACTTTATGTTGATAAAGAAAGGCCTGGGGCCCTAACCCCCCTCAGCAGAAACCCACAGCCTTAGGAAAATAAGCTCCCTGAGGTCCCTTTTCTCCCTTTCTCCCCTTTTCTCCCTGGAATCCACATAGTTAGGAAGATAAGTGCTCCCTGCTGGCCCCTTTCAACTGGAATTTACAACTCTGAACAGTTAATGACTCTTTTACTCCTCTGCTTTATGAACATAAGTTAACCTTGCTCCTTTTGCTTTTGTAACCCTTCCTGCCCTCTTGCTTAGGAATTTGCCCACCTAAAGTTCCTATATAAACTTATGAAAATCGAGACACAATGCTCAGATTTTTGGAGACTTGACTCTCCTCTGGGACCATGCATAATAAAACTTTCATTGGAGTTCCTGGTTTGCAGCCTGTCCTACTGAATTTTTCCTTGTGTATCTCTATAGTCATGTGAGACAAATTTTACAAAATCTCATATTTACAGACATCTCTTGGTTCTGTTTCCCTAGAGAACCCAGAATTACCCAGCCTCCATTAATGTAAGCTCAGGTCACCTGACTTACATCCTCCATTTGCAACTTCCCTTTCTTTTTGCTGTGCTTCCATTCAGATATGTGTGTGTCTGAGCAATTGCTCATGCTTCTGTTAAGGTGCTCAATGTTTAGCAAGCCTTGTCCAAAAGTTTTCCTTGGCTCATTAGTGAAGAAATAATAATCACTGAGGGGCTCTTGCCTAAGTTTGGGGGTAAAAATGATATGCAAACTTGAGATCAGGCCTAAGGTGAAGAGAGCATTTTATCTCAGTGTTGTATAATTAAGAGCCATTGGAATCCATTGCAACCCCTCACTCTGGGCCCAGCTCCTCTTCTGGGCAGAAAGAAACACAAAGATCTCCCATGGACACAAAGTAGGGCACTTGCATTTCATCACAGTACCAGTTCTCCAGATGGTCACAATATCTTACACAATCTCTCTGGAGGGCACTTTTAATTGCATTGTATCCTGGTCTTGTCACACTATGGGTGTTAATTCTGGGGGTATTTCCATAAGGAACCAACTCTGTCTTGTGTAACAGTTGGATAATCTCAATCCACTCAAGAATTTTTTTTCCACTCTAGGAAAAAATGAATATGAATTATGTCCCTTACACTGGTTAGGTTTGGGGAAGAAAGAGATCAGTAAGACATGGTACTGTCTTTTAAAAAATAAAGGTCAAGGAGACTGCCCTTTATTTAAAAAATAAAGAAATAAGATAGCTAACATACCCCATTTATCCACTCAGGAGTCAAAGGAGATGTTTGAACTTTACTTGAGACAATCAAGAAAAGCCTTAGATTAGGTGATATAATGAGAACAACCAAACCAAAAGTGAGAGCAAAGGCACAAAGGAATTAATATATGCCACATTCTTTGAGACAGAAAAATCTATGGAATATAAGATAAAGTTACAGGGGTAAAATGGGTTATGATTTAACAAATGCACATGGGCATTAATTTAAAATTTAAAGTTGATGGGAACCCATTGACATTTTATTTACCATGCTGAGAGTTGCAGTTTAGAAGGTACCTGGTGCCTTATTGGGAAAATGCAGCCTGTATCTATTAGCTTTAGCTGCATAATAAACCACCCCAAGCATAGTGGTTTACAAACTGCAATTGATTTACTTTATGATTCTGCTCATTGAAAATTTAGACTGTGCTCAGCTAGAGAATTCTTTTGAGTGGACTAATTCCTGTGTCTGTAGTTGGCTGCCAAAATGTGTGTGGGTTATTTACTCTTGGAGAGCTTGGGAGGGCTTGTCTCTGTTTCTCAAAATCTCATCTTCCAGCAGTCTAGTCAGGGGTTCTTCACTTGGTATTGCAGGCTCCCAAGAGAGCACAAGCTCTGTTGTGCAGGAATTTTTAAAGCTCCTACTTGTGTCATGTTTGCCTAAACCCCATTGGTCAATGCAGTCATGTGGATGGGCCCAGGGGGGTAGGGCATCAGTTACATGGAACTAGAAGTGGCATGAAACAAGAAAGAGGGAAAAATTGGTGACTATTTTATAGTCTACCAAAGGGCCAGTGTATATGTGTTACAAGAGTTCAAGTGAGTGGTAACAGGTTTATTCAGATGTAGTTGACATATAATAAATTGCACATATTAAAAGTGTACAAGTCTCCAGGATGTGTAAGTTCATTGAGGGTGGTGGGCTACACTTGTGGTAGATGTTTGTGTGGGATGTGGTGGGAAGTGTGGGAGTTGGGCAACATGGGAATCCCGGTGGGTTCCGTGTAATATTTTGGGTAATCTAAGCACCTCTTAAAATATATATATATAAATAACATTTTTGTAAGCAAATACATATATATGCATATATATTTATATATCATTTTGCAAATGTTTGTATGTATTGTGAGAATTTTGATTTTTACCCATAATAAAAAAAAAAAGTGTACAAACATTTGGGCCTATATGTATACCTATGCATCCATCATCACAATCAAGGTATTGAACCCTCAAAAGTTTCCTCATGCCCTTTTATTATCCCTCTCAGTCCATCCACAGGCAAATAATGATCTGATTTCTTTTAATACAGATTAGATTACATTTTTCTACAGTTGTATTTAAATGGAATGATGTAATATTTCCTCTTGTCAGCATAATTATTACGAGATTCTTCCATTTTGTTGCAATTAGATCAGAATTCTTATATTCATGTTAAGGAAAGGAGGGGCTTTTAAAAATTAACTTACTGATTACAGTAATAAGGCCATTAAGAATCTGTCTGAGCATTTTGTGAGGTGATACATCACACTTCTTCAGCTCCAGAAAAGTTCTTTCCTCACCTCCATAAATCTCACTTCCAGCTTGCAGTGCTCCTATAGCTGTTCAGAGGGCTAGACATTGAACAGGGCCCTCTTTCCTTACATGTCTTTCTTGGTGCCCTAAGTTAGGCCTGTTACTGTGCCCTCAACTCCATTCAACTCATTTCTCTGTCAACCCTCTCTATCACAGTTTTTTCAACACTGTTCTGCTGGTAATGAATCCCTTCCCCATTTAATGAGGCAGTGAAAGCCATTGTCATAATTAGTGATAAAGGGAGAGAAGATTCGCTGATTGGCAGCTTGTAGTCTCTTTTCATCTTCATGTGGACAACATAAATTCTGACAGCCCTCAACTGGATCTTGTAATGCTAACATTTATTGAGTGATGATTTTATCAGATGCTGTTCTGATTTTTCTTATGTGTAATGTTTATTCCCAACCAGAATGCCTCAGTAAAGGCCTGTCATCATTGTTATAGATGAGAGCACAAAGGCACAGAGAAGTTGTTACTTGTCCAAGATTGCGCTGTTATTGAATGATGAAGAGGGATTTGAAGCCAGAGCCTCCGTAACCCCTATGCTCAGCTGCTCCTCAAAATATTAGTGTTATAAAGAAAATGAAAACTGAAATGGGCAGGAGGATGGTGGTCAAGGTAGGCTTCTCAGAAGACCTGCTGATAGTTTGATTTGAAGCTTAAATTGTGAGCAATCAGACTTGTGAAAGTTTGAGGGAACTGTGGGCCAGGGAGGGAAGACAGCAAGTGGATTTCTTTGGACTTTTATTTCAGGTCTGCTGGCTCATAGGAATTGACAAAGACCAAAAATTTATTTCCCTTAAAGTAGACACACAATGAGTTTCCTAAAGAAGTTTATGAAAGTCCTCAGTAGACATCAACAGCACATACCAAAGAAAGATTCAATAAGTGCAATTTTATGGTAAGAGAGGGATCAGTATGAAACAGTCCAGTTAATACAGTTTCAGAGTGAGACAAGGGAAAACATGGTCCAGCAGACATGGTGCTAGAAGTTTACACCTTATTGGTGTAAACATTTGTTGTTTCTATTGTCCTCTCTTCTGCCTTTCTGCATTCCCTGACTGCTTTCTCCTTTCCTGGTGCGTGTAGGACTCTGCATCATTCCAATACTAAATTATCAAAGGAAGTCTAGGTATCTGTTGGGCATTGTCCATTTTCCTTGGTAGATGGTGAGCCTTTATGATGTCGCTTCAAGTTTGTCCTACATTCAGGAATATTATCTTCTAGTATACTATGAATAGTACTTATTTTCTGTCTTCAGATAACATATTCAAACACACCATTTATGAGCATTTTGGATCTCTGATGTCTGTCTTTAACTTCTATTATCTCACTGAAAACAAGCTCCTCTGGTGAAGTTTCCTCAGAGCTTCCTTCATGTCCCTGTTCCTCAGACTGTAGATGAAGGGGTTCAGCATAGGGGTGATCACAGTGTACATCACTGAGGCTATTGAGGCTTTCCTGGAGGGATGGGCTGTGCCAGAAGTGAGGTACACCCCAAGGCCTGCCCCATAGAATAAGAAGACAACTGAGAGGTGAGACCCACAGGTGGAAAAGGCTTTATACTTGCCTTCAACAGATGAAATGCCCATTATGGAGGAAATAATTCTAGAATAAGAGAAAAGGATCCCAGTGAGGGGAATAACACCCAACAGACCAGTTACAAAATACAGCAAGATGTCATTGATGAAGGTGTCAGAGCAGGCGAGTTTGAGGATCTGTGCAAGTTCACAAAAGAAGTGGGGGATTTCTGTCATTTTGCAGAAAGATACTCTCAAAACCATCAAAATTTGCACCAAAGAGTATATCAGGCAGATTAACCAAGAAAGCATAAGCAGCAGACCACAGAGGTGGGGGTTCATGATGACCGTGTAGTGCAGGGGATGACAGATGGCAACAAATCGGTCATAGGCCATCACTGTCAGTAGTAAATTATCCAACCCAGCAAAAATCATGAAAAAATACATCTGTGTAAGGCAGCCTTCATAGGTGATAACTTTGCTCTCTTTCTGAATGTTAACTAACATGTTGGGAATCGTGGTGGAGGTAAAACCGATGTCAGTGAAGGACAAGTTTGAGAGGAAGAAATACATGGGTGTGTGGATACGAGAGTCAGAACTGATGGCCAGTATGATGAGCAGGTTGCCTATAACACACACCAAGTACATGTAGAGAAACAGCCCAAATAGCAGGGGTTCTAGGTATGCATCTTCTGAAAGTCCCAGGAGGAAAAATTTTGAAACAACTGTTTTGTTTTCTGGCTCCATATATCTTCTGGAAATGACCTGGAAAGAGGCAAGAATAACACTGACAAAACAGGAATGTCCCATACATTGAAAATGCAGCCACTCATGAAATTGTATTCCTTATCTAAGCAGTTTGTTGTCTTTAATTAATTAAGATATCTTATATGCTACCCGAACTTCCCTGCTTCTGACACTACTACCTGATATGTCTTATACATAAAATAAACCTTCTACACAATGTAGGGGTCTCCTTTGCAGCTTCTCTTTCTCAGGAAAATTCCACCTGTGATGTATAATTCCTATGAGAGGGTCATCAGGCTTGTGGACAATTACTTCCCTTCTGTGTTATAACTTCTGTGGCCTCTAAAGATTTCAGGGAAATGGTAGAGAGATGAGGGTGACCAGTGGTGGATTGCAGAATTTAATGACATTTTTTGCCCTCATGACACTTACCAGCATCTTGAAACAACTATTCTCTGTCTCAAAGTTGACTATGAGAAAGATAGTGTGCGAAGGTTTTATCGATGCTTCTTCCATTATTATCATAACTGCTTCATTACTATGCCAATTTATCACTCTACCATCATGATAATGATCTTTATTCCATAAATGTGGTTACTTTTTTGGAGAAGCCTTCCTCAATCCAAACCCAAAATCTAACCCCCATAATATATCCAAAATACACCTTGCATGTGTGTGTTGATCTTAATTTTTTAAGGTTTATATGTGGGGGTGGGGAGTATAAAATGCCATTTTCATAAAGAAATAATAAAATAATTATTGAGAATATAAAATATTGGAAATAGCGAGTGAAATTGGCACCACAGTGTATGAAAGGATATAATTCGGCTCAGAAAATCTGTAGGTCAGGTTGGTGTTGAGAACATTCAAATGTATATCCACACTAGGAGTTGTCTAGTTTAAATCAAGGAAATTAGGCAATAAGATTAATCAATAAAGATTTTGGTATAAAAATGTTAACATTACTGCTTATGGTACTTTATACTGTACTGTAGAATATTACTGATGCAGTTTACCATTTGAATTTGGCTGTTAGTGTATAATGTTTATAGAATATTACTGTTAGCATATACCGTTGGAGTAAACTTTAATTATTGCTGTTGTGATATGATGTTTAGTGTTTAGTATTGCTGCTAACTATAATGTTATGGTAGTTGAAAATACACAAATGGAATTGTTGAAAAGGATGATTTATTCATATAAGTTTACCACCATCAAAATTATATCTTAAGAGAACACTAACATAAGAAAATGCTCATGTTATAATATTAAGTGTAATGAAGAGAACAGAAATTCATATATAATAATACCAATTTGGAAAGTAATTCATCAAAACATGTTGTTTAAACCTCTGGAATTATAAAGTAGCTATTTTCTTTTGTTTGCTTTTTTCTTTTTCTGCATTTTCTTAATTTTCCACAATGAGCATATATTACTTTGTGATCAGAAAAATATGCATAGAGAAATATATTCCTGTCTTAGATTGGATTTCAGAATGGCCCCACCATTCTGATTGTTCCCTTGATTTTTGCTGGGGCACATCAGGTACAGAGTAAGCTGTCAATCAAAGACAACTTATAATGAGCAAACTTACCTAGGTGGAAGAAAGGACTAGTATTTGGAAGTAGAAAGAAAAGGGAAAATGGGAATAAGAGATGCAAAAATTTAGAAATGAAGACAAGGGAAAGAAGTGCATACAAGTTAATGGTGTGTTCAGGTGTCTGGAGGCCTGGGTGCAATGATGAGTCTGATTGTGAAATGGGAAAAACAGCCAATACCTTTTTCCTTCTCTGATGGGAGGGAGATAAGCATTGCTGTTGGCTCCAGAAAAGAAGTGGAGATTGACTTTGACTATTTGGTTGAGTGTGTGTGTGTATATGTGAGTGTATATTAAGAATAAAAGGTGTGGTTTAAGGCTTTTTTTTCAGATACTGGAAAAATACTCATCCCAGATTACAAATGATAATTTTTAATTACTTTAGGATTCCATGGATCATTGGATGACAACAAAAATAACATTGTCAGTGGAACAACTGTGAGTCAGTCATGCAATTAGGATGTGGGGATAAAGTGGGGAGTCAGTATATTAATGAGGATGATATTGCTACAAAATAATTTAATAAAATAGATGAACATATGAAGATTGATATTTAGGAAGATCATGATTTTCATCGGCATTAACAACCACAAAATATGGCCCTGGGTGCTTTATTTTCCCTCTACATGGCTTTATTTCAGGCCCTCAAAACCTCTCATCTGAGCTACACATAGACACACAACCTTCTAGCCCATACTGCACACACAATTCTGGGGACATAGTCACAATTTCATCATTGTATGCTTCTTTTTAAGGACATTCAGTGGCTCCATAGCCCCCTAGGAAAAAGGCCAAACTCCAACACCCTCTGTGATCTGGTCCTTGTCTTATGACTCCAGCTACATCCAGTATTCCACCATCTTCCTCCTTTTTTCTAAATCATCTTTTGTATTATGAAATAATTACTCCTAATTTTTAAGTAATGCAAAAGAGTGACTGTACACCCTTTCAATATCATACTGAAGCATTGTCTGACAGGGCTGCCCAATTCTCTCATACTCCAGGGGAATATTCCTTGGTTTGATTGAAGCCTTGACTGTAAAGTTAGTGCCAACTCCTAAGTAGCAACTTATTTTGTCCAAGAGAGATGAATATTATTTCTCTTTAGTTAAAAGGTTGCCCAAAGGCTATGATCTCTTTCCCTGTAGTATATTTTGTCTGCTTGAAAGATAATACCAAAGTTATGGTTTTATTACCCTGTATTTTTTCACCTATTTTGGAAATCTCATTTCAGCATTTGTATCCTGACTATATAAATCTTTGCTCCTTAAATGCTCTGTGAACCACTTTTACTATCATCCTGATTCCTTCTTTAAGAAAATAAATAAGACTTTGTTACATGCTTACTATAAATTGCTATGACATTCATGATTTTATCTCTGAAATTTTTCCTTTGACATTAGGTATGGAACTATTTACAATTCCAGGAAAAAACTATGCGGTTTCATACCCCTGGGCCTTTGCACTTACCATCCCCATCATCTAGGGTTTTTTTCCCCCCTTATTCACCTGGAAAGGTCCTATCTCTTGTTACATTGTCCCAAAACCTTGATATTTCCAGGCAGCCCTGACCACTCTCTTTTGGGTACCTACCGTACTTTGTGTAGAACTGGAATACCCAGGGAAAAACTTTCATAGTGCATAAGCATGCTTATTTCTAGTTTTTTCATCTTTCGAGGAAGGCAACATATTACAGTTATCTTTTTATGCATAATAACCCACTCATTGTTAGGTATAGTAGGGTCCCCTCTAGTAATAAAAAGGAAATCTTTAGGTGAGTGGAGAGAAGGTTATGTGGGGAGGCCCAGGAATCAAAAGACAAATGGAAAGAAATGTAGACCTGGAGATAAGAGAACATAAGGTGTAGTGGGGCTTGGAAAGCCCTGTGTAGAGTGAGGAACTGTCACTTGATCTGGGTGGATTTTTCCTCCCTCTATAAACCTGCATATGCATCAGGAAAGTGTGCAAGTAAAAGATTTTGTTTGCCACTACCATCACAACCCCATACCCTTACCTGTTTACTGCAGTACTTTCTAAGTGAGGCTAGAGCATCACACTGGAATCTCTGAAGGTTTGGACCCTATGATCTTTACTTCTTCCAGTGGAGGGCAAATAAGGACAGAACCCACATACCCAAAGAGGCAGCAAGAAAAACCTTGCACAAGAACAGATGCCTGGGGGACCCTAGGGCATTTTCTACTGGTTTTGGAGAGATGATCCAGAAGTAAACGGCCAGAAGAATTATTTGGGTGCTAAATCACCAAGCTCCTTGTTAAATAAATTGCCTTGTTAACAGTCTATTTGGGGAGAATCCACCTTCCCTGCTTAGGGATCAGGGAGTAATCTGTTCTGCCATGTCTGCCCCATAGGAGCAGAGCTGGAATCCCATATAGGATACTCACTCATCCCCAGGCCTTTATCTTACTAAAGCAATTTTTCTTCTCTTGGGTATGACCTCCAGGAAACAGCTTCATCATTTCTATTTTCTTTTCAGGTTCAAGGATTTAAAAAAATTCTTGGCCAAGATTTTTTAACAATGTATATAATTTTATTATTCAGAGAAGTTTATTCTTACAAAGTTTTAAATATATCAAAATATTTACATAGAAACTGATAAAGGTGAATTACATACTTCTTCGCTTTCTGAAAGGAATAACAAGACTCCTTGGTGACACAGGATTAATTTACTGCAGCACTTCCCAGTATTTTTCAGAATAAAGCACATAATAATATTTGGAAATGGCCAACCTAGAGGAGGTCCTGTTTTAGGTATTCACTGCATAGGCCACCCTGGCAGCAGGAATTTTACTAAAAGTCTTATACACGAAGACAATAATTATGTTACTGAACTTGGACATTTACTGAGGGAGCCAGAAAAAGAGTATTCAAATAGGACTTCTGTTCTGCTGTAAATTTATGAGTGTTTTGTAAGAAAAATGGTTTAATATTTATCACTACAAAAAAGAGGGGAGAAAAGAACACCCCTCAACAGCTTTGGCATACTTTTAAGTCATGCACCAAACACCATTTGTAAGAGAAGCAAGGCTGCCCATAGTTACACAGCTAGCTAGATAACTGACAGGGTATTAGGATGAACACTTTGCTAAATTTTCCTGACTCCACACATTTACAGTTCTGGAGATGTAGAGGGCACTGTAGAGCTACAGCTTCCCAGGGTACCAAGGCACCCATCCCCACACACAGGGACTGACTTCTCATCTCACTCTCAGTTTCAGTCCATCACCCAGCCTGTGCCCATTAACCTGTCCACTTGGCAACTGCTGTGGCATCTTATGCAAACATTAGGGAATATGGCCATGACACTGACAAAATAAGACACCAGAAAAGGAAAGACAGACTACACTTCTTGGAGACTAACAAGATCTAGTTCCATGGAAGTCAGTTACTTATTCCCTCACAAAGAATTCTCATTCAATGCAAATATTCTCACTGTCCTGATTTTGTGATAATCAGGGTAGGCTAACCATTTGCTATATTAGAAACCATGCATGTGTCCTCAAACCTAGTTTTTCTCCCTAGGTCTGGTTTTTAGAATGCTGGTGATAAATAAAGCCTGATTTATTATATGACCTTCCTGTATGGAAAATGACTGTAACTCTAGGTATCTTTGGTCAACCTTAAGAGATATAGCAGGGGGTGAATGTGGCTCAAATGGTTGGGAGTCTGTTTCCCATGAAGAGGGACCTGAGTTCGATCCCCGGGACGTCCCAGTAAAATAAAAGTATAGAAGGTGCACAGGTGCACCGTCAGGCCCCACAAGCAGGTGAGCCCCCCCGGGCCCTGTGAGCAGGTGAGCTGTCTGGCCCTGCGAGTAGTTAAGCCATTGGGCCCCGCTGAACCAAGCAGCAAGATGATGACGTAACAGGAGAGAGACGCAGGGTACAGCCAAGATGAGACACGCCAAAAAACCAGGAACGGAGGTGGCGCAGGTGGCAGAACGCCTCTCTTCCACATCGGAGGTTCCCAGGATTGAATCCAGGTGAAGACAGGAGGAGAAGGATGAGAGGAGAGGGAAGGAAACAGACACAGAGAATTGCCCAACGAATGGACACAAAAACTACAAAAACGGGGGGGATAAAATGAATAAAAACTAAATATATATTTAAAAAAATAAATGTAAAAACAAAAACAAATTTTAAAAAATTCAAAAAAAAAAGAATTCTCATTCAAAAGATTTATCATTTTTGAACAATACAAACATTGCCATCAAATTTAACCTATGTCACAAAGAAAAAAACCATTTGATTATTCCCATCTTACACTGAAGAAAAAGTCATTTAGAATCTTTCCCAGAAGTCTTCAAATTATTTAAATTAAATTTTATTTTATGTTTGCAAGAAATATAATTAATTTATATTAAATGTACAGCCTTACAATTGGAAAAGCACTTTTATAACTTCCCAGGAATAAAGGCTCAATACCACTCCTTTATTTCTTTTCTTGTTAATTCTTATTTAAAAACAATATTCTGGCATTGGTTTAAAGTTTCTATTAACCTTTAGAGAGAGTTAATATCACGATTGCCTCTCTTTTGGCCAATATTAACCCTAAGCATTTTTATTATTCAAGAAGCAAAAAAGACAATACATTCCAACATAAATACATATCCTAGCATTATTCAAGAAATCACATTATCACAGAATTACAGAACTCAAAAGACCTTAGAGATTATCTACATAACCCCACTCATTTTAGAAATAAGTGAAAATTCAATGCTCTGAGAAGTTAAGTGATTTGCTAAAGATCATAAAATCTAGTCAGTTTCAGAATGAAGATCAGGATTCAAATATGCAGACTCATAGCCCAGGGCTCTTTCTTTTGGCAAACCACAAGAAATGTCTGCATATAATGATTAATCCAGAATATCCTCAAAATTGAGTATAACACAAGTGAACTATGTGATGGTGACTGAGTATAGTATTTCATACCTAATGTAAGTTGCTGGTCACTGCACTGAAATCTGTGTCTTTCTGAGCATTGTACTTTTCTGCTGGATGAGAGAACACAACCTGGGTCACCACTTTACTTCCTTCCTGCTCTCCAACATCATCTGAGCAAGGAGGCATGTTCTGTTCCACTTTGATTCAGTTGAGCACTTCAGGGACATTTCTGTTTCCACAGTGGCTGCTTGAAGGGGTCAGTTTGCTTAGGTCAGTGTGGTTAGGTTTAGTGCTAAATTACAGTTGGTGGTCAAAGCTTGTTGGTCTTGACCCAAGTTCTTCACCAGTAGTGATACGAGACAATCTAATGCTTCCGTACTCAGTTTGTACATCATCGAATTTTATATGACTTTGCTCAAGAACTATAGCTGCTGTCCCAAGAGCAAGAGGCCTCAACAGACTTGGTGAAATATCACTGTTGGCCACAAAAACCAATGGTTCCATCTACTCTAAAGGATTATTAGCAGCAGGAGTTCCCACCCAGAGATAAGCTCACAGAATTTAGATTGCCTGTCAAAATTCCAGAGAGCACCAACGCTATGTCTGATACAATTGCTGAACTATTATCATTACTAGATTCATTAGAAAAAAGGGAAACTATGCCTATATTATTGAGTTTGCTTTGTCCTAGGCTGGTAAGTTCACTCCTGGGCATAAGAGAACTTGTAGCTTCTAGCTGAGGTAGCAGACCTTGGCACAGGTTGTGCTGTGCTTGGATGCGAAGAGTCTATTATACCTAGAGATTGGGCAATGACTTCCTTTTAAACATCCACCTCCTGAAGGGGATGTTCAGGCTAGTACAAGCAGAGTCCCTAGCACAGCAGCTTTCCACAGGACAGTGGTATGGCTTGGTGCCCAGGTGAACGATGCTGTGGCTTTTCAAATGCTCTCCCATCATAAATAGGCTTCCACAGGGCAGGTAAACCTCCTATCAAAATCATGTTTTATCTTTTTTTTAATAAACTTTATTTGTAGAGAAGTTTTAGATTACAGAAAAGTTACATCAAAAGTATAGAAGAATCCCATATAGCCTACCCCTTTCCCCTCCTATATATTCTCCTATTAATAACATCTTACATTAGTGTGATACATTTTTTATAATTGATGGACCTATATTGAAGCATTGTTACTAGCCAAGGTCTATAGTTTACATTGTGGTTTACACTTTGCACTGTACAGTTTTACAGGTTTTGACAAACTGTATAATGACTTTTATCAGTGATTGCAATATCATGCAGAAGAATTCTAATGCCCTAAAAATGACCTATGTTCACCCTATTCTTCCCTCTCTCCTACCCTCAGAACCTCTGGGAACCACTACCTTTTTATCAATGTTGAAACTTCCTCCACTACTAAACAAAATAAGTCTGCGTTGGTCAGTGATTTCATTTCCCCTTTAAGTTTGTTCATTTCTCAATTATGAGGATTTTGGGATGATGTAGCCTGTTCTGCTTCAAGTTTGGAAGAGGACAAAATCTTATGAAGAAAATGGAAGGAACTGCTTTGTTGTAGTTGTAGCTACTCTTTGTTTTGGGGGATATGAGTTCTCAATCATCATTATTTTATTAGTTGTCCTGGGTGAGTCTCAATGAGTTGGAGAGTAGGTACCGGCTACAACACTGCTAAAATTCAGGGCTCAACCAGTTTATGAACAGATGAAAGATTTTAGTCTCTGGGATATGTATTTAACAGGTGTAGTGCTAATTATAGGTTCAAATAAAAGGGGAAGAAAAATATGTTTGGACATTATAAATGAATCTTTAAATCTGTTATATTGGGGAAAGAGATTATTGTATATTCTGGGATAAGGCCCACCTATGGGAAGCTGTTTTCATGAGATGGTGTGCTTTGCCTATTGTGTCTGAACATTTCTAGAGCCATTGAAAGCACCCATGTTTTAGATTTTCTTTACTGTGGCAGTTAGTGAGATATGCCTGAGATGTACATAAACTCTGAAAAACAAAACTCTGAAATGACCTCCCAACTCACTTTGAAATGTCTTAGCCATAAAAATGCTTTGGTGTTTAATGTTTCCCCATTTTGGGCAAGATCTTTATCCAAATGCATAATTGGTTAGTGTTTGGTAGTAATTGTGCCAGCGAGACTCAATCCCAGAAGTCATGTCCCTTGTTGGGGGTAAAGTAGTGAGTTTATTTTCTGAGTTTGGCTTTGAGGGAGTCCACATTTGAGTAATAAGGAGGCTTTCATGAGATAACTCTTAGGCATTAGCTATTAAGCTGTTTCACTTTTGCAAGAATAGGGCTTATAAGTACAAACATTAATAGAGAAGGCTTGGCATATTGGTCTGACTTATTTTATTAGGCCCTACATATATACTCCAGAGATTTTTGCCACTCTATTTGAGAAAGCAGCAGAACTTCCTAAGATGGGCATTAAATATTTTGTTGGTTATTTTATGAGTCTCCAGCCACTAACAGAACACCCTATAACAACATAAACACATTCATTTTCTCCCTACACATTTCCCTACCATTGACCTCCTGAACCAATGACGTTCCCCTGCCTTAGATCCCACAAGAATAGTCCCACCATTTTAGGCTCAACCACAGTCATTGGCCTCCCCAGAGCAACACTATCCACACATTCACCTTTTCCTTCATCTCATCATCCCCTGAGATCCATGGATTACCCAAACCACCATAACTTCCCACTTACACTCACATTGCAGCACCATCGACACCACTCATAATGTTGCAACACCTTCCCCCCAATCCACCAGCAAACCTCAACCATCCATCTTATCATAGATTCTTCCCAGATTAAGTATGCATTTACTATGCTCTATGCCCTTTCTATCTCCTAGTAACCTATCTTCTAGACTCTACCTCTATTAGTCTGCTCAATAACTTTAGTTCATAGCAGTGAGATCATACAACATTCATACTGTAGTGACTAGCTTACCTCACTCAACATATGATCTTTAACTTTAATCTGTGTTCTTGCTTGTGTCAATACTTCATTCCTTTCTAGAGCTGGGTAATAATCAATCATAAATATATACCACATTTCATTTATCCATTCATCCTCTGATGGACACTTGGGTTGATTCCAACTTTTGGAAATTGTGAATAATGGTGTGATGAACTTTGTTATGCATATATCTGTTGGTATCCCAGCTTTCAATTTTTCTGATATATTTCTAATAGTTTGATTTCTAGTTCATATGGGAAATCTCTACTTGGTTGCCTGAGTAGCTGCCAAACGACCTTACAGAGTGGCTGCAACATTCTCCATTCCCACCTGCAGTGGATGAGTGTTCCTATTTCTCCACATTCTCACTAAAACTTGTAGTTTTCTTTTTTATTAGCAGTCAATCAAATAGGTATAAGATGATATCTCATTGTACTTTTGACTTTCATTTTCCCAATATTTAGTAATGTTGAGTATCTTTTCATGTGATTTTTAGCCATTTGCATTTCATCTATGAAAAAACAACAATTCAAATCCCTTGACTATTTGTTAAATGGGTTAATTGTCCTTTTATTATACAGATGTAAGATTTCTTTATATATACTGTATATTATACCCTTATCGCATAAGTGGTTCCTCAATATTTTCTCTCATTCAGTAATGTTGCCTTTTCATTTTCTTGAAAAACTCCTTTGGAGCCCTAAAGTATCTAATTTTGAGGCAGTCTCATTAATCTATCTTTCCTTTCATTGATCATGCTTAGGGTGTAAAGTTGATGAATCCATTTCTTACTACTAGATTTTGAAGATGCTTTCCTATATTATCTCCAGGAACTTTATGGTCTTGGTTTTTATATTTAGGTCTTTGATTCATCTTGAGTTAAGGTGATAGATGGGATTGTGGCAGTTTGAGATTATTTATGAATTCCAAGAAGAAGGATTAGATTTATAAACTGGTCTCTTCCTGTGTACGTGATCCCCTTGATTGTATTAGATACAGTGAAGATGTCTTTGACTAAATTAAGATTAGGGCTTTGATTAGACTATGTCAATAAGGCACAACTCAGAAATGAGTGCCTGCCCATTTGGTGTACTATATAAATGGACACTTGTTCACAAAGACACAGGAAAAGACATGGAAGAGGAGAAAATTTGGTCATTTTGGTTCTGCCATGTGACAGAAAGGAGAAGGCTCAAACAGCTAAAGCCCTGGGAAATGAAATGATCCCTATGCCAGTGTATAGCTGAGAACAGAAGAATCTGCGACTATGGAGCCTTAAGAGGAAGAAGAAAGACTGAACCCTTCTACATGTATTGACAACCATATTTGGTTGGAAAGTACCTCTTATGGTACCTTGAGTGAGATTCTTTAGGGCCTTTTAACTGTAAGTTACTACCTCAAATAAATACACTTTATAAAAGCCAACAGATTTCTGGTACTTTGCATCAGCACTCCATTGACTAATTAATACAGTGACCATCTTTCATTCTTTTGGATATGGATACCCAGTTCTCCAGGCAGCATTTGTTGAAAAGACTACTCCATCCCAGTTGATTTGAGTTGAATATCACCGGGCCAGATATGTGCTGGTCTATATCTGAACTCTCAATTTGGTTTACCTGCTCAGTATGTCCATCCTTTTGCCAATACCATGCAGTTTTGACCACTGTAGCTTCATAATATTGTTTAAATCAGCTAGCATGATTCCTCTTTTTTTTTTCCTTTTCACTTTTTGGCTATGCAGGGCCCCTTACCCTTTTAAGTGAAATTGATAATTAGATTTTCCAGTTCAGGAAAAAATGCTGTTAGAACTTTTATTGGGATTGCATTCAATCTGTAAATCATTTTGAGTAGGACTGACATCTTAATGTCATTTAGACTTCCAATCCATGAATTCTTTTAGCATTGTTGTGTAATTTTCTGAGTAAAAGTCCTTTATATCCTAGCTTAAATTTATTCCCAAATGATTGATTCTATTAGTTCCTGTTTTAAATTGAAATATATTTAAATATAATTTTTAAATTTATTTTTCTTGATTTCATCCTCATATTGCTCATTATCAGTATACAAAATGCTACTGATGTTTTAAAGTTTATTTTTAAAGATATTTTAGATTAAAGCTACATAGAAAATATAGGGGATTCCTATATACCACACACCCCTCACTCATTTCCCCCTATTTATAACATCTTACATGAGCATGGTACAATGCTACCAACCATCATTTACAGTTTACATTATGGTTTACACGTTGCACTGTACAAATTAATAGATTTTTACAAAATGCATCATGCCTTATATCAATTATTGCAAACCCATGCAGTACAATTCCAAAGCCCTAAAATGCCCTATTTTCCACTGATTTTCCCTCCATCTCCCCTCAGAACCTTCAGTAACGACGATAATGGTTTCATCAATAGAGATGAAATTTCCTCCATGAAGAAAGAAGCCCTGTGGAGCAAAGACATCCAACTCGCTCCAAAGTCACCTTTCTTGAAATAGAATTAGCAAACTTGTTTCCTTTCTGCCATTTGCTCTTTAGCCACAGGAGTTAAGTGGCTTCGAGTGTAGAACATCAGAAGAATAATTTATTTAATGAGGAGTGATGAAAAAATTTCCCCTGAGACACAAGAAGCCACATATACATCCCTAGAGCCCCTCATCTGTAGTTTATTGATGAATGCCAGGAGGGGAATTCACTTAAGACTCTCAGAGATATAAGATGAGAAATATTTCATGACAGACTATCTCCCTGTCATTCCTGATGACAAAGTGTATTCAGCATTTGACAGCCTAACGATAATTTATACAAACAATTTTTTAAGTGATGAAAGCTGAGTGAGCACCAATGTCCTAATGAGTGCTGTTTGAAAAAGAGAATTAAAAAATGATGGGGAACTGGCAGAGCCAGAGGGAACACAGTAATTGCCCATAACAATTTTTTAAAACCCTCTGGATTTTATTTCTCTGATTATATATGTGTTTTTAGATTCCTTCACAGCTCTTGTTTTTTATTTTTCCATCTCCAGGTCTCATCATCTCTCATTCTGGTCTCCCTCACCCCTCATGACTAGTGTCATTCTCAATGTCAGTAGGAATTGGCACTCCCTCAAGTGCTTCCTTTTCTCAAAATTCTAAAGCATTCCTTTCTTATCTAGTATTTTTCAAAGTGGTGTCCCCAGAGTTGCAGTACCAGTATCATCTGGGAAATCATTAGAAGGTTCCACCCAATCATCCTAATTGAAACTCTCCACATGGGGCCTAGCAATCTGTTTTAATTAGCACTTAACATTCATCTGATGCACACTAAAAGTTTCAGAACCACTGATTCAGCAAAGTACCTGATTCTCCACACTCCCTTCCAACATCAGTTTCTACTAGAGACAATATGTACATTCTTTTATTTAATGAATATATACTACATGCTTATTCTGTGCCAGGTGTTATCTATATTGTCATTGTAATTGCAAATGGAGAATATTTTTCTTATCTTTCCAAAAGATTGTTCACAGATACATAAGAAGTTTGTTGATACTGGTTAAGTCTAATTTGTTGAAGTTTTCATTCTTTAGTCTTCTAAACAGTCAATGAAATCAGCAATTGATAGTGACAATTTTGTTCTTGATTATATAATATTCTTTCTCAACTATTTATCTTGTTTTATGGCATTTATTTTCAATAATCAGAAATAATGTAAAACAATTATGACAACAGCCATACTTCTCTTTTATCTTCTTTTTTTTACAGATTTAGTATTCATATTCAATGTGAGATTAGCTTGTAGATTTCTCATCTTTCTTATATAAGATCATTTTTACTTTCAACCTTCATTTAACTTTCTATGCTCTTTGAATATAAAGCACTGAGGATACCAGGATAATAAAAAAAAACATTAAATACGATCTTTGAACTTGTATGCCTTATGATTCTGTGGTGAGGGGGGCAGAACTGAATCTAATAATTCCATAAGTAAGTGCAGAAATTTAACTGTGATTCATGCAGTGAAGGATTATACAGGGTTCCTTGAAAGAATGACAAAGGGAACCACACTTGGTTGTCAGGAAGGGCTCAGGGAAGCCTTCTCTGAGGAAGTGATGTCTGATCATAGAACTAAAGACAGGAATTACCATGGGAAAATAAAAGCTTAGAAGAGCACCACAGCAGGGAGGGCAGCACTTGCACAGGCATAGTGGGGGAAAGAATTCTCATATTTTCTAAGTTCTTAAGAAGGCAAAAATGTTAGACCTCAAAGAGTGGCAGGTTGCTGTGGTGCTTGATAAGTCCAGGGAGGCTGGCAGGAACTTGGGTGAGAAAGCAACCTTGAGTAGGAATCCTTAGGGCCTTGCAATTGTAAGCTTTTACTCCAAATAAATGTCCTTTATAAAAGCCAACAGATTTCTGGTACTTTGCATCAGCTCCACTTTGGCTGACTAAAACAGAATTTGGTACCAGAACATTGGGGGTCAGATGATGCAATTACAAAAATACAGGAATTGTTTTATAAATGTGTAAGGGGTATTTTTTGGAGGATTGTGAGATACTTGATGGGAAAGGTCTAGATTGCTTTGAAAAGACTGTTGATAAGAATATGGAGCATGAAGTTATTTCTGATGAGGCCTTAGGAGGAAAGGATGAAAGTATTTTTGGAAACTGGAAAAAAGGTGATCCATGTTTTAAAGTTGCAGGAAACTTAGAAAGAGTTCCTTCTGATTTCATAAGGAAGGCAGAATTTGAAAATGGTGAGCCTGGACATTTAGCTTAAGAGCTTTCCAAAGTAAACTTGGAGAATGAAATCTGGCTTCTCCTTGCATCTCATGGCAAAATGTGAGAGGAAAGAGATAAGCTGAAAATTGAATTGATTACTAAAAAGAAACCAGAAACTGATTCCAGAAATTCCAAGCCTCTAGAAATCAATCTCCCAGATGATAGTTCCCCATTTCAGGGATTAACTAAACTTGGAACTTGTAAGCCAGGACTGAAAATTCAGTTATCCAGGAAAGACTTGTGGAGAGTCTCTCTGGATGCTAAACCAGCAAGCTTTTTTATTTTTTAAAAGTTTTAGATTACATAAATGTTACATTAAAAATATAAAGGATACCCATGTGCTCCACTGCCTCCCCCTCCCACAATTACCCACGTTAATATCTTTCATTAGTGTGGTACATTTGTTAAAGTTGATGAACCCATATTGATGCATTGCTACTAACCATGGGCTACAGTTTACATTAAAATTTACAATCTGTCCTGCACAAATTTGTAAGTTGTGAAAAAATATATAATGGCTTGAATCCATCATTGCAATGTCATGCAGGACAAATCCAATTTCCTGAAAATACAAGCTTTTTGTAAGACCTGTATGAATAAAACCACTGTGAGCCTGTAATAAAAAGGACATGGAGGAGAGAGAAAGAAGGGAAAACAACTTTAAGAGGAAAACCATGGAATATGAGGTCTGGAATTGAGACACCTTTTTAGGTCAAGAGAGGGTCCCCACACGTTTTTATGGAGAGGGTGAGTTTGCCCCAGCATTTGAAGAGGGTGAGTGTTCCAAACCATTGTTCAGTGAGAGTTTTGTCACCTCAGGCTATAGAGAGGGTGGAGTGAATTCCCCAGTGGTTGGGGTGAGTTAGGTCATCACCCCACTTCTCTGAAGGGGGTGAGCTTGTTCCCCATAGGATAGTGAAAGTGAGTACACCACTCAGCTTCTCTGAGGTAGTTGGGCCTGTGTCTCATAGATTAAGGAAGGTCAGGTAGCCACCTCACTGTTCTGAGGAGGTTTGGCCTGTATGCCAGAGATTAGGGAGAAGGTTGTTGCCACCTCACTGTAACCCAGAGACTGGGGAAAGTGTGACCATCACCTCAATGATCATGCAGAGTGTGGTCTGGAGCTCAGTTGCCACCCACATGTTGATGAGGGTGAAACCAAGAGAATGGCCAATAGACAAGCCAGTGGAAGGGGTGGGCCCCCATGAGACCCCAAGGAGAAGAAGAAACTATCATCTTAAGAATGATTTTCAGACTTTGAAGTCTAATGGTATATGCCTTGCAGGTTTTCAGAAATATGGGGTCCTGTGACTCAAGTTAGCCCCCCAAATTCTCCTTGTGATAATGCAAGTGTTTATCTTATGTTTATCCTTCATTTGTATATTGGAAGCAGATGACTTGTTTTGTAAGTTTCACAGAACTACAACCAGACGGGATTTTACCTCAAGACAAATCGTAATTCTATAACTGAGTGTGATGTGATTTTGCATTGTTACTGAAAGGATTTAAGTTTTTTTGGAATACTGTAATAATTTTTTGGGATTCAGAAGGTGCAGTGTGGCGTTTGAGATTATTTATGAATCTCCAAAGAGAGATTATGTTTGTAAACTAATCTCTTCTTCTGTGTTTGATACCCTTTGATTATATTGGACTCAGTTGAGGGGCCCTTGATTAAATTACCTTTTAACAGTAGGGCTTTGGTTTGACCATATTCAGTAAGGCATGACTCAGGTTGAGTCTCTGCCCCTTTGGTGGGCTGATATATAGACACTCACTCAAGAAGACACTCAGGAAGAGAGAGAGCTGTCATTTTTGATAAGCCATTCACCTTGGGAAGAGAGTCGAGACTGATATAGGAAGCCCTGAGAGACAAACCTTATGATAACCTATGGCTGACATTATGGAGAAGCAGGGCCCATTGAGCCTCAAAAGGAAGAGGAAGCCCAGGAAAGAGAGATCAGAGAGAGATCAGTGACCATGTTGTATCAACATGGCAGTTGACTTTGGTGATAAAGCAACCTTGAATAGGACTCTTTAGGGCCTTGTAACTGTAACGTTTTGCCATAAACAAATACTCTTTATAAATACCAACATATTTCTGGTACTTTGCATCAGTACTCTTTGCAGACTAAAACAATAGGTATGTTCCTCCTAGAATGACAACCACCAGTGTAAATACTCTTCCAAAGCACCTGCATCAACACAAGATTCTTCTTTGGCCAACTGGTACTGCTTCTTCTGGGTCCTTTCAGTCCATGCTGACAGCATCAGGGGAATATGATGAGTACCTTCTCAATGTTTGTGGTCTCTTCCTTCTTGTAATTTCTTCTTCAACCCATTGCTTAAGTATATGTTGTATTATTTTCTGTATATTATGTGAAGTATTTATTATTGAATTCTGAATTCAATTATTGAATTATTGAATTCTGGCTTCATTACATTTGATATTGAATTGAAGCTTCATTCTATCATATGTGGTGAAGTTATTTTATATACTTTCATTTTTAAAAATTTGTTGAGAATTCTCTTGTGCCTAACATATGGTCCAATGTGGAAAATTATCCATGTGCACTTGAGAGAAATGTGTGTTCCAATTACTTGTAATAGTGATGCACATTTGTTATAGATTATGTAAGAATATTCTTATATTTATAGTATTAACCATATTCATTTTTGTTGTACCAAAGTTACCTCACCAAAGCCAAGTGGCCATAATAAGGGGATATATGGTATATGGGGTTTTACTTTATGGAGTAATGAAAATGGTCTAAAATTTATTGGCATGATGACTGCACTATTCTATGATTTTACTTAGAGCTATCAATTGTACAACGAGGATGGACTCTATGGTGTGTGAATAATAAAAAAAAGAGTCAGAGAGAAAAGTCATTAGACATGTTTAACTTTCATACATAGAAATCCCTAGGAAAACCATAAGAACTATTAAGCAATTTTAGTGAATTTTCCAGATACAAAATTATAGTAAAAAATCATTGCCATTCTTGAACACTATCAGTTACCATAGAAAGATAATAGAAAATATTATAGCCATAGCTCAAGAATAAAAACTATTAGGCACTTTTTACTTTGAAATAATTATACACTTGCATGACATTGAAAAAATGTATAGAAAGGGCCTTTGTGTTCTTTACCCAGATATGTACCTACTTAGGTATGTGAACCTAGTCTTTAGATAATAGAGTTTGCATTACAATTCTGTCGTGAAATCCTGGCTTATTGGGCAAAAATTATTGGAAAAATTGGCTTTGTACATGAAGACAAATGAAGTTGGATGTTGGTTTCATACTCAAAACTCCAAGTGGATTTAAATTTTACATGTGGGACTTATTATCTAGATCTAATAAAATAAACTTTGGGGTAGAGTTTCCTAATAGTGAGAGGAATAATTTCTATCTGATGCTTACCCCAACTCTTTCCCTTTTCCCCAGGTGGCTTCAGCTAATATATTTGCTTTCAAAAAATGCTACAAATGAGGCTTTAAGACATGTGAAAAAAAAGCAAGCCCTTGAGTCAGTCCCTCAGGGAGACCAATTGTGGGGTTTCTGAGGTAAATGTGCTAAGAAACTTTAATGGGTAAAAGGAAACCTTTTAAAAAAATGGTACTTTAGCAACTAGATATGTAGTAGGAGAAAGAATGAATTTGACCCCTGCCTCACACCACACACAAAATTAGTAGATCTTAATATAGTTCCCAAAGTGTATTTAAAAATTCTAGAGAAAAGAGGGAAATGTCATTGTGTCATTAGACAATTTCTGCAAATCAATATTAAAAGACAAGGAACCAAATTTAAAAAGAAATAAAAAAGAAAAAGGCAAAGACCCAATAAATGGTCACAAATGACTTGAACAGATACTTGTCAAAAGATATTCAAAGGGTGAATAACAATGAAAAATGGTATTCCTAATCATTATTCATCTTGGAAATGAGCATTAAAACTACAGTGAGATACCACTCAATATCTTCTACTCAAATAAAATATAATAGACTGATAAAACCAAGTGATAAGGAGGATGTGATGCAAGTGGAACTCTCATACATTACTGGCGGGAGTGTAAAATATTAGTTATTTTGAAAAATTCCTTGACAGTTTCTTATCAACACTTACCTATCCATTAAATAAAGTTTCTAAAAAATCAAAAGGAATCTGTTAAAGGACAATTATGAGAAAAATTATGGAAAGTTTATTTTATAATTTCTTCATATTGAGCTTAAATTCCTTCCTCCAAAACCAATTGAGAAGTCTACAATCTTCACTTTCAAATAGTTATAAGCACTAAAAATCATTATTGCTTATCTAAAAGGAATGAGAGAAATTATAAAAACAAGGATCCATGATAAACTAGAGATGGATGGTCAACTTCTGGGATTTTCTTAATTTTTAAAGTAAGCATTATGAGGTTTATAGTTATTGTTAGTATTCCATGACTTCTAACATTGCTGAAGTCTGATTTTTAGTATGACAGTAAAGGTTAAAAATTTTTAGATGATGACATTAATGCCAACTTTATGTTAATCTTTCAAATGTGAATAATTGCACAGATTTCTTTGAGAGCATACAGATGTCTAATGAGTATCTCCACTAAATGTCTCACAAATCTCAAGCTTAACGTATTCTAAACTTAATATATCAAAAAAGAACTCTGATATTTACATATAGACCTCAACATACCATATCTCCATAAATTGCATCTCTGTTATCCACTAAGTCAAAAAACTAGAAGACATTTCACAATCAACATGTTCCCAATTGAGCTCATGTCATCATCCAACCAACTCCACCATCTGAATTGATTGCAACTACATCTTAATAATTGCTTAGAGTAGAACCCTTGACATTATCCTGGATCTCCATTTATTCTCTCCCAGCCTACATTAGGAAATATTGTTCATGCAACGTTCAAAATATTTCCCATATCTAACCAAATGTCATCCCTGGTGTAATCCACCATCATGTCTCACTCTCTTGCCCATGGTTTCAGAAAATTCCAGTCATGTGGATGCTATCAGCCTAAAAAAGAGGAGTGGGGTCATGATCTGCAATGAGACCTGAGAAATAGTCAGTGAACAGAGAGACACATTGTTTGAAGATACTTTGTAAATAAATCTTATGTACATTTTTGCCTCAGGTTCCCACCAAGTGATGTGGCATCATGAGAAATGAAAGGAGAATTAACATGAAGAAGAGATTTCCATAGAAATACTTGTGTTTGTTGTCTTCTCACAGAATGTGCCATAGGTGACAACATGGGAGGTATAGTGAGCTCTTTTTCAGTTTGAAGATGATATTTTGCTTAACAACTCTGACTGGTAAGGAAGCTGCTGAGGAACCAAACCAAATGAGCTAGCAAGTAGTCATCACAGTGTGATATGGCTCTCTATTTCTTTTGAGTAGCTCCAACTAAAATGTGAAATGAAGGAGTAATTTATCTTTTATTCTTTTTTTAAAAAAATGCAAAGCTACATGGTTTCCTAACACTGGCATGGGCACTGCAAAAATTATCTTCAGCTGAGAGATACAGATCTAGTAGAACTCACAGGCTACAACAGACCTTCATTATGAAACAGTTCAAGATCCCTGCCAGTAATGGAAGATTGTATCCACCAGTTAGCACTTGAGTTCATCTGTAGTGGTTCCACACTTGAATATGTCTCAGTGGATTCCAGAGTTCTTTACAGAAGGGTGAGGGAAACCCTAGTTTTCAAGTCCATCAGGAAAATATCCCATCTTGTTTCTAAGCCTGATCACAGCCCTTGAAAAATAACCAGGTATTGATTTTTGCCCACAACTGACACATTTTCAAGAAAAAAAGTATCCCATATGTACAAATTGAGTGTCTCTTATGAGCACTGAATTTTAGCATCCATGGTTGCCCTGCAAATTGATCCTTCTGCCTCTGGTTAGAAATGTGCTGCTTCAGTTGAATTTCTGAATTCAAGTAGACAGCACATATTTTGCCAAGAAATGTCTGATTCTTTATCCTGGACCCATGTGGCCATTCTGCATCTTTAAACTTGATCTGGGTCTAGGATAGGATTTCATTGGGGAAACCCCACGACTGAGCTTCAATCATGGTCTTGTGTTTGAACCCTGTATTGCATGACATTAGCCATGATGGTAAGTTCACAGTAAGTTTGTAAAGTGGACAATAAAGCAATTTATTGATGTGTGTGGAGGGGTGCTTCTTCTTCTGATTCACAAGCAGTACCAGGAGCTCCATTTGTGCTCTTAGAGGGGGAAGTGTCTGCTCCCAGTAGTGGCACAGGTGTGTTGCCAGATTTGAGGAGAAACTACATCCTTTCTCAGCTCAATGGCAGAATATCGGTGCTGATGGCTTGTAACTTCAATTTAAAGTTTCTGTTTCAGGCTGGAGTACAATTTTCTGAAGAAGATGTCCATGCCCACAGCCCCACCCAACTGTGCTCCTTGCCCTGGGTCTTGGGGTGTTTGGGAGTTCACACTTGGACTATGATTGGTTTCACTTTTGCAGCCAGTTGGTCATTTGTTTTTAGCAGTTAACAAAATATTTCTTTTATTTTTGTGAAACTAAATATAGTAGACAAACATATATAGAATTATATTTCCAATGCAGAGCAATACAAATATATAAATTATTATGGTTTTAAAAGAAAAGTGTAGCAGCCAAATGATGTCCAAAGAAGTATTTAAGCCAACTTGGTGTTTACCACAGCAGTTCATTTTCTTTGTCTAAATGTCTTAACACAATTCTGTAAAATAAATTTCTTACAGCAAAGTGATATTAAGTTGAATGATGACAGTATATGGTACTCATATTTAAAGCATCAAAGTCAATACATACCCACAAACACACATAGTAAATGTAGAAATGGTATTTAACAGAAGTCACGAGTGAAAATTTTTGAATTGCCTCCTTTTGGAGGTAGTGGGATAGGAATAAACATTCTAGATAAGAAGAAAGCAAGAAATACACATTTGCTAGAATTTCTTTGGCTTATGTACAGTTTGAGGAAAGGTGAGAGTTGCAGAAGGCAATGTGGGATAATTTAATATACTACAATGCATTAGTAATCTGACTCATAAAAAGTATGTATTAAAACTTCGTTTTTAAAAAAACACTCAAATGATAGACACTTGTTTTGATATGGTTCCTATCAGGGTAACCATAGCCAGAAGTTGCTTCTTAAGTTAGATTTTGCTATAAGGGCAATTAGGAAAGGATGAGGAGAAATGAAAATCTTGAGATGCATGGCAGAACATTGATATTCCAAACAAAACATTAGAGCCCTTCTCCCATCCAAGACATTTTTATACATTGTGCTTTCCAAGCTGCCACTGTTAAGGCAGATACTCATTACCTAAGTATCTTGATCAATTCCCCCTGCGTGCACTTCAACAAATCTTAACTTGTCAAGAATAACTTGTTAAGAGTTTTATCTCAGTGATTTCTACCTGAAATTGCCTCAAATATTTATTCCCACCAACATGAAGTTAAAAATGCAATTAAACACGGAAATGAAAATAAAGTTTCTTGGATTTACAGTCACATCACCAATATTTAAAAAACATTTTGGGGAAGCGGCTGTGGCTCAATCAGTAGGGCTCCCATTTACCATATGGGAGGCTCCGGGTTCGGTTCCCAGGGCCTCCTGGTGAAGGCAAGCCCGCCCGCGCGGCGTGGTTAGCTGACCCAGCGAGCACAAGCATCGGGGGGGGTGGATAAATGAATAAATAAATAAAATCTTAAAAAAAAAAAACATTTTGTAGAGTACTAAATTTCATAAGTACTTAAAATGTTCTAATATCTTACTGTAGCTTAAAATGACATCTCTCAATAAACTAAATGGCATCAGTTACAAAAAGTTAGACTACAAGAACTTTATACTTTTTTCTTTTATGTTTTCAAGTATATGTAACCTAGTTTCATGGTCTCTATCCTGAACTTCCTAACAATAAGCCAAATAAATAATTTATTCTTTAAAAGGTCTACTTCAGTTTAGAATATATACTTTTTGTATTGCATCTTTCAATAGTAATAACAAAGCATATTTTTTTACAAAAAATCATCACACAATCAAACTTGGTAAACATTAACACACACAAAGAGATCCAAACAATTACTTAAGAAAAAAGCTAGCAAACATTGGCTGACCATCCTCATGAGTGTAAACACCAAGGTAAAGGATATAGAAAGAAAAAGGAAAACACTTTTAAACCATTTTCAGTGGCAAAGTTAGTGGTAAAATGGAAAACCAGGAAATGTTAACATCTTTTAGGATGCCAATAATAAAATCGATTTTATTTTGTCACAACATTGATATTTTTAAAATAATCCTTAAACGTATATAAAAATCTACCCATTATTGACCAGATTCCAGAGCAAAGGGAAAGCTTCATTTCCAGAAGAGGAAATCAAAGGAAAGCACAGGAAGCCCTGGTACTCCACCCCACACCCAAGCCTTGGGCTGGTTTCTGAGTGCTGCCCCTACCACCACAGAACCTGAAACTGGCCCAAGCTGGAGAGACAGACAGGCCAGGGGGAGGGAGTCTGTGTCCCATGGGTGTCCAGGGGTTTCTGCAATTCATTCATTCTCCAAGTCCACCCTGCTCCCCAGGGGAGGAGGAGCGAGCAATCAAGCTCCTTCTCTGTCCTGCTGGTCATTGGGTGATCCCTACAGTCTGGCTGCTTTTATGTCACACTCAAGGTTGACCCTCTCTTCCTGGGTAATCTTGGGGTATGTGAAGCCCCAATGGGGGTGGGCTGGCCCTTTGTCTTCAGCCTTGGTGGATTTGGGGCCTGCTGGTGTTGTAGGATGTGTGGAGCCCTGGTCCCCAAGGTTCCGTGAATAAAACTTAGGCTCAGGAATCAAACCTTGTTCTACCATTAGCATATGATTTAGGTTACTAATCATGCTTGAGCCTCAGTACCTGATCTATAATGGAGGGCATTTACTACCTCTCTGATGTAGTCTGTTTCTTTAGAATTCTTTACCTTTCTATAACGACACTTAACAGGTCTTCTTAAAGCTTATACTTACATATTACTAGAAGTTGGCTAGAATTAACTATCAATAAATATTGAAATATCCTCTATATTTAGTGAGTTCTTTATTGTTTGAAGTTTGGCTACTTATTCATATGTATAAAGAAAAACACTTCTTTTATAGTTTTATTCACTTGAATTAAAACAAGGAACCACTCATTAGGCCAGTTCTTAGGAGAGGTATTTTAAACTTTAAAAAATATAAATTTTAGTGCCTTATATAGGATTTTCCATCTTAATACATAATCATTTAAGCATTTTACATCCTGTATTTATAAGATTATATTTATAAATAAAAAACAGGAAAAAGAGGTTAAAATACATATGTAAGTATATTTTAGCAAACATAGTTTGTATCATTTTCTACATAGGTGTAGCTTTTTAAAATGTGTGTTTCTCTTTTTTAAATAACAGAATGTTGCAGTAATACCTAGTACTATTAATTCCCACTGCTGCATATTTTAATGAAATTTATAAGCAGGAAATTATAGATATGTGATGAAGACCTTAGGGTGACATGTAGGTAAAAGAAGTGATGATGTAAATAAAAATATTGCTTAAGTCCAAAAGATTTTAAGAAAAATAATGTAAAAACAAAGACTTAGTGGCAGTAACAAAACTGTGAAAAATAGATGATATGTTTTCTTAAAACTAGCAGTCAGTATAATTAAATAGCACAGTCTATGATATTCCTATTGCATATGAACATGTTCCTATCAGTCTGAGTATTAGTTTTTTCATCTGTAAAATAAAAAATACTATTATGTGTTTTGTTGAATGAGTTTCAGAATTTTATCATGAAATTTATTTTTGGAAAATAGGAGATGCTCAATAAATTTTAATTGTCTCTGAAGAGCAAATAGAATACTCATTGTTTTGTAAGTGCATAGTGATTATTCTTGGCCAGATTTTACTTATTTTCATCAGGATAATAAATTTGCTGTTATATGAAAAAAAAAATAACAGATTGCAAGAGTCTAAATTTCTTTCTGTGGCTATATGGAACCAGAGATATGAGGTATGAGACTGCCTCTATGAAAAAAGAATAGAATAGTTAATACTTTGTGGCTGCTCTAAGAAAGATCATAAAATTGGTGGCTTAAAACAACAGCAATGTATTCTTTCATATTGGCAGAGGCAAATGATCTAAAATCAGTTTGAATGGCTGAAATCAACCTGTTGAAAGGGCTGGGACCCCTTAGGACACTAGCAGAGAATCCATTGATTCTCTCCTGCCAATTCTGTTGGTTTAAGTCATTCCATGATGTGTTGCTCTTATCACTCCATTCTTGAACACCTCGGTAACATTACAACCTCATTTTTTGCATGATAACTCCATCTTCCCCTTATAAAGATAACCATAGTCATATTTCACATGAGGTTTCACTATGCTATACTGTTCCATGTAATATATTTTAGCTTGCCTTCTAGTAACATAGTACCTCCTTAGACTTACCCTTTCAACCATTATCATACCCATATATTAGTGCATCTAGATACAAACACTATGGTGTGCTTTCACCATTTCTGTTCATTTCCAAAGATTTACAAACTTTTTACCGAATCTGCACAGATTAAACCTCAGCTTTCCATTCTCTACCTCATTCTATTTTTTGGCGAACTCTATTCTAATTACTAACTCCATGAGTTTACATAATATATTTAGTTCATCAAAACACAATCATATTACATTTGTCATTTGTGTCTGGTTTGCTTCACTCAACATAATGTCCTACAAGTTCATCTATGTTGTAAAATGCTTTGTGACTTCATTTCTTCTTACTGTGGCATAATATTCCATCCTGTATATACACCACAATTTTTTTTATCCATTTGTCAGTTGATGGACACCTGGGGTTGTTCTCAATTGTGGCAATCATGAATAACACTGCTATGAATATTGGTGTGTAGATGTCTGTGGGTGTCACTGCTCTCGGTTCTTCTGGGTATAAACCTAGATATGGTATGGCAAGGACAAATAACAATTTTATATACAACTTCTTTAGGAAATGCCAAACAGTCCTCCACACTGGCTGTATCATTCTTCATTCACGCCAACAGTGAATTAACATTCGTATCTCTCCACATTTCAAAATATTTATGAACAACATTTTAACCAATTCTGCACAGATAATCCCTCAACTTTCTATTCTCTAACCTCATTCTATTTTCTGGAGAACTATATTCTAGGTATTACCTCCATGAGTATACATAATATATTTAAGTCATCATAGCACAGTCATACATTATTTGTCCTTTTGTGTCTGGATTGCTTCACTCAATGTAATGTCCTCCAGATTCATTCATGTTAGCATGCACTTCACAACGGCATTTCTTCTTAAGCTGCATAATATTCCATGTTATGTGTATAACAGCATTTGATGATCTTTTCCTTGGTTAAAGGACACCTGGATTGTTTCCACCTCTTGACAAATATGAATACTGCTCTGTGAACATCAGTGTGTAAATATATTTTCATGTCAATATTCTCAGGTTTTGTGGATATATAGCTATTGGTAGTATTGCCAAGTCACAGGGTATAGTAGTAAGCCAAATGGGTGCTGATGCAAAATACCAGAAATCTCTTGGCTTTTATAAAGTGTATTTATTTGGGGTAGAAGCCCACAGTTACAGGACATGAAGCATAAATTACTTCCCTCACCATTATCTCTTGCCACGTGTTGGAGCAAGATGGCTACCAATGTTTGCAAGGGTTCAGGCTTCATGGGTTCTTGTCCTCCCAGTGTTCATTTCTCTCTGGAACCAGCTACTCTGCTCTTTCCACAATGTTAGCTGTAGGCTATCAGACAAATAGCTCATGTATCTTCCCTGAGCCTTTGCTGTGTCCAGTTGAACATTCTTTCCTTCCTCATGTATCTGCTTCTATATGTTTACTTCCCAGGCTCCAGGATCACAACTCCAACCTTCCTTCCCTGCAGAGTGGTTCCTCTGTGAGTTCCCACCCACCAAGGGGGCAGGGACTGAACATCCTACTGATGTGGCATGATCAAAGCCTTAATCATTATTTAATCAAGTAAAAGTGAAACCTCTGAATTCAATATAATCAAATATGCCCAGAAGAACAAACCAGTTTACAAACGTGATCCAATATCGATTTTTGGAATTCATAAACAATATCAAACTTCTACACATGGCAACTATATTCAACTTCTTTAGTAACTCCTTAACAGTCCTCCAGAGAGGCTATACCACTCTACTTTCCCCTCAACACTGAATAAGCACTCTTATCTGTCCACATCCTCCCCAGAATTTGTAGTTTTCCTTCTTTTTAATAGTGGCTATTTTAATAGGTGTGAAATGATATTTTTTATACCTTTGATTTTCATATTCCTAATCACTCGCAATGTTGGGTATTTTTTTCATGTGTTTTCTCTATTTGTATTACTTCTTTGTATGCTCAAGTATTTTGCCAATTTTAATAGTATTGTTTGCCTTTTTATTGTTGAGTTGTAATATCACTTTATATATTATGAATATTAAACCTTCTGAGATATGTGATTTCCAAGTATTTTCTCCCTTTAACTTGGAAGATTTTCACCCTTTTGACAAAGTCTTTTGAGGTATAAATGTGTTTAATTTTGAGTAGGTCTCATTTATAATTTTTTAATTCAATTGCTCATACCTCCCACAAGATCTTGAAGATGTATCCCTATATTTTCTTTTAGTGGTCTTATGGTCCTGGCTTTTTTATTTAGGTATTTGATACATTGTGAGTTGATTTTTATATAAGGAGTGAGGTAGTGATCCTATTTCATTATTTTGGTTTTGGATATCCACTTCTCCCAGCACCATCTGTTAAAGAGTCTATTTTGTCCCATAACATGGATTGATAGGTTTGTCAAAGGGTTTATTTCTGGACTCTCAATTCTAATCCACTGATCAATGTGTATATATTTATGCCAGTGTCATGCTGTTTTGACCACTGTAGTTTTGAAATATGTTTCAAGTTCAGTCAGAGTCCACCAAAATCACTCTTATTTTTCACAATGATTTTGGCTATTAGGGTGCCCTTTCCTTTCAAAATAAATTTGGCAATAATCTTTTCTATTTCTGTAAAGTTGGCTTTTGGAATTTTGATGGGTATTGCATTCAATCTATAAATCAGTTTTTGTAGGTCTGACAAGTTGACAAGTTCAAGATAGTCTTCCAACCCGTGGACACCCAGAATGTCATTCCAATATTTTAGGATTTCTTGTAGCATCATTTTGTAATTTTCTGTATATAGTTCCTTTATATCCTTGATTAATTTGATTCCTAGGTATTTGAGTCTTTTGATGCTATTGTTAATGGAATTTTTCTCTTGATTTCCTGCTTTGAATGTTCAATATTAGTGTACAGAAACATTACTGCATATATCGTGTTGCTTTTGTATCCTGCCACTTTGCTGAACTTATTTATTAGCTCAAGTATCTTTGTTGTAGATATTTCAGGCATTTTCTAAATATACATTCACGTCATCTGAGAATAGTGAAACTTTTAAATTCTCTTTGCCTATTTGGATTCCTTTTATTTATTTATTTTCTTGTCTAATTTCTCTAGCTAAAACTTCTAGTATAATGTTGAATAACAGTGGTGACAGTGGACATCCTTCTCTTGTTCTGGACATTAGAGGGAACGCTTTTAACTTTTCCTCATTGAGTACAATATTGGCTTTGGTTTTTCATATATGCCTTTTATCTTCTTGAGGAATTTTCCTTTTACTCCTATCTTCTGAGGGTTTTATCAAGAATGGAAACTGAATTTTGTCATATGCCTTTTCTGTATCAATCAAGAAGATCATGTGTTTTTTATTTTCCTTCAATTTGTTAATTCAGTGTATTACAGTGATTGACTTTCTTGTGTTGAAATACCTTACCAACCAGGAATAAATCTTACATGGTGTACAATTATTTTGATATGCTGTCGGACTCTATTTGCAAGTATTTTGTTAAGAATTTTTCCACCTATGTTCATTTGTCTGTAATTTCTTTTTTTATTGTACCATCACATGGCTTTGCTATTATGATAACATTGGTTTCATTTTCATAAAATGTTTTGTGTAACTTTCCCTCCTTTCCCTTTTTTTTTTTTTTTTTTGGAAGAGTTTAATCAGTCTCAGTGTTAATTCTTCTTGAAATGCTTGGTAGAATTCTCCTGTAAAGCCTTTTGTTCCTTAGGTTGTCTTTAATGGGAGATTTTTGGTGACTGATTCAATCTCTTTAAATATGATTGGTGTGTTGCTTTCTTGCATTTCTTGTTGAGTCAATGAAGGTTGTGCATTTTTAGGAATTTGTCTATTTCACCTAGTTTGTATAATATGTTGCATATCATTCTCATAATATACTCTTTTTCTTAAAGATTTGTTTTATTTATTTATTTCTCCCCCCTCATTGTTTTTACACTCACTGTCTGCTCTCTGTGTATTCTTCTGTCTCTGCTTGTCATCTCTTTAGGCAGCACCAGGAACCCATCCTGGGACCTTCCAGAGTGGGAAACAGGTGCTAAATTTCTTGTGCCACCTCAACTCCCTGGTCTGCTGTGTTTCATATAGTATTTCCTCTGTGTCTCTTTTAATTATGTCATCTTGCTATGCCAGCTTGCCACATGAGCCAGCACTCCTGCATGGGCCATCTCTCCTGTGTAGGCAGCTCTCCTGCACAAGCCAGCACACCTCTGCAGGCCAGCACTCCACATGGACCAGCACTCGACATGGGCCAGCACTCTGTGTGGGCCACCTCTCTGCTCAGGCCAGTTTGCTGGACAGGCTAGCTTGCCTTTCACAAAAAGACCCCAGTAATCAAACCCTGGACCTCCTCTATGGTAGATGGGAGATCAATAGCTTGAGCCACACCCATTTCCCAAAATAGGCTCTTAATATTTTTTTTATTTCTGTATAGTCAGTTATAACATCCCAATTTCATTTCAGATTTTATTTATTTTCATCATCTCTCTTTATTTGTGTTTGTTAGTCTAGCTAGTGGGTGTGAATTTTATTGATCTTCTCACAACCCAGCAGTTGCTTTTGTTGATATTCTTTTTTTTTTTCCCTCAAATTCATCTATTTCTGATCTAATATTTATTATTTCTTTCCTTCTATTTGCTCTGGAATTGATTTCCTATTGTTTTTCCAGTTCCTCCAGGTGTTTGGTTAGATCTTGATTTTAGCACTTTCTTCTTTAATCAATAGAGGCATTTAGGTATATGTATTTCCCTCTCAACAGTGACTTCACTCTATGCCATACATTTTGATAAGCTGTGTTCTTGATTTCATTCATCTCAAGGAAGTTATTTTTTTTGTATTTTGTTCTTTTTAAAAATTTATCTCAATTTTTAAAGATGCTTTAAGATTACCTAAATATATAAAAAATATAAGGACTCCCATATGGCCCACTCCTTCCCCCTCCCATCCTTTCACTTTGAGAACATCACCCATTAGTGTGGTACATTTGTTACCACATTAATTGTTACAATTAATACACATTGTGCTTGTTACAATTACCAAACATTGTTACAATTGATGGACACATATTGGAACACTGCTAACTATGGACTACAGTTTACATTATAATTTACACTTTGTCCCACACAATTTTGTTAGTTATGAAAAAATATACAACATCCTGTATCCATCACTGCAATGTCACGCAGGACAAATCCCTTGTCCTGAAAATGCTCCATATTACACCTATTTTTCCCTCTCCCATCCCTCACAACCTCTGCTGGACACTGCTTTTACATCAATAAGAGTTACTCCATTGTTAGAATAATAATAAGTCTATAGTAGAATAATAATGTCTACTTTAGGCTAATGTTCATTCCCCAATCTTGAGAACTTTGGGATATTGATGCCCACTCTGCTTCTAATTGAGAGGAGGCTTAGATCCCACCAGTTATATAGATGAAGTTATCTTGCTTGCAGTTGCAGATACTCTCTGTTCCTTGGAATAGACATTATCCACCATCATCTCCTTATTAGTTGTCCAGAGTTAGTCCAATAACTGCAAAATAGGTGTTGCTATGCTGCTGAAAATAAGGGCTCATCTGGCAGATGGACAGACAAAAGATTTAAGTCTCTGGGACATATATTTATCAAATATAGTGCTAATTATTGGTTCAAATAAAAGGAGCAGAAGAGTCATGTGTAAAGAACTTATAAATGAGCCTAACTCTGTTACACTAGGGAGCATAAATTCCAAAGTAAGGTCCACTAACAGGCTGCTGAATTCCTGAGCTCTCTGCCTTGCTTATAGTTTCTGGAGATCTCTAGGAACCTCAGGAGGCCCTCAATTTGAGGCACTGTTTTCTGTGGCAGTTATTGAAATCCTGCTGAGACTTTCATAATTGTAAACTCTGGAATGACCATCTGATTTACTTTGAAATCTCTTATACATGAAAATTCATTTGTATTTTCTATGTCCCCTTTTGGTCATGGTTATTTTCCAGATGCATTCTAGCAGGTGCTTGGTAATAATCCCTTTGTGACAGGGAGGCTCATCCCCTGGAGTCATGTCCCATGCTAAGGGGGAGAGAGTGTGTTTATATGCTGAGTTTGCCTTAGAGAGAGGCCACATTTGAGCAACAAGGAGGTTTTAAGGAGGTAACTCTTAGGCAGTATTTGATACTAGGCTAAAGTTAAATTTCACAAGGAAAGGCTCATAAGTACAGTCATCAATGTCAAGGACCTGGCATAATGGTCTGTCTTCCTTCACTAGACATTGTTCTTGCACTCTGGGGATTTTTGATATCCTATTAGAGAATGTAGCAGAACTCTGCAGGCAGGATTTGGAACTCAATATTCTTTTGGTTATTGTGTTCATCTCCACTGACTGAGACAATGTCCCATGAATAATTGAACATATACATATGTCTTAGAGGTATGCCCTAGGTGAAGTCTTTCCCATACATCCCCACATTTCTGACACCCCACACCAGTGACCCTCCCCCACCTCTGTTGGGATACATCTGTGATCCAAAATCTCTCCAAAAATGAAGATAACAAAATAACCAAATAAAATTAATAAGCAGATGAAATAATTTTTAAAATAGCCAATAAAATATAAAAAATTTAAAACAATTTGCAATAACAAAAATATATAAAATTCATACATTGTCTTTCATCTCTCTAAGATCTTTTGTCTTGTCTGTACAGTGACATTTTCTTCCATATATTCCCCTAGTGTCTTTTTTTTTTTTCATTTTATCTTCAAAAGAGATTTAGGGTACAGAAAAGTCACATAAAGAATCTAAGTGTTTCCCATATAACCCAACACCCTCCCCCTTTTCCCTTTCCCTTATTAATAACATTTTACATGTGGATGGTACTTTTGTTACAAGTTGTGTACAAATATGAAAGCATTGCTACCAACCATGTTCAATGGTTTATATTATGTTTTACATTTTGCATTGTATACTTTTATAGGTTTTGACAAAATGTGAAGTGGCTTATATCTGTTAATGAAAGATCATGCTGAACACTTCTAATGCCCTAAAAATGTCCTATATTCCATCTATACTATTCTTTCTTTCCCCTCACCTCAGAACCTATGGGTATCAGTAAATTTAAGTTTTTGTAGAATAAGATTCATAGTTAATTACAATAATATTTCTTTTATTTGGCATTGCCTATGTTATCGAGGGATTCTCGTCCTTCCAGTTGAAAACACAGAAGGACTCCCTAGGATGGAAGTTTAATATTTTCTTATTTACTGTGTGGGACTTCCCCCATTGCTATAACACACTCTAACAAGATGAACAGTTAGATATTCCATAAATGCCTGCCCCAGCTGAACCTTATCCTGTAAATCCCCCACACTTGATGTCCTACACCATTAACCCTCCCATGCCATATTTGCCAAATGAACATTTCCAACATTATAGCTTTAACCACAGACCTGCAAAGCTCCAGAGTTCATCTATCCCTTCCCTTTACCCTCCCTCCAGTCCTATGGATAGTTGAGCCCAACCCCCAACACTACTCCCCGTTACAGACCAACACCATGGACCCAATCATGTCAGTGCACCACTGTCACATCCATCCACTGCCCAACCAGACCCTTATCACAGATTTTGCCCATATGGGCATTGGCTCACTACCCTCTATTCCTTTTCTGTCTCCTCTAAACTTATCTTCCAGGCTCTAGCTCTATGAGTCTGCTCAATTTGCTTAATTCATATCAGCAAGATCATGTAATATTTTCCTTCAGTGCCTAGCTTACTTCACTCAAAATAAGGTCTTCAAGATTCATCCATGTTACTCTATGTGTTAATATTGCATTGGCTCTTATAGCTGAGGAATATTCCAATGCATGTATATACCACAGTTTGATTATTCATTCATGTGTTGATGGATATTTGGTTGATTCCAACTTTTGGCAAAAGCGAATGATGCTGCTCTGAATATTGGTGTGCATATAGCTGTGTTCTATAATTAGATCCCTGAAGAATTTCCAAACTCTCCCCCACAATGGCTGCACCATTCTACATTCCCACCAGCAGAGGATCATCATTCTCTTTCCTCCATATCCTCTCCAACACTTGTAGTCCTCTGTTTTTTTAATAGCTGCCAGTCTAAACAGTGTAAGATGATATCTCATTGTAGTTTTGATCCGTATTTCACTAACAGCTTGTGATGTGCTTTTTAGTCATTTGTATTTCTTCATTTTAGAAGTGTCCATTCAAATCTCTTGCCAATTTTTTTTAGTGGATTGTTTGCCTTTTCATTTTTGAGATGTAGAATTTCTTTAAATATGCTGGATATTAGGCCTCTATTGGAGAACTGGCTACCAGATACATTCTCCAATTGAGTAGGCTGAATTTTAACTTTCTTAACAAACTTCTGTAAAGCCCAAAAGTTTTTAATTTTGAGGAACTTCTATTTTTCTATTTTTCCTTTCATTGCTCCTGCATTGGGTGTAATGTTTATGAAAAATTTTCCTACTGCAAGATCTTGTATATTGTGTTCTAGGAGCTTTATGGACTTGGGCATTATATTTAAATCTTTGATCAATCTTGAGCTAGTTTTTGTATAGGATATGAGCTGGTGGTCTCTCTCATTCCTTTGGTTATGGGTATCCAGTTCTCCTAGCACCATTGAAAAGGCCATTCTTTCCTAGTTGAGTGGACTTTGTGGCCTTGTAGAGTTATCATTTGGCAGTATAGACAAGGATCTATTTCAGAAATTTCAATTCAGTTTCATTGGTCAGTATGTCTATCCTCATGACAATTCCATGCAATTTTGACCACTGTAGCTTTGTAGTATGTTTTATAGTCAGGCAGTGTGATTCCTCTGATTTCATTTTTCTTTTCCAATATTTCTTTGGCTATTCAGGGTCCATTGTCCTTCCAAAGTAACTTCATAGTTAGCTTTTCCAATTCAATTTTTAAAAATGCTAGTGTAATTTTTATTGGGATTGCATTAAATCTGTAAATCAATGTATACAATGTATAAATTGGTACACTGGAATATTACTCAGCTATAAGAAGGATTCCAGTGTTAACACACAGATTAACATGGATGAATCTTAAGTACCTTATGTTGAGCGGAAGCAAACCAGGCACTGATTGAAAAATACTACATGACCTCACTGATATGAATTAAGTAAATTGAGCAGATTCACAGAGCTAGAGTCTGGAAGATAGGTTTAGAGGAAACAGAAAGGGAGAAGAAGGCTGTGAACCAATACCCATATAGGTAAAATCTATAATAAGATGGAAGGGAATAGTTGTGCTGTGGATGGGCATGACAGTGGTACAGTGATGCAATTGGGTTGGGCAATGCTGGTTTTTGAGGGGGCTAGGGTGGAGAGTGTGGATTGGCATATCCATGGAGCTGCGGGAGGGTTTGGGGAGGAAGCAGGTGAACACTATGGATTTGCAGGTATGTGGTTAAAACTACAATGTTGGGAATATTCTTTTGACAAATATGGCAGGGGAGGGTTAGTGATATAGCGTGTTGGAAGTGGGGGATATGTGGGAAAGGGTGCCCCTGGGGAAGGCCTCTAAGGAACGTGTGAGTGTTCATCTTGTCATAATGTGTTATATCTCTGAGTGCAGATCCACATAGTGAGCAAGAAGGTGTTGGACTCCCTCCTGAGGAGTCATGCTATGTTATCAAATAGAGGGATGGGAGTCTCTCAAGAACAGTGCTTAATAGGGAAGAACAGGCCAGAATTTCAAGCACTCAATATTGTTGCAAATAACAATGACTCTTGTTCTTCAAGTAGTGAAAAATGGTGGTTGCCATGGGTCCTGAAGGGATGGGGAGGGAGGAATAGAATTGATGGAACATGGGACATTTTGGGGGTGATGGAATTGTACTACATGATCTTACAATGATGGATACAGGACAGGCCATGTTACATTTCATCAAAATTTATAAAAGCATATGGCTGAAAATGTAAACCTAATGTAAATCATTGACTATGGTTAGTAACAATGTATCAATATTTATACAATTGTAATAATTGTACCATCCACATGTAAAATGTTATTAATAGGAGAAAGGGGAGAAGGGGGAGGATATTGGGTATATGAGAATCCCTTATATTCTGTACGTGACTTCTGGAACCTAAAACATCATTGAAGACAACATGAAAAAAATAAGACACTAGGGGAATAAATGGAATAAAATAAGTCACTGTACATACAAGACAAAAGATCTTACAGTGATGAAGTAAATAATGTCAAAATTTAAAAAAAAATATTTTTCATTATTTTATTCCAATTTTCAAAATTTTTATATATTTTTTCAATTTATTTCTTACTTTTAAAACTAACAATATTATTTCATTTTCTTATTAATTTTATTTGGTTATTTTGTTGGCTTCATTTTTGAAGAAGCTTTGTATCACTGAAGGGTTACAACTATGAGAAGGGAGGATCATTGTTGTGGGGTTTCAGTGATGGGGGATCCATGGGAGGAGGCTTACCTGGGGCATATGTATAAAGCATATAAATGTTTTCGAATGTTCATGGGACATTGTCATGATGGATGGAGATTCACACAATAACTGAAAGAACATTAAATTCCCATCTTGTGGAGCTCTGCCACATTCTCTAATGGAACAACAAGAATCCCCCAAAGTAGAGGGGCAGTGACTAGTAAAGGAGATTGGCCCATTGATGGGTCCTTGATATTGTTGACTATACTTAGGAATCTTTACTTTTGAAATTGAAATAGCTTAGTATTAGAATGTGCTTAAGAGTTACCTCCTGAGAACCTCCTTGTTACTCAAATGTAGTTTTTCTCTAAGCTTAACTCAGTATATAAATGCATTACATTCCCTCCACCATGAGACATGTTTCCCAAGGATAACCCTTCCTGGCAAGGAGGGGTTACTACCAAGCACCAATTAGCAATGAAATTGGAAAAAGACCTTGACTAAAAGGGGGAAGTCTAAAGACAAATGAATTTATATATATAAGAGGCTTCAAAGAGAGTCAGGAGGTCATTACAGAAGTTATGTTTATTAATGTCTGAGCAGGATCTATTTTACTGCCACAATAAATATTGTCTCAAATAGTGGGGCTCCTGAGGGATCTGGAGACATCAAGGCACTATAGGCAGAGCAGACAGCTCAGGAGTTTGGTGCCCTACAGTGGGCCTTACTTTGGAATTCATGCTGCCCAGTATGACAGAGTTGGACTCAGTTGTGGTTTCCCTACACATGGCTATTCTGCTCCTTCTGTTTTAACCTATAATTAATACTAAAGTTGATAGGTGTATGCCCAAGAGCCAAATCTTTGGGCTGTCCATGTGTCAGATGTGTCTTCAATCTCAACAGAGTTGCAACACCTACTCTCCAGTTCATTGTACTCACCTAGGACAGCTAACAAGGAGATGATGTTGTTGTTGTTGTTGTTTTTTTTGGGGGGGCACCGGGACCAATGATCACCAGCTGCCCTAGTAGCAAAAATTATGCTTCCGAAATCTCTTGATGTCGATTCCACACGAAGAGCAAACGAGGTGCCCTACGTGTGCCACTCACAATAGAAGCCCTTTTTAGGAGATGATGTTTGACAATGATCATCCAAGTAAACAAGTTAGTCCCATCCATCTGCCCCATGGGATCTAAGCCCCCTCTCAGTTAGTGTAGAATGAGCATCACCATTCCAGAATCCTCAGGACTGGGGAATGAACAATGGACTAGAGTAGACTTAATGGTATTCTACAATAAAGTTATTGTTATTGTAACAATGGAAGAAATTATATCATTGATGTGGAGGTAGTGGCCACTGGAGGTTCTGGGGGATGGGAGAGTGAAAAATAACTGTAATACTGGGGCACGTTTGGGACTTGGGAATTATCTTGAATGACATTGCAGTGACAGATACAGGTCATTTTATGTCTAGCCAAAATTTACAAAATTGTGCAGGAAAGAGTGTAAACTACAAAGTAAAATATAATCCATGCTTAGTGGTAATGCTCCAAAATGTGTTCATCAATTGTAACAAATATACCAACTGTTGGAAAATTTTCAAGCATTATTTCCTCTAACACTCCTTCTGCCTCCTTTTCCTACTCTTATTCCCCTGGAATGACTATAATGCATATGTTTGTGCATTTCATGTTGTCGTCAAATCCCTAAGTCCCAGCTGAATTTTTCTATCTTTTAATCTATCTGCTCTTGTATATGTCTGATTTCAGATACTGTCTTCCACATCACTCATTCTTTCCTTTGCCTGTTGAAATCTGCTGTTAAGTGCTTTCAGTTTATTTTTTATTTTTTACATCATGACATTCATCATCAGATCCGTTAACTTTTTATGCATGTTAACAATTTCTTCAGTATATCTCTCCAGTGTCTTCTTAACATACTCTACCTCTTCCTTCACTTCATTAAGTTGATTCATTATATTTCTTTGGACACCCTTGATTAGTTGTTTCATGTTCTGCATCTCCTCCTGTTTTTTAGTTTGTTCATAACTAACAAACTAACTGGGCCATGTCTTCCTGTTTCTTAGTATGGCCATGTCTTCCTGTTTCTTATTATGGCTTAAAATTATTTTGTTGTTGTCTAGGTATCTATTTATCTTGATAGTTTTTTCTGTTGATTAGCTTTCCTTTCTACTCTAGAGTTTTATTTTGTTGTTTCTTTGTGCATGGTAACATTCCTTTTCAATAATTGGTTCCTCTTATTCCATATACTTGAAGTTGTCTGTGTTCCCTTGTGAAAAAAATTAAGAACAGAGAAAAGGAAAGAGATAAGAAGCTAAAAAGTATAACAGTAATAATAATATAAAAAGGTAAAAGAGGAACTGTACTGTACAAGAGTTAAGAAACTAAATAAGTAATATGAGTAAACAATTATAAAAAATACAAAAGGATAAAAATAGAAGGAATTAAAAGCCTAGACCAATGAGAAGAGAACAAAAGGTTATAAAAGGTGAGAAAGAAATAGAAAAAATGAAGCCCAAACACAAAGAGGTGAAATGAAATAAAAGCAACAGAATGCAGAAGATAGAAAAGTGGATGAAAGAAAATAAATAAAGTAGGTTGAAAATACAAGTAAAATATAATAAAAAGAAACAAAGAAAGTGAAAAGACAACACATGGGAAACAAAACAAGTTAAAAAAAAAAAAAAAAAAACTTCCCTTTTAGGCCCCTAGGGAATTTCTCAGGCTGTGGTGCTCATCAATTAATCACCCTGCAGTTTGCCTTCTGCAGGTCATGTACCCAGTTTTAGCGAATAAAATAATGGATAAAGAAAAAGGAAAAAAATAGAACCAATAAAAAATAAATAATAATAAAAAGCAGATTCAATAAAATGTAAAACAAGACAACAGAACCTCATTCAAAACATTCCCCATCATAAGGGGCTAGTTGTGTGCCTGATAACTCAGTGGAATTTTTCTTGGATCCCTTCTCTCAGGTGGTACCAGGACTTGAACCAAGGGCCTTCTACATGCAAGGCAGAAAGTCCTCCATGGAACTTCCATGGCTCTATAGGTTAAAAAGGCTTCTGAAAACGTCTCTGCCTCTTCTCCTTCCCTGTTTCACTCAGGGAATTTGGACTTCTAAAAGTTTTCAAGGGATGGGTTAGTTATGCACCTGTCTCCACACCCTCTTGATCAAATTCTTCTTTCCAAGGCAGCTGAGTGTGAGAGCCTGCCTCATCAGGCCCCCTTCCTCTCCCATGGGCCACTTCAGTGTTGATTGGTGTCTTCCCTGATATTTAAAGGGGGCTCAGGTGTCCAAACCCACCAAAAGGAAACCACTCTACACCTTCTGTCAAACATTTCTTCCCAGGAAGCACTCCCTCCTAATCAGATCGCTGGTGAGAGCTAGGTGTTCCATGGAAGCCATTTGGCTTGAGGGTTGGACATTTGCACCCACTGTTTCCAACCACAGAGGCGATCAAATCCTTGGTCTCTTTGTTTCTTTGTCCTGCTCCCTCCTAGATGATGTTCTGCAGCCTCCTGTTTTGTAGATTCCCAAATCAGCTGCTTTGGGTAGCTTTTTGCCCTCTCTCCACCGGTTTTTGTAAAAGACATGAGCAAAGCCTATGTACATTGATGACATTTTCCAGAACGCCATAATTTGTTCTTTAACCAATATTTTTTAGGAATCTATCTTTCACACATTTGTGAATTTTCCCATTTCATGTCTATTATTATTGCAGCTTCATTCCTTTATGATCAGAGAATATATCAAAAATATAATTTAATTCATTTTATATTTATTGATTCCTGTTTTCAGACTCAATATGTGGCCTATCTTAGAGAAAAATCCATGAGCACTTGAATAGAATGTATAACCTGATCATTTGGGGTACAATGTACTCAATATATCTGTTAAGTCTAACTCATTTATTATATTGTTCAAGTTATTTGTTTCTTTGTTGACCTTCCATCTAGTTCTATCTATTGATATAAGTTGCATGTTGAAATATCCAACTTTTTGTAAAGACATCTATTTCTCCCTTCAGTTTTGTCTGTGTTTGCCTTAAATATATTGGGAAATCCTGTTTAGCTGCATAGATATTTATGAGTGTTATGTCTGATATTATTTATAGCTCCCCCTGCTCTTTTTTGTTACTGTTTGCCTAAATACTGTTTTTCTAACCTTTCATTGTCAGCCTATTGGTATCCTTGGGTCCCACATGAGTCTCTAGCAGATAGCATATGGATGGGTCATGATTGTTTATCCATTCTGTCAATATGTATTTTTTGATTGTGGAATTCAATACATTAACATTCGATGATATTAATGTACAGGCAGTATTTATTTCAACCATTTTTCCTTTGTCTTTCATATGTCATATCTTATTTTCTTTTGTCTTTATACACTTTTAATTACCTTTTCTGATAATCTTAACTTCTACACTCTCTTCCAATCTTCTTGCACCTGTCTTTTCCTTTTGAGCTACCAAATTCCCTTTACTGTTTACTGCAAAGCAGGATTCTTGTTTTCAATCTCTTAATTTCTGTTTATCTGTGGCTATATTAAAACTTCTTTCATATTTGAAGGACAATTTTTCTGGATAAAGAATTCTTGGCTGCAGTTTCCGTTTCTTAAATATCTCATGCCATTGTCTTCTTGCTTCCATAGTTTCTGATGAGAAATTGGCACTAAGTCTTACTGGGCATCCCTTGAATGTGACGGTTTGATTTTCCATTGCTGCTCTCAGAATTTTCTCTTTGTTTTGATGTTTGACATTCTGAGTAGTACATGTCTTTTAGTTGGTCTATTTGGATTTATTCTGATTGGAGTATACTTTGCTTATTGGACATGTATATTGAAGGTTTTCATGAGAGTTAGGGACTTATTAGCTATTATTTCCTGAAATACTCTTTCTGTCCCTTATCCATTCCCTTCTCCTTCTGAAACTCCCATTATACCTATATTGGTATGCTTCATGGTATCCAAAACTTCCTGAGCTACAGCTCAATTTTTTCTGTTCTTTTTCCTCTTTGTTCTTGTCTCCTTTCAATTTCAGCTCTTCTTTGTTCATCATCACTGATTCTTCTTCTATAAGTTCAGATCTGTGGTTTTATGCCTTTAGTGTATTTTTTTTTATTATTATTATTATGGGTAAAAATCAAAATTCTCACAATACATACAAACATTTGTAAAATGATATATAAATATATATGCATATATGTGTATTTGCTTACAAAAATGTTATTTGTATATATATATATATATATATATACATATATTTTAAGAGGTGCTTAGATTACCTAAAATATTACACAGAACCCACTGGGATTCCCATGTTGCCCACCTCCCACACCTCCCACCACATCCCACACAAATATCTCCCACAGTGTGGCCCACCAACCTCAATGAACTTACACATCCTGGAGCCTTGCCACCAACCATAGACCACAGTTCACACTGTAGACCACACTCTCTCCCACTCAGTTCTGAGTGGTGTGTGCTGATTAAAAATGGCCTACATCCATTGCCACAACAGTACTCAGGACAACCTCCAACTCCCAAAGAAGCCCCTGTATTTCAACTGCTCATCCCCTCCCTACCCAAAAATTGTCAAGTGGCCACTGGCTCCACCTCATTGTTATAATTTCTTGCATTACAAGAATCACCATATGTGAGCAAGAGAATACCATCAAGTCCACTCTAGTCCATAGTTCTTCCCCCAATCCAGAGGAGACTGGGATGGTGATGTCCAGTCCAACTCCAAGTGAGAGAGGGCTTATATCCCATGGATATGGTGGGTGGGATGATCCTGCCTGCGGATGCAGGCCCTCTCCATTCCCTGGGATGGCCATTTCCCATCGTTGTCTCCTCACCAGGTGACTTGGATGAGTCCATTGAGCTGTAGGGTAGGAGTTGCAGCTCCACCTAGATTTCATGCACACCTGGCACTTAGGTAGGCGGGAGGCTCCAGTCTCTGGAAGAATACCAAAGAAACTCCAGCATCACATGTAGGTTTGAATAGAAGGGACTGGTGAACCATGTGCAGGGAGGACTAATTTGAGTCTAATTCTGTCACTCTCAGGAGCACAGATTCCAAAATAGAACCCACTGATAAGGCATCAGTCTCTGGGGCTATCCCCCCTTATATAAGACCAGGGTGTCTCTGGAGCTCTCAGGAACCCCACTGAATGGGGTGATAGGCACTTAGATGTTCTATGAGCTCCTACTGAGGTGTGCGTAAGAGTTACCTCTGGGATGACCTCCCGACTCTCTTTGAAGACTCTTAGCCACTTGAACTCATTTGTCTTTACCGTTTCCCCCTTTTATTCAAGGTCTTTTTCCAGTTGTGTTGCCAGTTGGCACTTGGGAAAAGTTTTCAATTAGCAATAATCGTGCCTCGGATAAACCTCATTGGCTACGATACTGCCACTGCACAAAGCTGCCAGTTGGCACTTGGTATTAATCCCTCGTTGCCAGGGAGGCTCATCCCTGGGAGTCATGTCCCACGTTGGGGGGAAGGTAATGCAATCATATGCTGAGTTTGGCTTAGAGAGAGGCCACATTTGAGCAACAAGGAGGCTCTCAGGTGGCAACCTTTAGGCACCCCACAACTGCAGGCTAAGTCTCATTTACAAGAGCAAAAACTCACAAGGGTAGTCATCAATTAAAAAAAAAACAAAAAAAAAAACACATCAGTGGGTCATCCTATTTTGACAGGCACTGTGCCTACACTCAGAGGACTATTGCTGCTCCCTTGGAGATTGTGGCAGAGCTCTCCAGGCTAGGAATTCAGATTCCCTCATTTATTGTGTGATTATCCACCCATCGTGACCCTGCCCCATCCCCCGATCCTTTGAATGATTTTGTATATCTTTCATGTATATTTGGTTGAACCAATCCCCACGAAACCCCCCCCAGACACCCTCCCCCCAATAATCCCCCGCTCTTACGCACACCTCAGTAGGAGCTCATAGAACATCTAAGTGCCTATCACCCCACTCAGTGGGGTTCCTGAGAGCTCCGGAGACACCCTGGTCTTATATAAGGGGGGATAGCCCCAGAGACTGATGCCTTATCAGTGGGTTCTATTTGGTAATCTGTGCTCCTGAGAGTGACAGAATTAGACTCAAATAAGTCCTCCCTGCACATGGTTCACCAGTCCCTTCTATTCAAACCTACATGTGATGCTGGAGTTTCTTAGGTATACTTCCAGAGACTGGAGCCTCCCACCTACCTATGTGCCAGGTGTGCATGAAATCTAGGTGGAGCTGCAACTCCTACCCTACAGCTCAATGGACTCATCCAAGTCACCTGGTGAGGAGACAACGATGGGAAATGGCCATCCCAGGGAATGGAGAGGGCCTGCATCTGCAGGCAGGATCATCCCACCCACCATATCCATGGGATATAAGCCCTCTCTCACTTGGAGTTGGAGTGGACATCACCATCCCAGT
>JAKSZT010015808.1:854868-901741 GCA_026826555.1 Tolypeutes matacus | reverse complement strand
TAAAATGGTTTTCCAACCATTCACTTTCAGCCTCCTTGAATCCCTGGGCCGAAGGTGGGTTTCTTGTAGACAGCATATAGATGGATCATATTTTCTTATCCATTCTGCCAATCTGTGTCTTTTGGTTGGTGAATTTAATCCATTAATATTCAATGTTATTACTCGTAATGAATTTCTTCCTTCAGTCATTTTTTCTTTGGGTTAATGTATGTCATATGTTGTTTTGTTTCTCTTTTTGAGTTTTCAGTTGTTTTTAAACTCCCCTCCAACTCTCTCTCCTTTGTATTTTCCTTTCAATTTGTAGAGATTCCTTCAGTATTTCTTGAAGTGCTGGTTTCTTCTTGACATACTCTCTTAATTGCTGTTTATCTGTGAATATTTTGAACTCTCCATAATTTTTGAATGCCAATTTTGCTGGATAGAGAATTCGTGGCTGGAAGTTTTTTTCTTTTAGTGTTTTGACTATGTCATACAACTGTCTTCTTGCCTACATGGTTTCAGCTGAGAAATCAGCACTTAATCTCATTGTGCTTCCCTTGTATGTGATGGTTCTCTTTTCTCTTGCTGCCTTGAGTATTTTCTCTTTGTCTTGAGCATTGGACAGTTTGACAAGTATATGTCTTGGAGTTGGCCTGTTGGGATTTATACTATTTGGGGTGCTCTGTGCTTCCTGGATCTGCACATCCATCTCTCTCAATAGAGTTGGGAAGTTTTCAGCCATAACTTCCTTCAACACTCCTTCTCTTCCCTTTCCCTTCTCTTCTCCTTCTGGGATGCCCATAATGCGTATGTTTGTGCGTCTTGCATTATCGGTTAATTCCCTGAGACCATACTGGATTTTTTCTATCTTTTTGTCTATGTTTTCTACAATCTCTTTGATTTCAACTGTATTGTCTTCCATATCACTAATTCTTTCCTCTGCCTGTTCAATTCTGCTGCCATGTGAGTCCAGCGTCTTTTTCATTTCTTGACTTGTGTCTTTGTTCGCCATCATATCCATTACCTTTTTAGGTGTGTTAGCTATTTTTTCAGTATGTTCTCCCAGTGTCTTCTTTATATCCTTAATCTCTTCCTCCAGTTCTTTAAGTTGGTCCATGATATTTGTTTGGATAGCTTTAATTAGTTGTTCGATGTACTGCATTGCTTCCTGGTTTTTATTTTGTGCACTGGACTGGTCCATGTTTTCCAGTGTTTCAGAGTCATTTGTATTTTTCTGTTGCCCTCTGGTCATCATATTATCTTGATGGGTTTGTTCAGTTGATTAGCTTTTCTTTATGCTCTAGAATTTTATTTAGCTGTTGGTTCTGCGTGTGAGTTAAGTTTTCTCTTTGGCAGTTTTTCTTCTTATTTTATTTCCTTACTTCTTTCTATGTTCCCTTGAAGGCAAAAGGTTAGGGCCAGAGGAATCAAAAGATGTAAGGAAGGCAGAAGGATAATAGAAATGTTGATAAAAGTTAGAAGAGGGGCAAAATGAGACTTAATGAGATGAATATTTAACTTGTGTAGGCAGTGTAGAGTACTAGGAAAAAATATGGAGTTCCTATAATGGACTGGGAAAACAAATGGAGGAGTATATATATATAGTGATTTAGAAGGCTAGAATTATGAGGAGGTAGAGAAATAGTAGAGAAAGGTCTGAAAGGAAAAAGTTAATACTAATAAAAAAAAAAGAAAAAAGAAGAAGGAAACAAAATAGATGGGATATAAATTGACACCCTTAAGTTGTGGGCCTATGAAAAAATGTTGTCTCTAAGAGCCACAACAGAAAACAGAAGGCAGAAACATGCAGGAAGGATAAGCGATAGTTTGTAATACAGAATCAATATGTACAGCGAGTGGGAAATTACTGAATAAGAAGCTCAGCAAATAAGCGAGCAGCTGGCAGCACCTATTTAAAAAAAATAGAAGGAAAAAGGAAGGGGGGAGGAAAATGGGAATAATAGCAATAGACCAGAAAGTAACAGAGAGAAACCAATGATCCACACAGGCAAGCAGTCAAACAGAGCTAATGGGGGTCAATGATTCCCCTAGGGTCCACGTGGATCCTTCCTGCCTACTTGTGTTTATCAATGAATTTCCCCACAGGGTTCTATATGCAGGTCCTGAAGCAGCTTTTAGCTATTAAACTAAATTAAAAAGAATTTATTTTTCAATTGTTGAGGTGACCTCACTTTTTTTTTTTTTTTTTTTAGCCAAATGCAGGACCCAAAATAATTCCTCTTCTAGACCAAGCCCCTTATGGAAGGGACCCTAGCTGGGCCCGTGGAAATTAATCAAGCACGTCTCACTTTCCGGACTCTCCAGGTTATCTGAAGCTCTGATGTTAGTCAGTGAAGAGTGCTAAAGACTGCGGATTCTGCCCCTTCTGGCGCCGAGGTGTAGCGTCACCGGGCTGCTCAGTAAATCAGTTTGAGTGCAGATTCGTGTCTGCTCTCAGCCTGGTGCTGCTTCAGGTCAGCTTATCTGCTCCCCAAAGCTATGGGGCGATGCAGGCAGCCATATCAATGTCTAAAAATATAAAATACCCTTCCCTGCCTTCCAACGAACCCTCCCTTCTTTGGGAAGTGTCCCTTCCTCCTGGCTCCGCAGCGGCCCGTGTCTTATCCCTGGGTGGCTAGGGAAATCAGCTGCGTTCCCCGACCAAAATCCCCCCTCCGGTTCACCGGGTGCTGACTAGCTTGTTTGCTCTGTTCACACAAGGTCCAAGGGGTGCCAGGCAGCCAGCTCCCCAGAAAATAAAACTTTTTCGCCCCCGCCCGCGGCTCCAAATGGCCGTTTTATTTTTTATTTCCGTAACCGCGGGGCTCAGCCGCCTGTGCCAACCTCCACCGGCAGCCTCAAAACTCATGAATCTCCACCGTTCGGTCCACGCCTCCGATCCGCGCAGATAGATGTCCCAAGCTTCTCACTCCATGCGTGAACAGCACAGACCCCCGGGCAGGACCCCGTCCCCAATCTGCCTTGCTCTGGGAGCTTGCAGTGTGCGCCCTCCTACACCAACGCCATCTTCTGGTCCCTTTAGTGTATTTTAATTTCAGCTTTTGTGCTCATCATTCCCATAAGTTCTGTTATTTATCTATTTATGCTATCTAATTTTCTTTTGTCCTTGCCCAGGGTCTTCTTAATGTCTATATTATTTCTTTAGCCATAATGTCCTCCAACTCCTTGATTTGATTTAGGAGATTTGTATGGACATCACTGATTAGTTGTTTCAAATGTAGTATCTCATCTGGAGCTTTGATTTGTGCTTTTGCCTGAAATGAACCTTCCTCTTCTTAACATGGCTTGTAATTTTTTGCTGATATCTCGCTATCTGATTATAATGATGACTGTAATGTGATGCCTAGGCTCTTTCCTAGGAAAAGTTAATTTTGAGTGTATGTTACCACTAATTTCAATTTGTTCTAGGTCTTTATGATTGCCCCTGTTTAATTTCTTGAATCAGGGCCTTGGACCCAGTAAGGTGGTACAGACCAGTTTCCAAGGGCTTCGGGGAGTAGGTTTGTAGAAGCACAAAAAAGCCTCTTTTAGTTATTTAATTTTTCTTTCTTTCATGTGATTTCTTCTTCTGTCAGCAGATATCACTTTTCATAATTCCTCTCTGCCAAACCCTAGGGGGGGATGTGTTCATTGGAATCCTACCTGTCATGGTTAGGCTAATGTGTCAACTCGGCCAAGTAGTTGTGTCCAGGTGTTTGTTCCAGCAAGCACTGGGCTAATTGTAATAAAGAGCATTTATGGACTTCAATCACCAGTGAGTTTACTGCGTGGATGGCTGATTACATCTGCATCAATCAGGGAGATTACATTATCAATGGGTGGTGCTTTTATCCAATCAGTTGAATGACTTAAAAGTGGAAGTGATTTCAACATTCAGAGAGAATTTCCCATCTTGTTGTTGGACAGGCAACTTCTCCCAGAGACTCATCAATGACCTTTCATTGGGCTTTCATCGGAGCCCCTGGTTTGCAGCTTGCCTGAGGAACCTGGACTTGTGCGTCCCCACGGTAGTGTGAGAGACTCTTTTAGAGTTCCATATTATTCACAGATATCTCCTGCTGATTCTGTTTCCTGAGAGAACCCTGACTAATACACTACCCATTCAACTTGGAGAAGAAACATGCCAGATAATTCACCATCAGTGTGGGCTAAACAGGGACAACCATGGCAAATCAAATTTGCTAGCTACTCTCCTCCCTTGGCAGGTTACACCCTCCCTTTTCCCAGTGTGAAAATATATTTCCTCTCCACTCCTCTCTATTATCAGCAACCAGTCCATTTTAGTTGGGAGGATGTTTGAAAAGGAACGTTATCTTTAGTTCCCTGAAAGTTCCTAGGGAAAATAATGTCATTGCCCCAGTTGGCATGGAGCAATGCCAATTGCACAATATGCACAGCCCATAGGACACAAAGGACCCAATTCATGGGCCAAAATATGAGTTGACTGTTAGCTGTGTTCCTCCCTCTCCCCTTTCCTGGGAAATGGAAGAGTAGTCCATGTGTTTTTAAGATCTTAGTCCATTTCATCTAGGTAATCTAATTTACTGGCATACAATTGTTCATAGTATCATCTTAAAGTTTGTGTGTGTGTGCGTGTGTGTGTGTGTGGTGTCAGTAGTAATGTCTCTTTTTCATACATGATTTTATTTATTTGGATCCTCTCTTACCTTTTTCTCTGTCAGTCTAGCTAAAGGTTAAATTTTATTGATCTTTTCAAGGAGCAATGGTGTGGTTTTGCCTATCCTATATATTGCTTTTTAAATCTTTTTATTCATTTATATCTACTGTATCATATAAAAATTTCTGTCTCTTTACTAAAATGCTCCCATACTGCTCATCTCTTTTTTACATGATATCCGTTACTTCTTTCTCATATTTTATGTCCTTTCTGTCAACATTTTAAAAGGTTATTTTAGAAGAAGATTTAGATTACTAAAAAGTTACATCAGGAATATAGGGGATTCCCAAATGCCCCAACCCTTCCCCTCTCACATTTTTTCCCTATTAATAACATCTTTCATTAGTGTGGTACATTTGTTACAATTGATGAATATTGAAGCTATGTTATTAACCATGGTCTATAGTTTTAATTATAATTCACACATTGCACCATACAATTTTATAGGTTTTGACAATATGTAAAATGTCTTGTACCCATCATTGCAATACCATGCAGAACATTCCAATGTCCCCAAAATACCCCATGTTTGACCTATTCTTCCCTCTCCCTTACCTCAGTACCTCTGGTGATCAATATCTCTATATCACTGTTACAAGTTCTTTCATTACTATAATAATAATGCCTACTTTGGTCCACAGTTGCATTTCTTCTTATGTTTGTTCATTCCTCAATTTGAGGATTTTGTGATGCTGACACTCACTCTGCATCTGATTGAGAGGGGGCTAAGATCCTATGGGGATAGATAAATGAAACTGTATTGTCTGCAGTTATAGACCCTCTCTGGTTTTTGGAATGGGAGTTATCCATCATTATTTTGATAGTTGTCCTGGGCAGGTCCAATGAACTTGAAAGTAGGTGTTGACTGGACCTCTGCTGAGATTCAGGGCACATGTGTTATATGAACAGACTGAAAATTTATGTTTCTGGAATATATATTTAAAGAGTACAGTGCTGATTAAAGTTTCAAATAAAAAGGAAAAAATAACCATGTGTGGGAAAATTAAAAATGAATCTAATTATGATACTTTGGGATGATAGGTCAACATAACTACCAAAGTAAGGCCCACCAATGTGGTGCTAATTTCCTTGGGTTGTGTGCCTTGCCTATAGTGTCCAGATATCTCTAGAGCCCATAGGAACACCTATGCTAGAGTAATTGTTTATTTTGGCAGTCAGTGACATCCTCCTGCACATGCATAAGTGTAACCTCTGGAAAGACATCCTGACTAATTTTGAAATCTCAGCTAGAAAAACTCTTTTGTATTTAAAATTTCTTCCTTTTGGTCAGGTCTTTTACCAAATGAATCTCTAGTTGATGCTTGATAATAATGCTTTAGTGTCAGGGAGACCCTTTCTGGGTAGTCATGTCCCATGCCAGGGGAATGCAGTGAATCTATATACTGAATTTACCTTAGAGATTGGCCACATTTGAATATCAAGGAGGTTTTCAGGAGGTAACTCTTAGACAATATATATTACTAGGCTAATTTTCAATTTTAAAAGAATAATATTCATAAGTATAAGCATTAATATCAATGACTTGGCATATTGATCTCCATTCTTTTACTAGGAACTGCCTATGTACTCTAGTGATTCTTGACTGACACCCTGCACCAGTGATCCTCTCCTGCCATAGCTGTAAGTTTTCTGTAATCTAAAACCTTTCTCATAACAAAGCCAAAAAAAATTCTGGCATCGTGCCTTTCTTCACCGTAAGATTTGTTAATTTTTATGTATGTTTACGATTTCTTTTGTATGTTCCCCAATGCCTTCTTATTTTTTTCCACATTATTTTCAAAGAATCTTTAAGTTACAGAAAATACACATTGAGAATATGGGGGATTCCCATATACCCAACCCACAGCCCTCTGACATTATCCCCTAGTAATACCATCTTACATGAGTATGGTATATTTGTTGCAATTGATGAAAAAATGTTGAAGCATTGCTACTGTGGTCAATAGTTTACTTATGGTTTAGACTTTGCATCACAAAATTTTATAGGTTTTGGAAAAATACATAAGAGTCTGTAACATCCTCCTCTCAGAACTTACCTTTAAAAAATAAGGTTCATACTTACATGCATTGATATTGAGAACTTGTCATACTACTGCTTTTTTAAATTAAGCACTGCCTCTATAGTCAAGAGATTCTTGTCCCTCTATCTGAAAACTTCTTTATCTGTACTTTCCTTCAATTTCTAGTGCATATTTTAAATCATTTTTTAAAGATTTTGGTATACCACATTCTTGTCCTTTTTATTGTTGTTTTCTGGATTTTTATTCTCTTCCTTTGGATGGGCCATTAATTCTTGTTTATTTGTTTGTCTTGTACACTTGCACACTGTACATTTTTTATATTTTAACATGTTAACTCTGGGATTTATTTCCATATATCTGTCCTTCTTGGTTTGGTAATCAACAGGTGAAAAGACAGAGATTTTCTTGAGTTTCAGTCTTCTTATCAGGAATGTCTCCCCATGGATAATGCAGTGTGTGGATTTATCCCTGTCTTTATTGATCTCTGTCTTGTACTGGGCTTTTGCTTGTTTGGTGATTTGGAGTTCCCTTATTAACAAGAGTTTGGTTTTCCCCTCCATTTGTTTGAATCTAACAGGTTTTTGTCCCAGACTGTCCACCTTATTTTTTCGCACTTCTTTCATTGTCTTCAGCTGATTTTGCTTGGAGGTGATATTCACAGACAAAACCATAACAGGGAGGACTTTCCCAAGACCATAATTCCCAAACACAACAAAGACAGGTTCTCACAATGGGATTGCACAACAATCTAAAGAGCCCTGGAGAGGTGATCAGGAAGAAAGCCAACAGTTTTTCCAAGGTTTCACCGCAGCTGAGCTTACCTGGATTGTCAAGAAAATGAACCATACAACTAACTATCCCCAAGATTTGTGAGGAACCACAATGTCTTTAGTTCTCCACCACCACTGCCTCAGTTGGAGGTGGGCTGAAACAGTGGCCTTCAGAGACAGACCTGCAACATTGTGAATTCACTAGTGAATACCAGTGCCGACCCCGTTCCTTGGGAAAGAATTCCTTTAAGTCCCATTCTGCCATGAGCAAATTAGATAGTGTCTGGACCTCACAGGGGCAGGAGTGAAGCACTGGCAGCTGCCACATGGAGAGAGTAATTTATTGTTCTTTTCTATAATTTATCATCCTCTTCTTCCTGCTCTTCTTTGGAGACTTATAGTGTTCTCCTGGCTATAGAAGGTTTCAAGCATATCCTACTTGTTTAGTTGTTTTGTTGAAAAGACTGAGTCCAGAAACTTGTTACTCCACCACCTTCCCACAGAGTGATGCTTTTGTTTTATTTCCTGACACATGAGAAATACTCCAGGGATGTTTAAACTAGTAAATTCAGAGAATTATCTGCTGTGTTCTATTTGATCACCTAAGCTGTACAGGAGGATTCCTGGCAGAGAAAGACTAAATATCCCTGTGTTTGAACTCAAACTCTGTTGAAAGTCTGGACCCTCAGCACGTGCTCTACAAATATGTGCAGGGTCCACATCATCACAGTTTTTCTGATCACCTGTTTATAGAGAATCTCCATTTGAACAACAAAACTGTTGGTTGGTGTACGTATTGAAGTTGGAGAAGTACATCATGCAGCTTAAAAGTGCCATGTACGTTTCCTAACAGCAGGATATTGAGTTACAGAACCACCTTAAGTGAAGTTATCAAGTTCAAGAAATTATTGTTGATATAAACTTAGCAACTATATTCCAATATTTTCATATATCTCAGTGATGTCTTTTTGATTATTCTCTCGTCCTTTGTTAAATCTTGTTCAGGGCCATGTGTTGCTTATATTTGTCATTGTCTCTTTAGTTGTTCTTTCCCCATTTTTAATTGTGTGAATATACATACAAATGAACTTTCCCACATCTGCCACTCCCAAGCACATCTTTCAATGGAATAAATCACATTCAAAATGGTTATGTAGCCTTACAAGCTTCTATTATTAAAACTTTCCATCTCCCTTAAAAGGAACCCAAGACCCATTAAACATTAACTACCCATGTCCTCTGCCCTCACAATGGAGCCTAAAATGTATTCTTTTATTCAGAAATTTACATATTTTCTAACATTTTCTAATCATGCTAGTCAGCAATACATAATCCAAATCCACACACTATGTACTTCTTCTCCTAAAATAATCCTACTGTGACATCAGTTTTGTGTCCCTTTCTGTTGAAAGGAGATGGTTGAGCATACAGACACAGAACAAAGTCATGAACCATGAGAGCTGCATTACTGGTGTAATTTTCCTACTCTTTGGTGGGTTGCATGTCTTCCTCATGATTGTAAGAGCCTATGACTCCTTTGTGTCCACATATCACTACAGGTTATTAGGAGCCAATGCTTCTGTGGACTGCTGGTTCTGGGGTCCAGCTTAATGAGTGCCCTCCATTCCTCCTTACAGATCTTAATGACATTGTAGTTGTCCATTTGTACACATTTGGAAGTCCTGCTCTTTTTCTATTAGCATTATCAGATAGTCCATCTTGCCTGTTCTGAAAACTTCATCAATGGTTTCTTGATGTATTTTGCAGCTTGGCTGGTGGATGGGTGTCTTCTTCCTGGGCTCCCTTACTTAACCTTGATTGCACCATAGATGTAATATCTTCAGTTTCCAGGAAGGGTAAATAATTTTCAACATGTGCAACTCACCTCTCAATTGTCTCATTTTATTTTACAAGTCTTGGGGTGTGATTTATTTCAGCTGCTACATGCAATGCATAATGAATCGTGCCAAACTTGGCAATACACTCCATGGGCATGATGTTTATCCATTCATTTATAGTTTGAGAGATAAAGAAATAAGGGATCTCTGACAAAATTCTTTTAGAAAGAAACTATGAGGTGGTCATTTGAACTAAACTCAGTGACTGTGACTGAAGGGATCAAATATACTGAACCAGAAATTTTTTCTTTAATCAAATCATAGAGGTGGAAACATCTCTGTATTCAAGTTTTAAAAGATGCATTGTTTAAAAAATAAAAACTTTACCTCCTTTATTGTAAAAAGGTGTCTTACATTTTCATGATAAAAGGTGAAAAATCTATAAATTCTGTCACATGATGTCTACTGGAATGGATTGACCTGAAAGAGCCACATGTTACTTCTGCAAAAATATATGTATTCTTACAACATAGCTTGTTTAACTGAAATGGAAACTAAGTGGTAGACATTTAAATATAGTTACCTGAGCTTCGAGGAAGATATCAGATTAGAAAGATGCAGGGTTCTCCTCATGCACAGAAAAACAGCTAAAGGAAAAGAGAAACATGGCCTGGAAAAATGTTCTAGGGTTTTGGACACCAGGGGAAGCTGAACACCACCCAAAAGAGAAAAGGACACAGAAATGAAAGCTAATGGAATCATGAGTAGAAAGCTGGAGCTACACCCACTAGTGCCCTTCCCCACCCTACAAGTAGACAATTTAGAATTCTCTGGGCTTAGGCCAGTAGCTACAGTCAGAGGGCCCACAATGACCCACATCTCCAGGAAATGAGAGAGAAAGGGATTCAGCCTGAGGCTGATTCAGCTTTTGGCCAAAAAGTTTGGTCTGCTGTGTCCCACAAACCCTTCCAGACTGGGAATGGCACACCATTGTTTGCCCTGGGTTTCAGATGAGAACAAATAGTATCAAACCTCTCAATCACTCTCCCTACTGACTGGGACTGGTTAATGAAGATTCCAATGGAATTGGAATTATTTCCCACTGGGGAAAAGGGAAAGAGTTACCAGGAAGTTTGAAGTAATTTTTTGAGAAACTTTGAATTGTGAAGCTCTGTGGAGTCTCCAATCAGGAACCCCTGTCATATTGTTGTTGGCAGTGTTGCAGTGAACACAGTCTGACCAGGCTTTCATCTGAGAGAGCTACAGAAGACCACCACCTGCTGGCAGACCAAGGAAGTGCATGTGAGTAAATTAAAAGTAAAAAATTTAGAGACTTTCTCAGGCCTTTACAGCCTCCTTCCCCAAGCCCTCAGAAATGGGTCTGCAACCCATTACTTGGCCCATGCACAGGATTTGAGCAACTAATACGGACAATCCTAAAGACCTGAAAAAGTTTGAACTAAGAATTAAAGAATGGCAGTAACACACAGTCACATGCCACTAAATCCTTATGAAAGAGTGAGAGATTAAACATCACAGAAAGCTCACCAACATAATCAGATGCTTAATATCAGCAAAAAATTACAGTCCTTTCTAAGAAAATGGAAGAAATCACCCAAGCAAAGGAATGTATCAAAACACCAGATGAGACACAAGGTTTGAGATATAGAAACAAGATTTATACAGATCTACAAAATCAAATTAATGAGTTGAAAGACAACATGGTTAAAGCAGTAAAGGATATCAAGAAGACACTGAGAAAGTAGAAAGAGTATTTGAGGATATATGGCTGAAAATTTCCCAACTTTAATGAAAGAACTGAATGTACATATCCAAGAAATATGCCATACCCCAACATAATAAATCCATATAGACCTACCCCAAAACACATACTACTCAGAATGTCAAGCAGAAAAGATGAAGAGAAAATTTGGAGAGCAGCAAGGGAGAAGAAACCATCACATTCAAGGGATGCCCAGTAAAATATAGTGAAGATATTTCATCAGAAACCAAGGATGTGAGAAGATGGTGGTATGATATAATTAGGATACTGGAAGAGAAAAATTGCCAGCTGAGAATTCTTTATCCAGCAAAATTGTCCTTTAAATTGAAGGTAAGTTTAAAATATCTTCAAATAAACAGAAAAAAAAAAGAGTTTATTAAAAAAAAAACAATGCACCTTTACAGGAAGTATTAAAGGGACATTAGCAGCCTCAAAGAAAAAGACAGGAGAAGAGGCTTGGAGGAGAATGTAGAAGGCAAAAATAAGAGAAAGTATAACCAAATGAGTAAAAAGACAGACAAAATAAGATATAACATATGATAAACAAAAAATAGTGGAAGTAAATAATTCATTTACTGTAATATCATTGAATACAAATACATTAAACTTCTTAATTAAAAGATATAGGCTAGGATATTGTGGGAAGATGGTGTCAGATTAGTCCAACAAGCCTCAGCTCTCTCACAAAAACAATGGAGAAATAACCAAATGCTACCCAATGGGGTGAGCAGACCAGGACAGTGCTTCACAAATCCCAGGATGGTGAGGGGAAAAAGAGATGAAGAACCTGAAACAACAATCTGTGAGTTGCTAAACCCCCTTGTCATGCCTTGCCCCACCCCAAAGATATTAATCAGTGTTAAAAACCTAGCATGATTTCAAAGAAAGGACATATGAACTGGAATAGACAGGAGAACAGAAAGAGAAGATAATGGAAAAAATGGAACAGGGCCTTATTGAATTGAATGACAATGCAAAACACCAAAATAGACACATTATCATTTTCCCAGAAGGAGAATCAAATGGAAAAAGGGGCAGAAAGAATATTTGAGGAGAAAATGACTTAAACTTCCTTACTCTAATGAAAGAAAATTTTTAGAAAAGATAAATTAAAGGGTAAAAAGATAGACAATAGTATGATATGATAACCAAAAACTATAGTCAAAATGGGTGAAGTAAGTAATGCCTTTACAGGAATAAATTGAATGTTAATGGCTTGAACACACCAATCAAAAGACATAGACTGATAGAATGGATTTTAAAAATGAGCCTTCTATATCTTGCCTACAAGAGACTCACATCAGACATATGGACAAAAACAGGTTTTTTTGGAAAAAGATATTCAACAAAGAGTAACCAAAAAATAGCCAGGTTAGCAATGTTAATATTGGACAAAATAGATTTTAAATGCAAAACTATTATAAAGGATGAAGGAGGTCATTATATATTAATAAAAGGGTCAATTCATCAAGATGAAATAACTATATTAAATAGTTATGCACCTAATCTCAGTGCCTCAGGACACATGAGTCACACACTGGCAAAGCTGAAGGGAGAAATGGATGTTGCTACAAGAATAGATGGAGACTTCAATACACAACTCTCAGTATTGGATAGAATATCTGGACAAAAGATAAATAATGCTACAGAGATTTTCAATAATATGATAAATGAAATAGACTTAACAGACATCTACAGAGCATTGTACCCCAAAACAGCAAGATAAACATTCTTTAAAAGTGCTCATGGATCATTCTCCAAGATAGACCATATGTTGGGTCACAAGAAAAGTCTCAATAAATTTAAAAGTATTAAAATTATACAAAACACTTTCTCTGATCATAGCAGAATGAAGGTAGAAATCAATAATGTACAGAGAAAGGGAAAATTCTTAAATATATTAATATTAAGCAACATATTCTTAATCAGTGTTGCAAAGAAGAAATTGCAAGAGAATTCAGCAAATATCTTGAGATGAATGAAAAATGAGAAAACAATATATCAATGCCTATGGGACACTGTAAAGATAGTGCAGAGAGGGAAATTAATGCACTCAATGCTTGCTTTAAAAAAAGAAGAAAGAGCTAGAATTGAAGACTGAACTGCATGCCTGGAGGAAGTAGAAAAAAATGGTAAACTAACTCCAAATCAACTTGAAGGAAATAAACAATAAAGATAAGAGCAAAAATAAAAGAAATTGAGAAAAAAAATAAAAATAAACAAAATCAAAAATTGGTTCTTTGAGATCAACAAAATCAACAAACTCTTAGCTAGGCTGACAAAGGAAAAAAGGAGAGAAGACACAAATAAAATCAGAAATGAGAAGGAAAAGGCACCCAAATAAGAAAGGAAGTAGTAACACTTTCACTATTTGCTGATGTCATGATCCTATATAGAAAATCCTGAAAAATTCCACAACAAAGTTCCTGGAATTAATAGATGAGTTCAGCAAAGTGGCAGGATACAAGATTAATATGTAAAATTAATTAACATTTCTATATACTATTGATGTGCAATCTGAGGTGGAAATCAGAAAGAAAAAAAAAAAACAATCAAATAAATAGGAATTAACTTAACCAAGGATATAAAAGTCCTATATTCAGAAAACTATAAAACATTGCTGAAAAGAAAATGAAGAAGAGTTAAATAAATGGAAGGACATTTCATGTTCATGGTTTAGAAAATTAAATATCCTTTTATATCAATTCTCCCCAAACTGATTTAGAGATTCAATGCAATCCCAATAAAAATCTCAAGGGCCTTTTTTTTTTTGAAGAAATCAAAAGTCAATAACCAAATTTATTTGCAAGGTTAAGTGGCCCCAAAGACCCAACAATGTACTTTTTCTAGAAAAAGTATGACAGAAGACTCTTACTTACTGTCTTTCAATCATATTACTTAGCTACAATGATAAAAACAGCATGATAGTGGCATAAGGAAATTTCCCAAGGGAAATCAAGAACTCAGAAATTGACCCCCACATCTACATGGAAATTATTTTTGACAAGTCTGTTATGCCCACCCAGCTGGGCTAGAATAGTCTATTTAACAAATGGGGCTGGGAGATCTGTATATCCATAGACAAAATAAAAGAAAAAATTCTATGAGATCCTACTGAAATGTGTGTAAGCGTTACCTCTGGGATGACCTCCTGACTCATTTTGAAGTATCTTAGCCATATAAAATCATTTGTCTTTATCATTTCCCCCTTTTATTCAAGGTCTTTTTTCAGTCGCATTGCCAGTTGGTGTTTGGTAGTAATCTCTCAATACCAGGGAGACTCATCCCTGGGAACCTCTGTGGAGCAGCAAGTCCTACTCTACAGCTCATTGGAATCACCCAGGACAACTGGCGGGGAGATAATAATGGCCAATGGCTATTCCATGTAATGGAGAGAGTCTGCAGCTGCAGGCAGGATAATCCCATCTATCTTCCCCATGGGATATAAGCCCCCTTTCAGTTGGAGATGGAGTGGACATCACCATCCCAGACTCCTCAGGATGGGGAGAAGAGCTATAGACTAGAGTGGACTTACCTGTATTCTACTATGGACACTTTATCATTCAAGTAATGGAAGAAATTACAACTTTGATGTGGAGCCAGGGGCCACTGGAGGCTCTGGGGTCAGGGAGAGGGAAAAGCATTTGTAATACAGGGGTTTTTTCAGGACTTGGGCATTGTCCTGAGTGACATTGCAATGACAGATATAGATCATTTTATATCATCACATAACATGCAGAACTGTGTGGGAGAGAGTGTGGTCTACAAGGTGAACTACGGTCCATGCTTAATGGCAAAGCCCCAGGATGTGTTTATCAATTGCAATTAATGTGCCACACTAATGAAGGGTGTTTATGTAATATGTTGTGGATTTGTCACTGCAAATAATTTTAGAACAATTTCATTACTCCAAAAAGAACAACTCCATAACCCTTAGCAGTCACTTCTCAATCTCTCTATCCTTCTGCAGACCTACATAACCAATAATATAATTCTATATTTATAAATTTATTTGTATTTACTTTTTATATAAATTGAATCATAAAATACATATTACTTTGTGTCTGGTTTCTTTCACTTGGCATAATTTTTTCTCTGATATTAATATCTTGTTACATTAACATATATTTGTTCAGTTTCAAAAAAACAGTCTTATAAACAATTTTTCATGTATTCATATTTCACATGAGGTTTCACTATTCTATAAAGCGTCTTGTTACATTTTGTAGCTTTCTTTCTAATAATGTACATGACCTTAGACTTTCCCTTTCAAACATTCTCATCCCATATAGTAGCTCTGCAAGTTACAAACACTATGATATACTTCCACCTTTCTATTCATTCCCAAAGATTATCAAACAACATCTTACTATTATGCACAGGTTAAACCTCAACTTCCCATTCTCTAACTTTTTTCTATTTTCTGGTTATCTATATTCTTGTTATTAACTCTATGATTTTACACAACATATTTAGTTCATAGTCCTGTAATCATAGAAATTTTTCCTTTTCTGTCTGGCTTGCTTCACTCATGCAGGACCTGATAGCTTACCGCTCACATGTCCTGGCTTTGCACCCATGTATGTGGCCTCATAGCACACCCACACATGGGTCCTGGGGTGCTCACCTACTCGTGGGGCATGGCGGCACACCTGCGCACTTGGCCTGATGTTTCACTCATGCACGGGGTCTGGGGGGATCTCATCTGTGCAAAGGGCCTAGTGTCCAATGTGACTTCTATATTTTTCTTTATTTTATTTTTACCAGGAAGTCCCAGGGTTTGGCCCCAGATACCTCCATATGAGAGACATATGCCCAACCATTTGAGTCACATCTGTCCCCCTGTTATATCTCTTAAAGTTGACCAAAGATACATAGAGTTACAACCTTTTCCCATACAGGATGGTCATATAATAAAATCAGGCTTAGTTTATCACCAGCATTCTGAAAACCAGACCTAGGGAGAAAAACTAGGTCTGGGGACACATGCATGGTTTCAAATATAGCAAATGTTTAGCCTACCTTAATTATCACAAAATCAAAACAGTGAGAATATTTGCACAAAGTGTTTCTTTTTGAAGAGTTGCCATTTATCTATTTTTTTTTTCTTTTGTTGCTTGCGTTTGGGATGTAAGATTCAAGAAACCACCTCCTACCACAAGATATTGAAGATATTCCTTATATTTTCCTCTAGTAGATATATGGTTCTGGCATTTATTATGAGGTCTTTTATTCATTTTGAGTTGATTCTTATATAGGAAGTAAGGTAAGGATCCTCTTTCTTTTGTTTATGAATATCCAGTTCTCCCAGCACCATTTTAAAATATATTTTATTGATTCATATTAATAAAGCATACAATTTATCCAAAGCCAGCACCATTTTTTGAAGAGATTTTTATTAAAGTTATGTTAATTTGGTAGGTTTTTCAAAAACCAGTTGGGCTTAGAGGTGAAGGTATATTTCTGGATTCTCAATTCTATTCCACTGATCAGTGAGTCTATCATGCAAATACTACGCTGTTCTGAACACTCTCACTTTGTAAAATGTTTCAAGGTCAGGAATTGTAAGTCCTCCCACATCAATCTTCTATTTTAGAATGCTTTTGTCTAATCAGGTGTACTTTCCCTTTCAAATAAATTTTATAATTGCTTTTACTATTTCTGTAAAGTAGGCTGTTGGAATTTTGATTCGTGTTGCACTGAATCTATAAATCAATTTAGGTAGTACAGACATCTTCCTGATATTTAGTCTCACAATCTATCAACACAGAACGTTTTTCTATTTCTTTAGGTCTTCTTTCCTTTACTTCAGCATTTTTTGTAGTTTTCTGAATATAGGTCATGTACTCCTTTGGTTAAATTGATTCCTAGTTATTTATGTCTTTTTGTTGCAATTGTAAATGGAACGCTTTTCCTAATTTCCTCCTCAGATTGTTCTATAGTGCTGTACAAAACACTACTGATTTTTATGTGTTTATCATATTTTCTGCCAATTTACTATCTTGCTTAGTAGATCAAGTAGCATTGTCGTAGACATTTCAGAAACTTTAAATATCGGATTATGTCATTGACAAATAGTGAGAGTTTTACTCCTCTTTTCCTACTTGGATGCCTTTTTTTTTTTCCTTGTCTAATTTCTGTAGCTAGAACTTCTGGCAAAATATTGAATAACAGTGGTGACAGAAGGCATCCTTGTCATGTTCTGGTTCTTTGTGGCAAAGATTTCAACCTTTCCTCATTTAGTACAATGTGGGTTTTTAATATATGCCCTTTAATATATGCCCTTTATCGTATGCCCTTTATCATATTCATTCTATGCCTGTCTTTCAGGTGTATTTATCAAGAAAGAATGCTGGACATTTTTGAATGCCTTTTCTCCATCTATTGAGAAGATCATGTAATTTTTTTCTTCAAATTTTTAATGTTACATATTACATTAAATGATTTCCTTATGTTTAACCATCCTTACATACCATAAATAAATCTCATTAAGTCATGGTGTATAATTCTTTTGATATGCTCTTGGATTCTATGTGAATTTTCTTGAAGAGAAATTTTGCATCTCTGTTCATTATCAATTTTGGTATATAGTTTTCTTTTCCTGTATTATCTTTTTTGACATTGGTGTTAGGGTGATGCTGGATTCATAAAATGTGCTGGATTTCTTTCTTTCCTCTTCAATTCTTGGGAAGATTTTAAAGAGGTTTGGCGTTAATTTTTCTTGAAATACTTGGTAAAATTCACTTGTGAAGCCATCTGGTCCTGGACTTTTCTTTGTTTAAGAGATTTTTAATGATGGATTCAAACACTTTAAATCTGTTTGGATTGTTGAGTTCTTGTATTTCTTGTAGAGTCAATGTAGTTTGTTTATGCCTTTCTAGGAATTTGTTCATTTCATCTAGGTTGTCTCTTTTGTTAGCAAACATTTTCTCATACTATCTTCTTATGATTCTTTTTATTTTTGTGAATTTGTCATAAATTCCATTTTTTTAAATTTTTTATATTATTTACTTACACACTCACTTTTTTCTTTGTTAATCTCATTAATGGTTTTTCTTTCTTTTTTTTTTTAAAGATTTTATTTATTTATTCATTTATCCCCCCCTTGCTGCTTGTGCTCGCTGGGTCAGCTAACCACGCCGTGCGGGCGGGCTTGCCTTCACCAGGAGGCCCCGGGAACCGAACCCGGAGCCTCCCATATGGTAAACGGGAGCCTTACTGATTGAGCCACAGCCGCTTCCCAATGGTTTTTCAATTTTGCTCATCTTTTCCAATGAATAGCTTTTGGTTTTGTTGATTTTTTCCTTTTCTTTTTTTTTTCTCTAAATTTATTTGTTTCTGTTCTAATGATTACTTCTTTCCTTCTACTTGCTTTGGGAATGGATTGCTGTTATTTTATTGTTTCTCCTGTTGTTCAGTTAGATCTTTGATTTTAGCTCTTTCTTCTTTTTTATTATAGGTGTTTAGGATTATAAGTTTCCCCCTCAGCACTGTCTTCACTGTATCCCATATTTTGTTATGTTGTTTTCTCATTTTCATTGATCTCAATATATTTACTAATTTCACTTACAATTTCTTCTTTGACCCACTGATTGTTTAGGAATGTGTTGTTCAGACTCTAGATGTTTGTGAATTTCCCCCTTTCTCATTTATTATTGATTTCCATTATGATCTGAGGAGGTGCTTTGTATAATTTCAACCTTTCTATATTTATTGAGATTTGTCTGGTGAACCAACATATGGTCTATTCTGGAAAAAGATCCCTGAGCACTTGAGAAGAATTTATAGGCTCCTGACTCAGGATGTTATATTCTTTCTGTGTTTGATAGGTCTAGCAGTCTTATCATATTGTTCAATTTCTCTGTTTACTTACTGGTCTTTTCTCTTGCTGTCTATCTAATGATGTGGGTGGTGATTTGAAGTCTCCAACTATTATATTAGAGTTGTCTATTTCTCCCTTCAGTTTTGCTGGAGTGTGCCTAAATGTATTTTGGGGCACCATAGATAGGTGCATAGATATTGATGACTGTTCTTTCCTGCTTTTGACCTGGTGATTCTCCCTTTTATTAATATATATGGCTTTATTTAGCTCATGAAAGTTTTGCATTTAAAGTCTGTTTCATCCAATATTTACATAGGAATCCCTGTTCCTTGCATTATTCCATTACTGGAGGAATTATGAGGAGAAAGATCCATGGAAGAGCAGAAGCTGGAAGTGAAGAGAAACTGTAAGAGAAAGGAGAGGACATGGCCATGTGACAGGAAAGCTGAAGAACACCAAGATTTCCAGCCCTCCAGCACACTACCTACCCCAAGGAAAAACAAGACTTCCAGCCTCTGAAACAGTGAGACATGTAAGTCCAGTTTATTTTGCCAACTTATTGTGTGGTACTTATCATAACAAATGATGAACTAAGATGGACACCACACAAAATAAAATAAATATTTCTAAAATCTAAAATCAAATTCCCAGCAATGTAACCATTTCATGTCCTATCCTCAACCAATATAGTTTGATTGCTAAAATTCAAAGTCAAACATAAACACACAGACAAAAAAAGTTTAATTCCTTTTATCTAGTTTCAAAAACTCTAAAGATAAACAACAGGAAAATTTTTGAGGAAAACCTATTACAGCAAAGATGCAAAATACCATCCTGCTGACCTCAACAATCTAATATTTTAAATTTCAAATATTTTACATCACAATGAAATAATATTAGAGTTATTTGCTCCATATTTCATTGCCTTGTGTATAATTTGGTGAATATAATTGAATTTTTGCAATGTTTACAAAGATGTCTATAAGTAAATAATATGGAAAATATAATAAGAATATTCAGGAAAAAAAAAAAGGTAAAAAAACCCTACAAAACCAATTATGACATTTCATCTTTGTGGTTGTATAATCTATATTGCTTTCCTGAAAGCTTTCTTGACATCTTTGTTCCTCATACTATAGATGAGAGGGTTGAGAAATGGGTTCAATACAATATAGAACAAGGCAGCCACTTTGTCACTTTTCAAGGAATAAGTGGAGCTAGGTTTTGAATATATGAAGAGCGTGGATCCACTGAAGAGTATGACTGAGATCAGGTGGGAAGCACAGGTGGAGAAGGCCTCGCACCTTCCAGAGGCAGAGTGGATCCTCAGTATAGCCAGAAGGATGTTCAAATAGAAAATCAGGATGGCAAGTATGGTGGAGAGGACTGTGAAGCCCACTATTCCCAGAAGGATTTTTTCATAGACCTGGGTGTTGGTACAGGACATTTTTTACCAATGGTGGTACATCACATAAGAAATGGTCAATGATATTTTTACCACAGAAACTCAGATGGAAAGTGTTGGCAGTATGGGCAATGGCATTCAAGAAACCTCCCAAATATGAGCCAAAAATGAGTCCAGCACAGAGAGGACTGGACATGGCACCTGGATAGAGCAATGGGCTACAAATCGCCACATGGCGGTCATAGGCCATGACTGCTAGGAGATAGCACTCACTGTAGGCTACAATAGAGGAAAAGAAGAACTGGGCTCCACATCCAGCCAAGGACACATGTTTATCTTCAGAGGTGCAAATGGCCAGGATTATTGGGGTATATACAGATATGTACCAGAAATCCAGGAAAGAAAGATTGCCAGGGAAATAGTACATAGGTGTGTGCAGGTGGGAATCATTCCGGATTAAGAGAACAGGGTCATGTTGCCTGACAAGGTTACCAAACAGAGCATCAGAAATATTCCAAAATGAATCAGCTGCAGCCTGGGGCCTGCTGAGAAACCCAACAAGATGAATTCAGTCAGGACAATGTGATTTCCCACTTCCATGTCCACAGAGAAAAATTCTAATTAAAATGATAAGTAAACAATGATTTAGTATTCAACTATCGTAAAAAGTAATCAAGGTCATCAATTAAGTCAACAAATATTTAGAGGCTTGTGGATTATATTCCTACTACATAGAATTATAAAGCTTCAGTCTGCGTTTCAGGAAGATCACTGAGATAGAAGTCAGAATTTGGATTTAAAACTATGAATCTTTGATTATTAACTGTTAAAGAGGAGCCAACCACTTACTCTCATGAGGCACCTGAGTAAAATGAAGCACATAAAGGTTATCAAAATCTCCTGAGAGCTCATCTATTTGAGTTAAGTAGACATTCATGAAAACATCAGGCCAATGTTTGGCACCTACTGGGCACTCAAAAATCATCAGCATTTTTCGCATATTATTGAGAACTTACTCTGAGCCAGACATTTTGCCAATATCTATACAAATAACAAAACAGAGCTACTACTCCTGCCATTATTAGTAAAAATAGTAAAAATCATATAATGCTCACTATGTGCCAGTTAGTATTCTAAGTCTTACACTTAACCCTTTGATCCTCACAACAAACTTGTAGGGTAGGTATAATTATGATTCTTTTGTTATAGTTGATGAAATGGAAGCATGGATAGTTTAAGTAACATTTCCAAGGTCACTGAACTATTAAACACAAAGCTGATGCTGGAGCCTAGAATTTCCTTAATCAAGATCCCATGCTTTCAAATTTTAAGCCATTTTTCTCTATTTTAGGTAAATATTTTCCTCTTTTGTTTTCCTGACAAAGACAATGTTCTAGTCTTCTGACAACCTGAAATTCTTTCCCTTTTAAAATAGCTTTTAAAACAGTTATCTTAAGAATGCTTTTTTTCCCCATTTTCCTTTAGTTGATGTGAGATATATAAGCAAGGTTTGCACATTTTTTTAATACAATGGATATTAAATATTAGGAAAAAACATGTTTTTGTGTCATGGCATTTGGAAAACATGAATCCTTCAATGTCTTAGTCCTTATGCTCCAAAGCTCTCCAGAGAAACAAAGAGGGAGGCATCCATTTAAACCCTTTATCATTACCAAGTTAGAGATGATGGTCTCAGTTGCCAGCTGACAACCTCTCAAGCTATAAGGGCAGTAGAGAAAAGCTGAAACCAAAAAAGGTTTGTGCTTCATTAAGGTTTAAAATATTTACCTTCAAGCTCAACCAAAGTCAATGTAACTAGAATGCAAACCAAAGTCCTCTAACTTGAGGTCTACTGTTCTGGCTATTAGGAAGACATATGTGGGTGTCCTAATGGTTCAAATATACATGGAAGTATTCAGTGAGTATGCAACTTGATTGGAAAAACTGAGTAACAGCAGTTTGGAGCCCTCAAGTTATTCTATTTCTCTAACTAATTCTATATAAGGGAACTCAACTCATGAGCACATAAAGTATGGATGATTTAACCCTATAGCGAAGGTTCCTTACAAGCTGGCTTCACCTTATTTTTACAACCGTCTGTCTCACTACTTATTCTCATCCAATCAGGACTTCAACTAACTAAATTACTCACAAGATTAATTTCTCCATAATAATTTAATACATTCACACTTAAATATATAGGCCTGTGTTACCAATAATTTGTATGCTAAAATCCTTTTCTGAAATCTCCAGACTGAAATGTTATCATAATAGGAATTTATTATTATTGTAATCATAATGTGAAAATCTTTTGATTATTTCACTGACAAAATGTTTACCGTGAACTTTCTCTACCACTTATATATCAGTGTTTGCACTTAGTGTTTGGACTTATATATTAGTGCTATATCTATTGATTAAACAAGGAAAATTATATCTGGGTCTTATTAGGCCCATTTAAATTCAATTACTTTAGGCAACATTGGAAATGTCTCGCAGAGATAATCACTATGCCACTTTTTCTGCCCCTAAAGAGTATAATAACTGATAAATTTTTTTTTTTCTGGGCCACTGCTCAAAAAGTTTTCCCAGAAGAAAATCTTTAAAGGAAACCCAAAGCATGAGAAGCCATATGGCAGTTAACTGTAAGGGTCGGGAAAGAGGGAGATCAGTCCCATTAGAAGAAAGAGAATGTATCACAGTTCTCACCTGGGGTAAAGTCTGATGATCCAGTAACTAACAGAGGTTAAATAAAGACAGATATGGGCCATTATGTAGCTTGCCATAATCTACAAAATTGTGCAGGAGAGAGTGTAAACTACAATGTAAACTGTAATCCATGCTTAGTGGCAATGCTTTAAAATGTTATCATCAATTTTAATGAATATACCACACTAATGAAAGATGTTGTTAATGTAGGAGGTGTAGGAAGTGGGGCATATGGGAATCCCCTATATTTTTATGTAACTTTTATGTGACCTAAATATCTATTCTTAAATATATATTTATTAAAATAAATAAGAAAGAAAGGAAGGGAGGAAGGGAGGAAGGGAGGGAGGGAGGAAGGGAGGAAGGAAGGAAGTAAGGAAGAAAGGAAGGAAGGAAGCACTTGTACTGACTTGAAAAAAAAAAAGATGGGGTGGATCCAGGTATCAGCAGATGATCCAGAAGAGTCACCAAATCACCAGGTTTATTGGCAGCCATATTGAGGATTTTGACATAAATGGAAGCCCTTGAAATAATGAGGAAGTCATGCAAGAAATCTACACATTTAATGTTCAGGCCAGATAATGAATTGAAGGGGATCATGGTTTTCCCCTTTCCTGGAAATTCTCTTAAATCCTCAGTCCTCTGTCATCTGTTAGCCAAACCTTTGATAAAGGCAGTAAAATAACACGTTAAGAAGTTCTGGAAAGAACTGTGTCCTCATCCTGGTAAGTAGCAAACACAGACTGTCATTCTCAAACTCTCTTCCGAACAGTAATTCATATTTACACAGTAGTTTAACCTCAAGGTGCTAATAAAATCCTAAACACAAGAACTTTTCAAAGGAAGCATTTCTAATGAAAGCTTCCTATTGCAATTACAAGCAAGAAATTGCAAAGTCTTTGAACAGATACATAAATAAATTTGAAGGCTTTTAATACTCCATTAAAAGACCCAATATTATACTCATCATTTAGACTTCCATGTACAATATAATTGCATCATAAATTCATTGCATTATATATTAGTATAAAGTTCTGTTTAAAATAAAAATGAGGTAAACTAAACCATAACAAAATGATATGTTGTTATATTGAAAAAAATGGCTACATTTCTTTACAGGCCCTGATGTCAAGTGTGGAGACATTTTCCACACCTTGAATCCTGAATGACCTTTTGGTTTGCTTTGGCCAATAGGTTGTACCAAAGTCTGTGCTGATTGAATTCCCAGACAGCCATGTCTCATAGGCTTTGATTGCTTTTCTTTTCAGTTTGGAATCCTGCTACCACCATGTAAACAAAACTGGAGTAGCTTTCGGGACATCTGGTGAGGTTCTCTCCATCTTCCAAGGTGACAGTAAGCTGTCCCTTAGACATGTTACTGGGGTCATTCTAGATCATCCAGCCCCACCTGAGTGAACAGCTGAGCACAGACACTTGAACCAGCCCAGCTGACAGCAGACAGGTCTGGCACAGGCAGAATGCAAAATTGAAATGTCACCTGACCAAATCCTGATTCTACCACCTTGGAAACTGTAATTCTGGGAGTCTTTTAGCAACAACTCAACCTGGGAAACCAAATTCCTATGATTCCAGTTTGTTAATATCTCTTTTAGAAGTCATCATAAAGCATGCACAGATAACCTCAATCAGGAAAACATTGTGTGGGAGAAGAGATTAGCATTTTTTCATACATATATGTCTTTGGATACATGAGAAATTATCACTATCTTGTTTGAAGTCAGAAACACAATGTAGAACTTCTTTTTACATGAAGATTTGCCTTTTTATAGGCATTTCCCTATAGTCGTGTAAGTTTCTTTGTATTGTCTAACCCCTTTATTCTTTGACTTACTTTATCATCAAATAATTAATGTCATTTAACATTTTGGAATCATAGAACTCTTTCAGTACCTGATAAAAGCAAAGATCATCCCAACAAAATACACATCTGTATGAACACATAAAATTTTACAGGGTTTACAAATTATCAGAAATCTACCCATGGAATTTCTGGTTATGATACTTATATTTAAAATTCCATAATTACAATATGAATAACTTTCTTTCCAGTGTTAACATTCTATAATTATAAGAGATGAATAATAAATACGTCAAACTTAACATATTTAAAACAAAATTCCTACCTATCACTTCCAAAATTGATCTATATGATTAGTCCCCAGATCAGTTAATAAAATTCCAGCCCTTCAGTTTTCCCTTCTATTTTCTCTTCAATCTTCCAGAAAATTCTGATGTTTTTACCTTCATGACATATCCTGTATCTGACCATTTGCCAGCACCTCCACTGCTGCCACTTATGTCCAAAAACTATTTTCATAATGCAATAATCTCCTAACTGGTCCATACCTCTACCTCTTACTGTCTGTACCTTGCAGTGCTTTAGTTTAAAAAGTTAGGTCATGTCACTCCTTTACCCTGTAAGTGCTCCCATTTTACTCTGAATTCAAATTCCATAAAATGCCCTAAATTTCCACTACAAACTGACCCTCTATTAATGAGTATTTTCATTCCTAACGTGCCAATCATTTACTCTGTTCCAGCCTTGATGGCTTTCTCACTATTTTTCAAAAATTCCAACCATACCCTAATATCATAGATATTGAGCTTTCTTTTCATCTCCCTGATCACTATTCCCCTAAATAATTGTGTGGCATACCCACATCTACTTTAAGTCTGTTTCATATGTCCTTTACTCAATTAGACCCACCTTAATTATCTATTTTAATTTTCATGCCGACATCCAGCAATATATACCATCCTTCTGACTCTGCTCAGATTCTACTCTTTTCCCTCCATACTTGTTTTCCTTTTTCTCCTGTTTATTAGGTTCATTATTTTTTCTCCCACCCAATTGCAACATACACATGAGCAGAACAATTTGACTATTTTTTTAAGTTGTATGTTCAGCATTTTGAACAGTTCATAGTAACTAATGGACATTCTATAAATATTTCTAAGATGAATAAATGGGTAGTTGTCTTTCATCCAGGAAGGATTCTATAAACAAATGGAATTTCATTGCTCCATGCACCATAAGACTAATAAGAAGGAAGCATAAATAAAAGAGAGGATTCATTCCCAAAATTCGAATCCATCCTGAATTTGAAACAAATTAATTAATATATGAATGTGAAATTAAAGGCACAGGAAATAACAGACATGAATGACTTCTCAAAAAATGAGTGTTTGCCTGTAGCAACTCAGCTTCTGGCTTCCTTCCCTGGGAGCATCCAAAATTTTATAGCAATAGAAAATCAGTATCAGGAAATGAAAATGTCATCCCTTGACAGCTTGGGCAGCACCATAAAGAGTCAAAAAGCATAAGCCATTTTTTTTTCCTGTAGATTTCTCCACTATGGAAGGGAATATACGATGGCACCAGTGCAATTAGCAGAGTAAATTTCCAATTCAAGATGAGCACCAGATATAGTATTGGATGGCATCCTATTTTCAAAGGCAGCATATGAGTGTGTGACTGTGCATGTGTATGTGTGCATGTGTTTGTGTTGTGTGTGAATATGGTGTGTTTGGCACAATAGTGATAATTTGAGAGCTAGGCTAGACCCTGCAGCCCCATTACTAATTTCAACTGATGGAAAAGAGAAGCCCTTGATCCTAGGTACTGACCGTTGATCAGAAGGGAAAATTCCTGGAAATGTCACTGTTTTCCACTCCTCTGTTATTTTGAGTGCCTTTTCTAAATATAATATATGTATTTCCACAAGAGCCTTTGGGACTCTTTCCATATAGCATCCCAGAAAAGTTACCTCAGTCTCCAAAGACTCAATTACAATTCATTTGCAGTTTGGGGATGATATATTATTAAGAATATGATGAAACACATAGTGTTATATTAAATTTTGATATGTCTGAATATAAATATTGAATGTGTCTGATTATAGAAATTTTCCAAATTGTGCTATTTAGATTTTCTAGGATATATCATGTTGTCCATACTTCTTTGTTCCTTGTTATATGCTCCTCACTCTGACCACTACCTAGATAATCTGGTTTGGGGAAGTTATGGAACACAGACTTTGAGACTCCTCTTCCCTTAGAAGTCAAAGCAAGAGAGTGAGCTGTTGTTAGCAATGGAGAAAGCAATGCATTATACTTGGCCTTAGGTCCATATCTTAAAAACCTCCTATGCTAGAAAAAATTTTTACCTTGCCCATTTTGCCAACCAATGGGACCTAAAATTGAGCTAGAAAAATTAATAATGATCATTTGGATCTGTTCTTACCTGATGAAAGGCAATTTAGTTCCAGGAGAATTATAAGAATCTAAATTTTCATTTAAAAATTACCATAATTATGTTAAAGTAGTTTTCCCTAATGACTGAAAAAGTTTTGGAATGAGTAACATTTCAGTTCCTGTTATAATTCAGAGCTGTCAGGAGCTAATTTCATGGATTTTTTATTTTTAAAAAGGTTTAGATTACATAAATGCTACTTAAAAAATGTATGGGATTCCCATATGCCCCACCCCCCACCCTCCCTCATTTTCTGACATTAACAACATCTTTCATTAGCGTGGTGCATTTGTTACAATTGACGAATACATATTGAAGCATTGCTACTAACTGTGGACTATAATTTACATTATAGTTTACACTCTGTCCGCACAATTTTATAGGTTATGACAAAATGTATAATAGCCTGTATATATCATTGCAATGTCATGTAGGAAAATTCCTATGACCCAAAATGCTCCATGTTACACCTCTTCTTCCTTCTCCTTCCCCTCAGAACCACTGGTGGTCACTTAAATTTTTTGTTTTGTTTTTATTTTTAGATTAAAAAAATATTGAAGTTTATCAAACATACGTGAACATACACAAACAATAAGTGTATAGCAATAGTTGTGAACTTATAAAACAAACATACATAACATCATACAGGGTTGTCATACCTCACCCTACCACCAATTCCTTGTATTGTTGTGAAATATTTTTAACTAATGATTAAAGAGCACCCTTAAAAGATTACTACTAACCAAAGTATTTTTCCCCAACCCACCCTATTATTATTGTTATTTATATCATTTATACATGAACATACATAAACAAGTAAAACAGTAAAAGTTGTGAACTTACAAAGCAAACATTCATAACACCATAGAGGGGTCCCATACATCAATCCTCCAACAATACCTTGCATTGTCGTGAGATATTTGTTACAAATTATCAAAGAATATTTTCAAAATCTTACTACTAATTATAGTCCTTTTCTTATATTTGGTATATTTTCCCCCAACCCAACCTATTGTTATTTTTTTAATGTATCTTTTATGACAGAAGTTGTAAACTTACAAAACAATCATGCACATGAGCAATATGCTCAAACATCACCCCTCTATCAACACACCAGACCGTGGTGGCACATTTGTTACAGATTATGAGATAATATCAATCTGATTATTACCAGTTTCGCAGTGTACATTTGGCACACATTTTCCATACTCCCTCATTATCAACACAGTACATCTTTGGCATAGGTGCAAGAATGTTCCCTTATTACTGATAACCACAGTCCACAGGTCACTTCATTTATATTTTTTCCATGCTTCTCCACATTCCCACTAACCTGCAATAATGATGTACATCTGTTCTAGCACACAAAGGACACTCTTGCATCTGTACTATCAACCACAATTCTCACCCACCTCTGGGTTTACTGTGCTATTCAGTACCTAGATTATTCTCTAGCTTTCTGTCAATTAGCATTTACATCCCTAGACTACCATTTTCAGCCACATTCCCATTTATAAACCAGCTGTTACTCACTATAATGTGTCACCATCAACTCTGTACATTTCCACACTTTTACAGTAAAGCTAATTAAAACTTCTACATACATTAAATATCAGTAGTCCATCTCAGGCCTCCTCTTATCTCCTTTAAGAATCCACAACCTAACACCAAGTCTTGAAGATATTTTCCTACATATTCTTCTAGAAGCTTTATTGTTCTTGATTTTATATTTAGGCTTCTTATTTAATTTCTGTATAAGGTGTGAGACAGGCTCCTCTTTCATTTATTTGCTATGGATATCCAGCTTTCTCAGCACTACATGTTGAATGGACTGATATACCCAAGCTGGGTAGGTTTGACAGGGTAGTCAAAAATTACTTGACCATAGATGTGAGGGTCTGTTTCTGAACCACCAGTTCAGTTCCATTTGTCTATGGGCCTGTCTTTGTGCCAGTACCATGCTGTTTTTACCAATGTAGATAGGTAATATGACAAAGTCCAGAAATGAGAGTCCTCTAACTTCCCTTTTCCTTTTCAAGGTGTTTCTGGCTATTCAGGACTCCTTACCCTTCCAAATATATTTGATAATCATGTTTTCCATTTATTTAAAAAAATGTGGTGGAATTTTTATCAGGATTGCATTGAATCTGTACATCAATTTGAGTAGAATTGACATATTAATGATATTTAGTTTTCTGATCTGTGAGCATGAAATGCTCTTCCAATTATTTAGGTCTTTTTTTTTTTTTTTTTCTTTTAACAATGAGTTGTATTGTCTGAATACAAGTGCTTTACATCTTAGGTAAAGTTTATTCTTGACTATTTGGGTTTCATTTGTCATATTTTACATTCACCACTCTTTTGACACTTTTAGTTACTTTTCTTGATATAATCTTCATTTCTAGACTCTTGTCTAGGCCTCTCTCTCCTGTCTTTTCATTCAAGGCTGTACCAAACCCTTTAGTATCTCCTGCAAAGCAGGTGTCTTGGTTACAAATTTTCTCCGTTTCTGTTTATCTGAGAATATTCTAAATTTGCCCTCATTTTTTTTAAAGACAGTCTTGCCAGACACAAGATTCTTGGCTGGAAGTTTTTCTCTTGCAATATCTATTTTTATTTATTTTTATTTTTTAAAAGATACTTAGATTACATAAATGTTACACAAAAATATAAGGATTCCCATACACCCCACCTCCCAAACTTTCCACAACCTCCCACATAAACAACCTTCATTAGTGTGGCATATTAATTGCAATTGATAAACACATCTTGGGGTTTTGCCATTAAGCATTAAGCATAGTTCACATTGTAGACCACACTCTTTCCCATACAGTTCTGCATGTTATATGATGATATAAAATGGCTTATATCTGTCGTTGCAATGTCACTCAGGGCAATACTCCAATCCCAAAAAAGCCCCTGTATTACAACTGCTTTTCTCTGTCCCTGTCCCAAGAGTCTCCAGTGGCCACTGGCTACACATCAGTGTTGTAATTAATTGCTAGAATCACAATATGTCTGTAGTAGAATACCAATAAGTCCACTCTACTCCATTGCTCTTCCTCCTATCCTGAAGTGTCTGAGATGGTGATGTCCACTCCACCTCCAATTAAGAGGGGACTTATATTCCATGGGGAAGATAGATGGGATTATCCTGCCTGCAGCTGCAGATACTCTCCATTCCCTGGGATGGCCATTATTCATCATCATCTCCCCACCAGTTGTCCTGGGTGAGTCCAATGAGCTGTAGAGCAGGATTTGCTGCTCCACCGAGGTTTCGGGCCCAGCTGGCACATGGACAGCCCAAAGACTCAAGTCTTTGGATGTACACTTACAAACCTCAGCACCAAGTATAGGTTTGAATAGAAGGGACAGATAAGCCATGTGCAGGGAAGACATAGTTGAGTCCAACTCTGTCACTCTCAGGAACACAAACTCCAAAGTAGGGCCCACTAGCAAGGCACCAAACTCCAGAGCTATCCACCCTGACATAGGACCTGGGTGTCTCCAGAGCCGTGAGGAGCCCGACTATTTGGGGTGATATCGAATTTCAAATTCTGTGAGATCCTACTGAGATGTGCATAAGTGTTACCTCTGGGATGATCTCCTAACTCATTTTGAAGTCTCTTAGCCATATAAACTCATTTGTCTTTATGTTTTACCCCTTTTATTCAAGGTCTTTTTCCATTCACATTGCCAGTTGGTACTTGGTAGCAATCCCTCAGTGCCAGGGAAGCTCATCCCTGGGAGTCATGTCCCATGCTAGCAGAAAAGTAATGGATTCATATGCTGAGTTTGGCTTAGAGAAAGGCCACATTTGAGCAACAAGGAGGCTTTCAGGAGGTAACCCTTAGGCATCCCATAACAATAGGCTAAGTTTCAATTTCCAGAGCAAAGACTCATAAGGCTAGTCATCAATATCAAGGGCCCATCAGTGGACCACCCTCCTTCACTAGTCACTGCCCCTGCACTTGGAGGACTGTTGCTGCTCCATTAGATAATGTGGCAGAGCTCTGTAGGATGGGAATTCAGTATTCTCTCATTTATTGAGTAATTCTCCACCCACTATGACAATGCCCCATGAACATTTGAAATTTTTATATACCTTATATTTATGCTCAAGTGAACTTCCTCCCATACATCCCACATCCCTGACACTCCACAGCAATGATCCGCCCCCACCCCAGTTGTAACTCTTCTGTGATTGAAAACTTCTTCAAAGATGAAGCAGTTACAATAGCTGAATAAAATAAATAGGAAATTAAAATAATAATAAGTTTAAATGGAAGAGATGAAATACATAAAAGTAAAAAAACTAAAAATTTAAATTAAATTTAAAAATTGGGGTATTAAAAAAATGAAAAAAAATTGTTTTTTAATCTTTTGGTTTTCATCACAGCAATATCTGGTGTCCAGTCTGTACCGTGGCACCTTACCACTCTCATTCCCTAGTGTCTCACTATTTTTCATTTTGTTTTCAAAGAAGATTTAGATCACAGCAAATTCACACACAGAATACAAGAGACTCTCATGTCAATGAATTGGGAGGTGTTCTCAACCAGATTGCACAAAGGGTCATCTGGGTCAGAGAGCAAATGGGAATAACAAAGTTAGATGCCCCTTACACCAACCACTGCTTCATCCTTCTCCCTGGTGCAGTGATCTTGAATGCTAGAACAACAGTAATTGTTTTGGCCAAGACAGGGGAAACAGCCATGGTAAACACAATTTCAAATGTCATTTGTTGGAGGATGCAGTTGGTTGTGTTAGGATGACCAATGAAGAGTAAGGAGCAGAGGAAGCACAGGGTGAGGAAGATGAGAAGGATGTAGCTGAGAATCCTGTCATTGATCTTGACAATGGGAGTATCCCTGTGTTTCACAAAGTCCCCAAGAATAACAGTGGCAAGGAAAGAGAAGCTAAGAGCTGTGCAGCCCAGTGCCATTCCCAAAGGGTCTTCATTAGCCAAGAAGGTAATAGCTTTTTGGAGGCATCAATTTCTCTCACTTTTTGCATACTGATGATCTAGGCACTTCACACACTAATCAATATCTGGTGAGAAGTGCAAAGTGTCATCAACCCATGTTCAGTAATTTTCTCTCATTTACAGGACCTCAAAATAATCACATTGGAACATTCTAGTTCAATCTGTCCAGCTTGCATTGACTCTAAATAATTCTGGGTTTTAAACTGCTTAGTTTCCTTCCCCCAAACTTTCTCTTAGAACCCTGGCCTTGTTTAAGACATTCAGTTTATCAATTAGATAACAGTTGCATTTTCATTCACTATTGAGCTTGCATTCTTTACTTTTTAAAAATACATTTCGTTGTTTATAACATATTGTCATAAAAGGACAGAAATCATAAATGTACCGATTAATTATGATAAAGTGAACACATGGTTAATACCACACAGGCCAAGGAGTAGAAAATAACCAGCCAATTAGAAGCCCCTTTCCTAACTCCATCAAATCACTTCATCTCCCACATCTCCAAAGAAACTACAATCCTGATTTCTAACTCCATAGATTAGTTCTCTTGGATCTTTTTATCCAATATTAGATTCATCCATATGACTTCCATTTGGTTCTTATTCCTTCCTTATTTATCTTTACGCTGGAATGTCATTACTGTGACCTTAAAAAGCATGAAACAGAATATACACTCCTATTCCATTCTTTGTCCTCAAGTGTGTCTTAGCTACTGCTTTTTTTTTCATTGCATTATGAATTTTGTGATAAGTTGTAACAGACCCAAAAAGTTGTCATTTTGATAGCAATTTCACTGAATCAGTAGATCAATTTAGACAGTACTGACATAGATACAATATTGACTCTTTTCACCCTATACGTGATTTCCTTCTATTTATTTCAGTCTTCTTTAAATTATTTCTCAATATTCTTCTATAACTTTATGTGTAGAAGTCTTTTTAAATATTCTTAAGATTTATTCATAGGGAATTCCTGCTTTCAAGGTGTTGTACTTCTCATCTTTAAATTTTCATTTTAGAATGCTCTGTGTTGTATAACCTCCATATCTTTATGCCTATTCTGGCTCTCTGCCCTTATTAATTTTCAGCTTCATTCATCTGTGGTCTCAGAAGTTACTTCACATAATTTTGATCTTTCAAAATTCATTGAGACTTTTTATGTAACTTAGCATTGGTTCTATTCCAGAGAATTATACATGTTGTCTCGAGAAAAATGCATATCCTTTTTTTTTTTTTTTTCTTATTATGGGTAAAAATCAAAATTCTCACAATACATACAAACATTTGCAAAATGATATATAAATATATGTGCATATATGTGTATTTGCTTACAAAAATGTTATTTATATATATATATATATATATACATATATTTTAAGAGGTGCTTAGATTACCTAAAATATTACACGGAACCCACTGGGATTCCCATGTTGCCCACCTCCCACACCTCCCACATTTTGTATTTGGATGAAACGTTCTGTATATGTCTATTAGATCTAGATCCTCTAACATATTATTCAAGCTCTCATTTTCTTCATTAACTCTCTGTTGATATGTTCTGTCTAATGGTGATAATGAGGTTTTAAAGTCCCCCACTATGATTGTGAGACATCTATTTCTCCCCTTAGTTTTTGCATTGTTTGCCTCATGTATTCTATGGCACCCCTTTTAGGTGCATAAATATTTATGTTTGTTTTTTTCTTTTTTACAGATTGCCTCCTTTATTAATATATTGTATCCTTCTCTGTCTCTTAAAATAGTTTGGCACATTCACTCTAATTTGTCCAATATTAGTATAGCTACTCCTGTGTGTTCTTTTTTATTGTTTGCATGTAAAATCAGTTTCCAACTTCTTTCAACATCACTTTGAATCTACAAAAATCTTGGCAGACAGTTTTTTTCTTGTCTTTTAGCACATTAATTATGTCATACCACTGCCTTTTCACCTCCAAAGTTTCACATGGGAAATCAGCATTTAATCTTACAGAGCTTCCCTTATATGTGGTAGATCTCTTTTCTCTCACTTCTTTCAGAATTCTCTCTTTATCTTGAATGTTTGAATATTTTATAAATATGTATCTTGGAGTAGACCTGACAGAATATATATGGTTTGGAGTGTGCTTCACTTTCTGGGCTTGTATATCCATGCTCCTCAAAATAGTTGGGAAAGTAGCAGCCATTATTTCTTGCAACACATTTCTGCCCCCTTTCCCTTCTCTTCTCCCTGTGTTATACCTATAATGCATATATTTGTGTGTTTCAGGTTATCATTCAATTCCCAGAGTCTCTGGTGAATTTTTTCTCTCTTTTTATCTATCTGTTCTTCTTTCTGGGTGATTTCAGATGCTCTACATTTTACATCACTAATTGTTTCCTCTGCCTGTTCAAATCTGCTGTTCTGTGCTTCCAGTGTATTTTTTATGTCTTGCATTGTGCCATTCATTATCATCAGATCTGTTATCTTTTTATGTATGTTTACAATTTCTTCAGTATGTTCCCTCAGTGTCTTCTTACTATCCTTTATGTCTTCCTTCAATTCATTAAGTTGATTCATGATTGTTGTTTTGACATCTTTGATTAGTTATTCCATGTCCTGCATCTCCTCCTCTTTTTTTTTTATTTTTATTGTGGGTAAAAATCAAAATTTTCACAATACATACCAACATTTGCAAAATGATATATAAATATATATGCATATATGTGCATTTGCTTACAAAAATGTTATTATCCTCTTCTTTTTTAATTTGTTCATTAGGCCAGGCCATTTCATCCACTTTCTTAGTACGGCTTGTAATTTTATTGCTGGTGTCTAGGAATATGTTAATTTGATGGGCTTATTGAGTTCATTAGCTTCTCTTTGTGCTCAAGGGTTTTATTTCATTTTGTTTTGTGTTAAGGGTCCTCTTCAGCCTTGGTTCCACATATTCTATATTCTTGCAGTTGTCCTTGTCCCCTTGAAAAAATATCAGGAACATAGAAAAGGAAAGAAAGAAGAGTAGAAAAAGAATAATAATAAATACACTAAAGCAACCATAAAAGAACCAGTGAAAATAAGTAATGAGTGTAAAATCATAAAAAATAAAATAAAAAAGAATAAGAATAAAAAATGTGGGCTAAAAAAAAATGATACCAGAAAAAATAGAATAAAATAAAAGACCAGAAAGTTGAGAGCAGAAGAAAGAAAATAAAAACTAAACAAGAGCAGCTGGAATGAAAGAAAAACAATGTAATGGGGGAAAAAATATGGAATATAATCATCTAAGGAGTAAAAAGGAGAAAAAGAAACAAGAAAATAGATGTCCTTCTTTGGTCCCTAGCATCTGTCTCAGGCTGACAGTGCTCACCAATCAATCAACCTGCAGCTCACCCTCCACAGGTAAGGTACCTGATTTTGGAGAATAAAATAAATAGTAAAATAAATAAATAAATAATATTATACATATAAAATAACAAACCCTGTATATAAGCTCCTTTCCACAAGATACCAACTGAGCCACTGATAACACACTGAATTACTCTCTGGATGCCTTCTCTTCAAGGCTTGTTGGTCATAGTTGATGGGCTGCCTCCACCTGTTCTCCTATCCTTCAATCTGGTTAGGCTTTTTTCTTTTCCTACAGGAAGTTACCAGAGATTGAAACCAGGACCTGATCTATGTAAGGCAGGAGTTGAAACTCTGAGCTACACCCATTCCACCAGTTAGATAGACTTCTGAAGGGTTTTTCTACCTTTCCCCACCCTTTAGACTCGGTCAAATTGGACTTCTGATAGTCTGACAGGTGTTTCTCCTGGCTTCCTTCTCTCCAGGATGTTAGGTACCCACCCCCTCACTGGCCCAGTTCCTCTCTCTCTCAGAGTGGAGGGGAGTGACAGCCTCCCTGATCAGCTCTTCCCTACCCTCTCCCTCAAGCCACTTCAGTGCAGACTGACATCTTTATTTTATTTCCTCTGTTCCACCCGCCCTAACTCCTTTGCCCCATGCACCTTTCTCCATTTGAGTTTCCTGTGTGTCCATCCCACACCTGTTTGCCTTGCAACTCCCACAACGTGGTGTTCCTTTCAACCTCTACTTGTCAGGCTTGCTACTTCCAAGATTGAAACCAGGTTCTGTTGGCCAAACTCACTGAAGGAAAACCAGTTTCTTCCCTCTGCCAGAATTTCTTCCTCTTAGTGAGAAAGACCTCCTTTCCCCTCTCAGTTGGCTGAAATGAGCCAGTGGTTTTATTAGGATACCTGAAGGTGGGGGATATGTGCCTTTCCCAGTAACAGAAGCAAGTAACTCATAGTTTACATTTCTGCTTCTTCATATCTCTGTCCCTCTTACTCCTGGATTATATAAAACAATCTCCTGAACTGCACAAATCCCCAAAGCAGCTTTTTGCATTTCTTCTGTTGTTTTTGTGAGAGATTTGAGCCTTCCCTACCTACTCTACTTAACACAGTCATAAAAAATCTTTGAGTCAGGGAGGATATTGGAAAAGAAATAAGAACATTGAAATGAAAGGAAAAACAGAGCTCAACATATAAAAACCCATGGGATGGAGCTAAATCTGTGATGAGAATGAAATTTATAGCCATAAATGCTTATATCAAAAAAAAAAAAAAGAGCTAAAAATAAGGACCAAACTGCTAACATGGAGGAACTAGAAAAAGAACAACAAATGAACCTCAAATCAAGCAAAATGATGGAATTAACTAATATTAGAGAAGAAATAAATGAAATTGAGAATTAAAAAACACTAGAAAAAATTAACAAAACCAAAAGTTGGTTCTTTGAAAAGAGTAATAAAATAGACAAACTTTTATTTAGACTAACAAAAAAAAAAAAAAAACAGGGAGAAGATACAAGTAAATAAAATTTTAAAAATGAGAGAGGAAATATCACCACTAATGCCACAGAAATAAAAAGTATCATATACTTTGAAAAATTGTATGGATAACTTAGGTCAAATGGACAAATTTCTAGAAACTCACAAACTATCTACATTAATGAAAGAAGAAACTGATGAAATTAAAAGACCAATAACAGGTAATGAATTTGAATTAGTCATGATAAACCTCCCAACCAAGAAAAGTCCAAGACCAGATGTGCCCATGGATAAATTCTACTAATCATTCCTGAATGAACTAATACCAATCCTCCTTAAATTCTTCCACTAAAGAGAAGTGGAAGGAACCTTATCTAACTCTTTTTATGATGCAAAATACCAAAAACACATCAAGGAGCCACAAGAAAAGGAAATTACAGACCAATCTCTTTAATGAACTTAGATGCTAAATTTATCAACAAAATACTTGCTAATAATTTTCAACACATCAAATAAACTTTTCAACATGAACAAGTGGGTTTTATCCCTGATATGCAAGGATGGTTCAATATAAGAAAATCAATCAATGTAATACACCACATTAACAGATCAAAAGAAAAAAAAATCACGTGATCATATCTATTGATGCAGAAAAAACATATGACAAGATACATCTTTTCTTGATAAAAAACAACTCAAAAGATAGAAATAGAAGGAAACCTCTGCAACATAATTAAGAAAAACCCATAGCTAACATCATACTCAAAGGTAAAGTGCTAAAGGTTTTCCCTCTAACATCTGGAACAAGACATGGATGCCACTGTCACAGCATTTATTTAACATTGTGCTAGAAATACATGCTCTATCACTTAGGCAAGGAAAATAAATAAAAATCATTCAAATTGGGAAGAAATAAGTAAAAATTTCACTATTTCCAGATGATATGTACCTATATGTAAAATGCCACCAAAAAATCTGCAAAAAAAGGTTCTAGAGCTGATAAACAATTTCAGTGAAGTGCCAGGATATAAGATCACCACACAAAAGTCAATAGCATTTCTGTACACTAATGCAGACTAATCTGAGGAAGAAATCAGGAAAAAAAAATCCATTTACAATGATAACTGAAAGAATTAAATATCTAGGAATAATTTTAACTAAAGGTGTGAAAGACATGAATACAGAAAACTTCACATCATTTTTAAAAGAAATCAAAGAAGACTTAAATAATTGGACAAATATTCCATACTCACAGATTGGAAGACTAAACATCATTAAGATATCAGTCCAAACCAAAGTGATTTACAGAATTAAGAATCACAATAAAAATCATAGGAACATTTTTTTACTGAAGTGGAAAAGCCAATTATGAAATTCATTTCAAAGGGCAAGGGTAGCTGATTAGCCAAAAACATGAAAAAATTGAGCAATCACACTACTTTCCTTTAAATTATGCTACAAAGCTACAGGGGTAAAAAATACAGTGGTCAAAAATGCACAAGTATAGACATACTGACTGTATTGGTCAGCCAAAGGGGAGCTAATGTGAAATATCAACAATGGGTTGGTCTTTATAAAGGGTATTTATTTGGGGTAAAAGTCCACAGATACCAGGCCATAAAGTGTTAAATTTCTTCTCTCACCAAAGTCCATTGTCAGGTGTTGGAGCAAGACAGCTGCCGATGTTTGCCAGGGTTCAGGCATCTTGGGTTCCTCTCTTCCCAGGGCTGCGTTTTTCTCCAGGCTTAGCTCCTCTGTTCCTCCACAAGGTCAGCTGTAGACTATCAGGAGAATGGCTCACTGCTCCTGTGGCCTTCTCTCCAACATCAAATCTCCAACACCAAAACTGCTTCTCAAAAAGTGCTGCAACATGGGAATCCCAGTGGGTTCCATGTAATATTTTGGGTAATCTAAGCACCTCTTAAAATATATGTATATATATATATATGTATATAAATAACATTTTTGTAAGCAAATACACATATATACATATATATTTATATATCATTTTGCAAATGTTTGTATGTATTGTGAGAATTTTGATTTTTACCCATAATAAAAAAAAAAGTGCTGCAACTCTGTTCTTTGTGACGCCTTTTATATTAGATTCCCCCACCCACCAAGGGGTGGGGCTCAATGCCCTACTGAGGTGGCCCAGTCAACACCCTAATCATAACTTAATCATGTCCAGATTAACAGATCAGTTTACAAGCATGATCCAATTATATTTTTGAAATTTGTAATTACATCAAGTTGCCAAATGGCTACACTGACCAATGAAATCGAATGGAAAGTTCTGACACAGATCCTCATGCATACAGTCAACTGGTATTCAGAAAGGCATCAAACCCACTCAACTGTGACAAAAGGTCTCCTTCAACAAATGGTTCTGGGAGAACTGGATTTCTATATACAAAAGAATGAGAAAGGGTCAACATCTCACACTCTGTACAAAAATTAACTCAGGATTAATCAAAACCATAAATATAAGAACCAAGACCTTAGAGCTCCTACAAGATGAAGTAGGGATTTATCTATGAGACATTGTGGTAGGAAAAGTTTTCATTAACTTCATACCCAAAGCATGAGTAAGGAAAGACAAAATAGACAAATGTGACCTCCTCAAAATTAAAACAAATTTTGAGTCACAAAGAGATTTGTCAAGAAAGTGAAAAGGCAGCTTACAAAATGGGAGAAAATATTTGGGAACCACTTACTTGATAAAGGCCTAATATCCAACATATATAAAAAAATCCCACATCTCAAAAACATAAAGACAGAAAAACTCATTAAAAATGGACAAGATATTTGAATAGATGCTTTTCCAAAGAGGAAATAAAAATGGCTAAAACACACATGAAAAGATGCTCAAGATCACGACCTAGTAGGGAAATACAAATTTAAACTATAATGAGATATCATCTTATACATATTAGACTAGCAGCTATTAAAAAAGCAGAGAACTACAAGGGTTGGAAAGGATGTGGAGGAAAGGGAACCCTCATCCACTGTTGGTGGGAATGGATACTGCTGCAGCCACTGTGTGGGACAGTTTGGCAATTCCTCAGGAGTCTAAATAGAGAATTGCCATGTTTCAGCAATCCCACTCCTGGGTATATACCCAGGAGTATTGAAGGCAGGGACACAAACAGATATATGTCCATCAATGTTCATGGTGGCATTATTCACTATTGCCAACACTTGGAAGTAACCCATATTTCCATCCACAGATGGATGGATAAACAAAAAGTGGCATATACATACAATGAAAAATTACTCAGCTGTAAGAAGGAATGAAGTATTGACACATGTGACAACATAGATGAATCCTGAAGACCCTATATTGAGTGAAATAAGCCAGTCACTAAAGGACACATATTGCATGACCTCAATGATTTGACCTAAGCATATTGAGCAGACTCATAGAGATCAAATCTGGAAGATAGGTTATCAGGAGACAGAAAGGGAGTAGAGTGTGGTGAGCTGATGTTTAAAATGGGCAAAACTTATGATAAGGTAGAAGGAGGGGGTTTGGCAGTGGATGGATATGTGTAGGGTCAGTGGTGCTAGAATGTGATGGTGAACAGTGTAAGGGGTTGGGTTGGACTATCCGTGGAACTGGGGGGAAGGTTGGAGGATAGAACAGGTGAACTCTGGGTAAATGTAGGTCTGTGGTTGAAACTACAATGGATGTAATGTTCTTCTGGCAAACATGGCAGGGAAGGGTCAGTGGTACAGGGAGGTGGTGGGGGGGATAGGTGGGAAAGGGTGTACCTGGGATATGCTTCTTTAGATAATGAATGTTTTCATCTTGTTATAGTGTGTCATCTTAGTGGATGGAGAGCCACACAATAAACAAGAAAATATAAAACTACCATCTTGGGGAGTTCTTATGTTCTCAAATAGAGGGGCAAGAGTCTCTAGAGTACATAGGCAGTGCCTAATAAAAGAAAATAGACCAGTATGTCAAGCCCTCAACACGAATGCTTGAAACTATGAATATTTTTCTTCAATAATTGAAACTTAACAGTTGTCATAGGTTCCAAGCAATGAGGGGTAGGAAGAATGTGTGGAACTTGGGGCATTTGGGGAGTATTCGAATTGTTGTTGTTTGACCTTGCATTGCTGATTGCAGGCCATTATACATTTTGCCAGAACCCTAAAAGTGTACAGTGCAAAATGGAAAATATAACATAAAACATTGACCATAGCTAGTGGCAATGCTTCAATGTTTGTTCTTCAATTGTAACACATGTGCCATAATCATGTAGGATGCTGATGGTAGGGGAGGATGTGGATGGGAGGGGGTTATATAAGAAACACCTATATTTTCTATGTGAAGTTTCTGTAACCTAAAGCTTCTTGGAAAATAAATTGAAAAAATATGACACTTGTGGAATATACAGAAGAAATTGTCAATATACATAAAATATAACAGATCTTATGGCGATGAAAGGCACAGTGCAAAAAATTTTAATTTCATTTTATTTTATTGTTTTACTTTTTGGGGTTTTGTTTTTGGGGAGGTTATGGATTGTAGAAGGGTTTTAAGTGTCCATAGGTGAATTACTGCTGCTGAGTGTTGGGGGATGTGTGGGGAAGGTGTACCTGGGGCATTCCTTTACAGAATATGAATATGTTCATGTGGTCATGAGGTATTGTTGTGGTGGTAGAAACCCACACAATAATCAATGGGATATTGAATTCCCATCCTGGGGAGACCTGCTATATTCTCTAATAGAGTGGCAAGAATCTCTAGAGTATATGGACAGTGCCTAGTGAAGGAGGACAGACCAATATGCCAGGTCCTTGATATTGATGCTTGTACTTATGAACCTAACTGTTGTGAAATTGAAATTTATCCAGTTATGCATATTGCCTAAGAGCTACCTCCTGAAAGCCTCCTGGTTGTTAAAATTTGTCCTCACTATAAGCCAAACTCAGAAAATAAACTCACTTCCATCCCCCACCCTGATGTGGGACATGACTTCATGAGATGAGCTTCACAGGCACTGAGGGATTTTTACCAAGTGCCAACTAGTAGTGCATTTGAAAAAGGACCTTGACCAAAAGGGGGAAATTATTAAATACAAATGAGTTTTTATGGCTAAGAGATTTCACAGTGAGTTGGGAGGTCATCCTAAATGTTAAGCTATGCACATCTCAGGAGTATCTCACTCACTGCCACAGTAAACTTGCTCAAGCAGGGGTACTCCTGATGGCTCTAGAGACATAGACACTGTAGGCAGGGCAGAAAATCTTGGAATATTGGAATCCTGACCTAAACTTGAAATATATGATAAGTTATCTCCCCAATGCATCAGAGTTAGTTTCATTTTTAATTTTGCTATACATGGTTCTTCTGCCCATTTTATTTAAACCTATAATTAACACTATACCCATTAAAAAGTATTTCTTAAACACTTACATCTTCCAGTTGTTCATATACCTCATTGAACCCTAAATCTCAGCAGAGTTGCAGCCAATACTTACTCTCCAGTTCACCGGACTCACCCAGGAAAATGAATAAAAAGATGATAATGGACAATTCCCATCTCAAAATAGCACAGATTTTCTACAACAGCAGTTAGACAGTTCCATCCATCTTCCCCATGGTATCTAAGCCCTCTCTCAATTGGAAGCAGAGTGGGCATCACCATCCCCAAATCCTCAAGATTGAGAAATGAACAAACATAAAAAGGGAATGTAACTATGGACAAAAGTAGCCTTATTATTATTCTAGTAACAAAACAACTTGTACCATTGATATAAAGACAGTGGTCCCCAGAGGTTCTGAGGGGAGAATGAGCAAAGAATGGGTATAATATGGGGCATTTTTGAGCAAATGAAACTGTTTAGCATGATATTGCAATGATGGATACAGGCCATTACACATTTTGTAAAAGGCCATAAAATTGCAAGGTGCACAGTGTAAACCACAATGTAAAGTATAGATAATGGTTAGTAGCAAGGCTTTAATATGTGTTTATCAATTGTAACACTTGTACCACACTAATGAAAGATGTTGTTAATGAGGAAAGAGTGGGTGAGGTGGCAGTGAAATATATGGGAATACCCTATATTTTTTATGTATTTTACTTAATCTAAAACTTCTTATAAAATCAAGAAAATTTCAAAAATTATAGTAGCAAGGACATAAATAATGAATAATTGTGAACAATATATTTTGTAAAATTAAATATTCGAACTGAGAGAAAAAAAAAGAATGCCCTCTGACTGGCTATATAATATTAAAAGCTTGTATATTAACCTTTACTCAGAACATTAAAAAATTCAGTTTATATTATCTTCTAGATTTTATACTTATACAGTATAATCACTAATAAATAAATTCAGGTATATTTCATCCTTTCCTATAATCATTCTTTTCACTTCTTTTCCTGCCATTGTTGCATTTAGGCAAGACCTCCACTGTAATGTTGAGTAGAAGTAATATTGAGCATATTTGGCCCATTCTTGATTTCTGCTGGGAAATGCTTTCAATATTGTACGATAAAGATAACATTTGTTCTCATTTTCTGTAAGTATCCTTTAGGAAATAAAGATGGTTCCCCTCTATTCCTTATATGATATGGGATATTTTTGTTGTTTGTTTGAAAGTCATGAATGGGTATTAAATTTTATTAAATGATTCCTGCATTTATTGACATCCCTGTTTCTCCTTCCCAGGGGCTCATATATTGAATTACATTGCATTAACCAAACTTTGTCATGATAGAGCCCCTTTATAAAATATTATTGTATTAAGTTTACAGATTTTTTTTTTTTTTAGGATATATGAGTTTATGTTTAAAACAGAGAATGTCCTGTAAGTTTCTTTTCTTGTAAACACCTTATCAGATTTTGGTATCAGTGTTATACTCTTCTCATAAAATGAACTGAGATGTTTTTCAATTTTTCCTATGCTTTGGAAAAGTCAGAGTAAATGGGTATTTTTTCCTTGAATGTTTGATAGAATTCTCTAGAGGAAATAGCAGTCACATTAAAATTTATGAGAGACTTTTAAACTATGGATTCAATACCCTTAGTAGATAAAATTTTCAGATTTTCACTTTTTCTTAGAACTGTTTCAGTAACTTATTTTTCTCAGAATTTGTGAATTTCATTTCAATTTTCAAATGTATTGTTGTGAAGTTATTTATATTATCCTGTTATGATGTGTCAAAAGATCTGTATGGATAAACCACTTTGAAATCTTGGTATTATTTTGTAATTTTTCTTTTTTCTTAATACATTATCTAGGGATTTATCAATTTTGTCTTCTTTTAGAATTATCTGTGAGTTTTTTCTTTTAACTTTTAATACTGAATTTTATCATTCATACATGAGCAACCACAAACATTAAATGTATAGAATAAGTTGTAAATTTATAAAATAAACATGCATATCATTGTATGGTGTTCCCATAAATTACCCCACAACCAACATCTTGCATTGTTGTGAAAAAATTGTTACAAATTATGAAAGAGTGTCATCAGAACATTATTACTAGCTAAAGCCAATATCTTATATTTGGTCTATTCTTCCTCAAACCAACCCAGTTAATGACACCCTGTATTATCTTATATACTTGGTATACTTCGTGAGAGAATGTTCTCATATTTTGTTAACAACAATCCATCTTCCACCACAGGATATATTGTGTTATACATTTCCATGCTTTGTACAATCCATTCAAACTTGACTTAACTTCAACATTTTAAATCTCTCTATATTAGTCTTTTTATTTATATTCATCACTTTCTATTTTCTATTTTCTTTATGTTTTATTTGCTTTTACTATGTTACTTAGTGATGAATATGTAGAAATTCAGGCTTTTAAAATTTATGTATACATATTAAATAATATAAAAATATGTATAATCAGTTCAACATATCTCAAAAAACTGAAATAATAGACTTTTATGAAGTTAAACTCCATATTAATCTCAAATGAAAATTGGACAATTCCCACCATAAAAGTGATTCCACCATTTAATATCATGAATATGAGTAATTTCAAGATGTTATTATATTATGAAAAAATCTTAAATAATGGTCTTCTGTCCCTTTTCTACATCATGCCTCAATCTCCTTCCCTCAATATTCTCTGTGATCTTGTCATATTGAACCTTTGATTTCCAGTTCTGTGAATCTCTGGATATTACTCCCAATGGTGATTTGACTTTTTTGCCATTTATAATAATTCTGACAAGAATTTACTCCTCCCTTCATTCACCTTACATAATACTACTACTCCTGCCTCTATGAAGAACTCCATGAGACTCTGTCCTCCCAATGAAGATACTGGTCCATAGGCCCTGTGTGTAAAGATGCCTGTAAAGATGGACACAAAATGTCTCTATGTTTTGTCTCCCTACTCACCTGTGAACTAGTAGAGAGCAGAAACTAAAACCTACACACTGAGGATAGACTATGTCATCCTCCTGTTGTACACAATAGAAATATCCATTTCTTTATTCAATCACAACCTTTCTCAGCATCTGTTCTATGTCTTGAATAGTGTTAGCCACGGGGAAACTGAAGATGCTTAAGATTCATGACTTCAATATAATATAAATATGCTTTCAAACAAGACAGAAAGCAGGTGATTATAATACCATGTGTTAAATTCCAAGATAAGAATGAAACTTAGGTTACTGTGGTTCAGTCAACAAAAGGCTTTCCTAGACACAATTTTGCCTGCATTGGGTCTAAAGCAATGCCTCAAAAAAACTTAGTCATGGTAGACAAAGAGTGGGACATATTATTGGCTATAAAAATTAAATTACTAAATGAAGGAAGGAAGATGTAAGTTTGAACTTCTTGCAGAAAAGTTATGAGTCTCTAATTCTGTGCTACAGAAATTCTTTTGCGAGTACACACTTTATTCAAGTATTGCAAAAAGTTAAGACCATTTTTTTTTCAAGACAAGAAAGTGAACAAAATAGTTTTTATCAATAGGCCACAACACTCTTATGAGCAATGAAATCTCTTTTGAAAGATAATTTCTCAGATAACTGTAGTCACAGGAGTTTAGGTAAAAGAAAAACAAATTACCTTCCTTGAGCTCTCCCCACTTTTCCCTAGAATAAAAATTCTTGTTTAGACCTGAAAAGGGAATCTATACCCTGTACTTATTTCCTTTTACTAACTTAAGAATACTAGTGAATAAAATATTAATACTCAAAAAGCAAATGGTAGAAACTACAATGTTTAATGCAAATTGTAGGAACTTACATGTTTACAAATCATCTTAAACTGGTTGTGCATCAATTCAATAAAATATCTTTGTATTATAAAAATGTGAAAGAAAAAATGTAAACTGATTTAAAGGAGGTACTGTTGTTTTAATTAACCTATTTTTAATAGCTTTTCCTTCTGGACTTTGCAAAGCCTTCTTGGTAAACACACTGCAAAGCATTCTCTGGGAAGCTCAGCCTCCTTGTGTGTACTGTATTGTGCAGACATGAAAAAATAAACCTGTTTACTGTGTATGTGTAAATAGCCTGGTCATTAGGCCTGTATCAGCCAATAGTCACATCCAGTGCAACTTTGCACAGAAGACTTAGGGTGTAGTTTGTAAGTATAAACTGTAAAATAACTGGGATGAATTCCCATTTATACCCATGTAAATATCTTTGTTAACTGAAATGTACTTTAAGAAAAGAAAAAATCTGTAAATAAACTGGTTTATAAATTATAAAGGAAGGAAGGAAGGAAGGAAGGAAGGAAGGAAGGAAGGAAGGAAGGAAG